>JAOVVF010000047.1:16876721-16895434 GCA_028565595.1 Duopalatinus emarginatus
CAGGCACGCAGCCAAATAGGCTAGGCCTGGTAGGCTCGGCTCGACTCGACTCCAGCGCGGGACATTTTAGCCCCTGACGGCAATACAGAAGTGACTGAACAACCTTCCACAAGTGATAAAGCAGAAGACGTAGTTAATAAGAGTTAATAATTAATAGTTAAGAGTGACATGTTGTAAAGTAATGAGTAACTGTATTTGTGTTTATACAAAACGAGAAATTAATATTGATGACTTTCACATAACACTTGACCTGCAGTCCGTTTCGTCAGACTCTAAAGCCAGCTGGGCTGTTTGATGCCAATGTACATCCTACAGAGCAGTCTTTACTTATAACTGCACAATTAACAGAAATGTGCAGATTAACGTGTACAAATAACGCCATTACCCAAATGGGTAAGTAAATAAATAAATAAACAAACAATCTTTGAATTCTTAATGTTTTTTTGTTTTGTTTTTTACTTTTCTGTCCTTTCATTTTTTTAATTTTTTTTTTTGCTTATCTAGATTTTTTTTATTTCAAACTAATATTAGTTGGTAATGTTACGGCAGGCTCTGGAGTTTTTACTGTTGCATAGCAACATTG
Organism: Duopalatinus emarginatus; assembly: GCA_028565595.1. NCBI lineage: Eukaryota > Metazoa > Chordata > Actinopteri > Siluriformes > Pimelodidae > Duopalatinus > Duopalatinus emarginatus. The sequence continues at coordinate 16,877,305 of JAOVVF010000047.1, forward strand.
CGGAACTACTTTTTGGCGGAAGGTATTATCAATATTATCACATATTCAGTCTGCAATTCTGGGCTTCTTTAATTTATTTTTTTCTTTCTTTTGTAAAAAAAAAAAAACCTGTTGCATAAAAGCAATGGAATACTCAAGATTGTGTTAGAAGTCCTTTATCCGGGCTGAAACACTTTTAGTTTTAATCTTTTCAATCTGTTTACAAAAAACAATTAGAAACTCGGCCTCTGTTGTAATTCAAAATGAACCTTATTTATATTGTTAAAGCCTAGAGGTTTATGTTTGATGGGGATGTCATGTTCTTTGTTTGTATGTGAAGGATATAGGCAAATAAAAAGTGAACATTTATTTATTTGGACCATTTTTATTTCTACAGTACAATATAGTTTTTTGTAGGAGAAGGTTTCAAAGACTTCAATTTAATTTTTAAACATTAGGTAGGTACAGATTCCAGTGTAGGGATTCTTGCCGTTTTTTCTGAGGCCTTCAAATTATTTATATAAATATCAGAATTATATTGCATTGACCGTACATAAGGAATATATCGCAATATAAATTGTGGCCATATTGTCCGGCACTAATTGTAACGGCTGAGTTTGTCTGCTTCTCTCAGTTCACAGCCCTGGCCGCACCTGCGTGCTCTCGCTCTCCGCTCACAACCCTGTCCCCACCCACATGTTCTTGCTCTCTGCTTCCCACCCGCCTTCTCCCTCAGATTCAGATTCAAGATTTAAAGTAGCATGAATGTATACAGAACAATATTGCCAAAGCATTACAACAATAACACAATGACAATGTAACAAAAGTGACAATAAGTGAATAAAAATAAGAATAAAATATAAATAAGTATTACAAAAAAAACCCTGAACATCTAATAACATGTGAAGCCTTCATGCCCCGGGCTGTCTCTATGGCCAGGCTGTGGTCACTGAGTCAGTACTTGGTCAGGATCCGTCTCTGCTGTGGATCTCTGATGCTATAGATCCATAGATCCAATTTATAATTTTTTTTTTCTTTTACGAAAACATTCTAGTCTACTTGAGCTTTGGTTCTCAAGAGCGTCTAGATACCTGGTTTTGCAGAGGGCATTGAGCTGTCTGGTGTTTAGATGAGGTTATTGGACTGTGCAGAGTTGTGAGTTAGCACCTGTTTGAGGATCAGAAAGTCTCAGAACCAGTTGGCTGAGGTGACACTGTTCAGGGGTCTGTTCTTGGCTCGGTAGTGCTTTAAAATGCAGGGTTCAACTTCAGGTGCATCCAGAAATTTAGAGAAATTTTTGTATGTTTATAATCAGGAGAAAACTACCTAATTCTGCCCTGCAGGCAATGGTTGGTGTTTTCTTTGGACTTTAAGAATAATTCCACAGAAAGTAGCATGCAGGACTTCTGTTGGATGTTTGTACCACTTGGTGTAGCTGTGACCAATTTGATTGGACCCCATACCTACCCACACTCCTGTACAGCGCAATGGGTATTCGCAACACTATCGAATAATTAAAACCAGATTGAAATGGGAATGTCAATGTTGTAAAATTTCCTTCTGATTGCATACAGTGCTCCGCAAGCTTTTTCCTTCAGTGCGTTCACTTGCCATGCTGAAACTCCTAGGTGAAATAATGATGAGGCCAAGGTAAATGTACTGCCTTGTGTGCTCCAGGGCGGTACTGCCCAGAGTGAAAGTGGTACCCATGTTCCTGACATCTAGGCTTGTTTCTGACCATAATGTTTGTCTTTTTTAGGTGTACTGACAGGGCCCAGTTCTGGCAGTATTGCTCCAGCAGGACACACACACACACACACACACACACACACACACACACACACACACACACACACACTGGAGGCATGGTTTGTAAAAATGTGGAGGTCAATTATTTGTTCAACTTATTTTATAATGATTTGTGCTGTAGCCTACATTTTCATTTACTCTTAAATACATTTCCAGAACCCATAGTTAGGTTTGCTTTTTTGTTAACATGTGCAATATGTTCTTAGCATGTAGTAATTCCACAGATATGAATTCATCCTGTTCTTCTTTACTATAAATCACAAAATAATTTCGTTTTAACACAAAATATTATCAAAAAAGGAGTGATTTTAAAAGATGCACTGGTGTTTTAACTCCCGTAAACAGTATGACATTAATTTATATCTCCCAGTAATGTTCACCACATGTCAGTTTAAAAGTATACTCTTCACTTCTATAAAGCTCTTTAGGCTGAGCTGTATGGTTCATCTGCTTTGGCACAAACTCAGTAAAGTGCTTATTTGTCAGAACCCAAGGGTTGTGACTCGGGGAGGCTGTGTACAGGCGCTGCTTGGGTACAGGAAGGCTATTTTCATTCTACATGTGGGGAAATAGCTGTCCTGGCACTACTGCCAGCTCTATCTTACAACCAGATTCCTGTGCCATCTGTCAGCATGGCACCAACACCTAACTGCAGGGCACCGTGTGGCTGATCAACACACACACATACACAACATTAATGAGAATTAATGAGCTCCACACTGAATCTGGTCGGTATAACAAATGATAATCCTGACCTGATCACTAATACATGTAATGTGAAGATAATGCGATGCATGCTAAGCATTATAGGTGATCGTCTGCCATGCACTGAGAGAACAAACAAGAACATATCTGTTCAGTCTGGGATGTGAGGAGCATTAAAGACTGTAGTGTCGATTATTGAATTACTATATTGAAGTTTCACAGGGTTACAGTGGATCAAGCTCTACTACCGGTCACTAGGGTAAACACATATATTCTACATTACAGACATTATTATTTTGTAATGATAAAACAACTCAGCTCGCCTGGCATCACCAATCCTCCAGATGGACTGTTTACCCAGCAGAGAGGAGCTCTGCAGTTTTATATCTGCAGAGAGGTGAAAGAGGGACGTGTAATTCGCATGATAAAACAAGAGAGAAAGAATGAGGAGGAGGAGTGAAGAGGTCACTTATGGGCCAGCTGTTTGGATCACAGCAGGAGAAAGTGTAAAACAGGAGACTTGGAGAGAGCAATCATCTCTCATGCTGTGTTACACAGTAAAGCACAGCTCCTTCATTCTGTGGCAAACACACTTTTAGAACAGCTAAGGACCAGGGCAGTATTTCTCATTTGTTTTATTCTTTGGTAAAAGAATAATCGAATTCATGACTGTTACGACGTTAACATATGTGACAAAGTCTATTGTCTGTCTGTCTAGTTATATGAGAAATACACAGGTTAACATAAACTAGCATAATTTTAAATGACAAATGCAACAAATAACAGACAAATAGACAGTTAGCCGACAGAGCCCTTTAGTGGCCAAAAAGTGCAACGACAGGAGCTAATGTTCTCCAAGTAAATAATGAGAACAGCTTGAATGAGAGTGCACAGTGAAGAAGGTGGGTGAGAAGGTTGGCATGGTTTGCCAAGGTTGGTGTGGAAGAACTCAACTGGCCTCAACCCCACTTCACCTTTGGGATGAACTGGAATGCCAGAATGAGCCCCAGGCTTTCTCATGCAAAATCAGTGTCTGACCTCTAACACCAACTCTTGAGAGATGTACTATGTTTTTAGCCACTAGATGGTGGTGCAGTGATCCACATCACACAGGTCTGTACTAGACCCAGAGCAGGTGGAAAGAACAGCCCCTGGACAGGGCGCCAATCCATTGCAGGGTACCACATACACACACAGGTGTAGAAGAGTGAAGACAAACATTACAAGCGTGGGGAAAGGATGTACAGCAAGAGTTTACTGTAAGTAAGAATCCTGGGGTGAGCAAGATTACCTACTGCAGCAAAAGACACCTGAAGTCACCTCAGATTTTCAAAATAGATGTGCTTACAGTATCCTTGGACACTGGATCATGTTTGAAGGAGAGCTCCAGGAGGCTCAACCTATCCATCCAAAGAGCAGGGCTAATAATGTTCTCACAGTCTCCAAGATACTGATGGCAACATGCACCTTTTTATTAATGCTGAGGTTTCACCTGATGAGTGAATCAGTCATCTGGAGAGCTTGATGCAGGAGGACTAATAAAACCCATCAGCACAACTGAGTCCACACACACTTCACCCTGAAGCGCTGCCAATTTCTACATGAAAAACTGTGCACTCCTGTAACTGACTTACTTATCCCTATGTGTGTGTGTAGGTTTGTCTAAAACAAAAGCCTCCCTGAGAGATTCTCAACAGGAAGTGACCTGGGACTTCCTAGCCAATCATGACTGTTGCCATAGCAACAGAGAAGCAGGGCAGAAACACAGGCATGAGAATAGCTTCATACTGAACATAAAGCTGTCATACCTTTATAACACTACAAGTTTAAACGATTTGGAAAAGGTTAACATTCCACTGAAATGGCTCGAGTCTGGAATGAATAAACATTTGCTGTGTCTCAATACAATGTGTAATGAGTATTTTCTGATAATAACATGTCTCCAGCAGTTCAGCAACAATTGAAGTTTGCAATAATTATTAAACTGCACATATTTTTTTAACCATTTACCGTTACGTATAACATGGGCAGCTGTGGGCTTGTGCTAAAGCTACCAGCCTTGTGACCAAAAGGTTGCCGATTCGATCCCCACAACAGACAAGACACAAGTGAACTTTGATCAAGGCATCTAACCCCCAACTGCTCCATGAGTGTACAAGCTTAATGATCTTTTTTTTTTAAGCTAGACAATTTTTTAGCTGATTTTTGCAGGAGTGGTTGTGTTGCTCTACCTTTCTCTGGCAACATTTTTGGCATGAACCTAGCTAGGACTACCACTGTGAAGGCATAGTCCTGACAGTGAAGCATGGAGGTGGCACAAGCATTTATGAATGGCGCAATGAAGGCCTGTGGATAGACCAAAATGCTGGCTGACAGGATGACTCCCAGCCTCCAGAAGCTTGGCAGTAGAGAGATATTCCAACAAGATAGTGATTCATAGAATGCTACCAAAATGACAAAAGAGTTTCTAAAGAAGAACAAAAATGAGAACTATGACCTGGCCAAGTATGTCACCTGATCTGAATCCAATAGAACACCTTTGGGGCTTTTTAAAGAGAAAGGTAGAGCTAAATATTTAAAAATAGAAGATTTGAACCTCAGTAATGAAAGGTGTTCTGACTTTTGGTGCATTGAGTATGGGGCCTGTATTTTTTAATATAGTAAATCTAAATTGTTCGTTTTTAATACTACATAAGGGCAAATACCTACTGTTCAAATAATGAAATAACAGAAATAGAAATAATGCAATTACTGTAAGGCGATACAATTTTAAATTATTTGACATTTAAGTGAAATTGCACAGGTGTGTACTCATTTCTGGGCTATACTGTATATACAGTTATTGGATTATTCTTGTGTGTCACAAGTCATGTGAATGAGCTGTTACTATAGAAATAACAACATATGTATATAATCACATTAATATATCTAACTTATAACTTATAACTAGCAGAGCTGTCTAACAGTAATCAGTACCTTCAGATTGGAGAACTACAATGATTAACAGCAATTATTGTTTAGCTAGTGAACAACATTTGTGTAATCAGAACTTGTGTGCTGTGGGTGAGTGCACTACTGGTATGAAAAACAGACAATGCAATAAGTGTGCTGACTGAAACTGGTGTGTGCAGGGTATGAGTAATAGTGTTCAGCATGCCAGAGCAAACTTAACTATGAAGCAGGATGTATTCATCCATGAATTGTTGAGTTAGTGTGTGCTCAGGTTCATGTATAGCTGGAGTGCAACAGGTTGACTGGATTAATCAGATGATGTCAGATCAGATTAAGCTCGACTCAGGCAAGAACAGAATCTGGTCGTTGTACACGGCAGAGTGTGTGGGCTGTTTGGAAGGGGCACCTGCTGTTGTATGCTAGGAAATCATCCATATCCTCAGCTGGCTGTCCTACCCACCAGAAGGCAATCAAAATCTTGTCACCTGGCTGTCTAAAATGTATGCATGCATGTGTGAACACACACACACACACGCACACGTGCACATATGCACACACACACCCAAGCACTCTACTTTAGTTCTGGGGTATACACCACACAATGGGAGACAACATCAGGAAATAAATTTTAAAACAGGCGGTCTAAATGGGCTGCCTTATTTTAAGAGGTTAAGCCATGTGTCTCTGTCTAATCACAGATAAACAGTGTATTAAAGTCAAGTTAGATCAAGTGCTACAATATGAACACACAATTCATGTTCAAACTGAATAGACTGACTAGTTTACCAGTCATTAAAAAAACAACGATCTGCGTATCAACAACCTTACACGAGCCAAAGGGAGAATATCGAAGGAGACGTACCAACTTCACACAAGTTATCACAATTTCCTGGGGTCTTAATGAAATGACGCTTAGTTTCAGTGCCTGTTGCTCATAATGAATTTACTCTGCCCCCCTTTGACACAGGATGAGCCTATAGGAATATTATATAATGCCACTTTGACCCATGGGAGTTAGGTCAACAGCGATGTCCACCATTTTGGAAATTTGAGGGTTTTTTCCTTGATTTTTTTTTCTGTGAACAAATTAACTGATGGCAACCATTTGAAAATGTAATTCTCAAAATTTGGGTGGTAGATATTCAGATTGAGGGTGGTAATATAACAAGACCCTTAGGGGCATCCAAGGGCGCAAAATCTGAATGGCTTGTTGTATCCCTTGTTTTCTTATCTTATCTTATCTAGCCTGGACTGTTTTATTTTACAGTTTATGGGTTGGTAGGCTATCCAGATAGCCAAATAAACATACAAAAACTGAATAATAAAATAGGCCCAAAATAAATGCTTGAACTATCAGCTAAACAACTTATAAACAACTGGCCAGTAGAAATGTGTGATCAAATAAGGGTCAAACTTTCACAGCACAGGGATTTGTTTAACTATCAATTTCCCACAATCAAGAAGCTTTTACAGTGCTAAAAGAATTCGGACTTAGCAACAGTGGCAAATGCACCATTATTAAATTATTACATACAGGGACTATTTATAGCAAAAGCAACTTAGCTGTCTCATGCAGAAATTGGGGGGTTTTAGGGATGAGCTTTATTAACATTGAAGTAAAAATGGTTTCCCGGTCCGTCACAGCTGATATCTCAGGAAAGAAATTGGATTTTATGTATTTTAATAAAAAATAAAGCAATACACCGATTTTTTTTTTTATTTTATTCACAGAATAAAGCAAAACCTTAAGATTGTCTTGCAAACTGTTTCACACTCCCCATTTCTCAACCAGGCTCTCAACCACACTCAAGAAAGCCTTGTTGATATTTCCTATTTACAACCCTATATAATGTTTAGTTCAACAGAAGCCCATTTTAAACTGCACTGGCATCTATGCTCCCCTAAAATATTATTATTAGCAACTACATGCATTCACTGCCAGCTCTAGTGAACAATGATGAAGCATAAATATTTAAACGACACATACTGTGAGATGTACTATGCTGTTTAACCACTAGATGGTAGTGCAGTGATCCACATCACACAGGTCTGTACTAGGCCCAGAGCAGGCCGAGAGAACTGCCCCTGGACAGGGCACCAATCCATTGCAAGGTACCGTATACACATCCCCATTCACTCACACACAGGTGGTGGGAGGAAACTGGACATGCGGAGAACACACTAAACTCGATAAAGACTCCTTAGAGTCCAGAGTGAGGATCGAACCCACAACCCCAGATCCCTGGAGCTGTGTAGCAATCACAAACACACACACACAACCTGTGGTGCCAGTACATTAGATGTTCATAATAAGGTATGAAAATAAAAAATCTATTGTATACTACCTGGTTATGCCAAACAAAACTTGATGACAAACTTGGACAACTCTCACTTTTACTGGTGTATGCACTTACCTTGTGATCTGACAGACACCGGTCCTGACTGGGTTAGTTCCACTCTTTACCCATGTCTCGCTCCTGAGCTCTGAGTTGCACTCCTTTCTCCTGCTTCACATGCTCACACTCCTGCAGTCAGAGTACACACAAGTGAGCAGTGTGTATCCTGAGCCGTGGACGTCATTACTAATCAACCCAGGACTTGGACTGGGTATTACTCAAGCAAAACATTTACTTTTATTCACAGCTTATCCTGTTTAGTAATGACTGAGACTCAATGAGTGACAGACACATGTATGAGGAATGTGAAAACTATTTTTTCCTTCAGCACATTACAGTATAATACAGAGCAAGTCAAAAGTCAGGATATGATTTATTTCAGAAATGATAGACATATCTGAATACCTCAGCAAGTAATGGGTGAGGTCCTGTCTTTTGGGCTAGGTCTAGAACATGGCCGCCATCTTGGCTCAAGGGCTCTAGTTTTTCCAATGGGATGGTGGTCATGTGTCCTGCGACTTTTGACTCACCCTTTTTCTATTTTGTACAAATGAACACTTCTGTAACCATCATATCATCAGACCTTTATACATTTTTTTAACAAATCATGAAGTCCAAAGCATTTTCCTGCCATTAATGCGCTGCCAAGTCAGTAGTTAGCTAGCAGGAAGCTTGTGTGACGTACTAAAGTTTCTCCACATTTACCCGCTTTGCCGTCGCCACAGTCGCCCTGCAAATCAGACATACGTTTACGTATGTGTGTGTGTGTGTGTGTATATATATACATGTATGTATGTGTGTGTACTCGAGTAGCTTCTGCTGCTTGCTAGGCTGCCCACTGTAAATAAGAACTTAATGACTTTTCTGGGTAAATTAAAGGTTAAATAAAACACACACTTTTCTTTCACTGTCCAGAAAAAGAACTCTTCCTCCCAGTCACGGTGAAAATTATATAAACATTCTTTTCTTTTTTGCCATATTTCTCTTAGAAGTAAAACTAGCATGTAGCTGCACGAGCAGTCTCACCTCAGCAAAGACAAAGATGGCGGTTTGTCCTGCGCGCGCAAAATTGAACTTTGACCTCAAAAAAGCTCCGTCTTCATATATAATTTTTTTTAAATTATAACTATATATTCAATATTGTCATTTACACTAATGCAAATTTTACTGGTTCAAAAAGAATTCATTAGAATTTTTAGACAGATCTCCATGGTGACGGTGCTATTTTTAGAACATAACGCTACCCAACGGGCGACACACACGGGCCATGCGCGCGACCAGGTGACCGCGGACACTGTGTTGGCGACCTCTGATATAGCGCGTGTATCTTACTTATATATCATTATATATATAACACGGTATGTTTCTCTCAGTCATTTAAACAAGATGCAGCACTTAACCAAGACAGACATTAAATAGAGAACTGATGACTGAATCTCTCTGCATGGGTGTGTGCAACTTCCCAAATCAGAAACCTAGTTTTATAAACTAAAGTTTCAAAGCTATATGACCTAATAACATTGGATAAAAGAATAAAATAAAAAATAAAAAGAAATGTCTATAGGTCTTGTCAATGTACAGAACTTATAAAACGTCTTACAGTACTAGTACAGAGTTGAAACACTGATCCAGTGTATAATGTAAACCATAAACAAACAGCAAGCAGCCAGCAGTACAGGGCTCAATACATGAGATTTATACCCATCCAAGACATGAACAATTACATTCATACTGAAACATGAAAATACATGCTGGGGAAAAGAGGACGCTGATGTTGGTTCTTTATTCGCAGATCCAGATTGGTTTGGCTCTTTATTCACAGCCTCTTATTCACAGACTGAAGTTGGCTCCTTATTAGATCCAGATTCAGTGAGCTGTGGTGAACCCAAGGGAGTGCTGATGTGAACATAATGCTGTGCATATTGCTTTTATCGCTTTACAGACGAATGAATAGCACTTAATACAGAAAGTAATTAACTATTTACCCTCACAACACATAAAACAGGCCAAAAACATGTAGAGAAATCTTTTCTGTCTTCCTTTACTTAATTGCTCTTTATTTTGTTTATTTGATCATAAAACATTTGAATACACCAATAAAATAATAAATAAAATAATATATTGTATGGGATGTAAATATTTAAAATTTATTAATTTTAATTTACATTTTTTAAATTGACCAGTCAAAAAAAAAAATAGCAGATCGGTTAAATAAATGTTAATTCAGTTCAATTCAATTCAGTTTTAGTTGTATAGCGCTTTTAACAATGGACATTGTCCCAAAGCAGCTTTACAGAATTTATAGAATTTTTTTAGAAATTTTATCCCTAATGAGCAAGCCAGTGGCGACAGTGGCAAGGAAAAACTCCCTGAGATGACAAAAGGAAGAAACCTCGAGTGAAACCATCCTCATTTATGCGAATCTGAGGGACTGTACTAAAGATACTATTGTGTTTAGTCAGGACCAGGCTGATGATGTTCTGGAAACAAGTCATATTCAGATATCTTAATTTGAAATGAAAATAAGGTGAAAAAGTGGCTCTAGAAACAAAGTTTTTGTTCTATTTCATACTTTATTTTTAACTGGAAACCTCACTTTGCCAGCACAAATGCACATCCCAAGTATAGTTCTTGTCTCCCATTGTAAGGACAACCTTGTTTCAACATGTCCCAAGTGGATTTAGTACCTTAAAGTCACTGGCAACATAGTACATAGACCAGCAATTCACAGAGATAAAATCTCCAAGGTGGAGATTGAGCGTGTTATTTATGTCGGTCCACAGAAATTAGAGAAATCCAGTCGCCCACTGTATGTAAACTTTTACTCCCACTGTATGTAAAATTTTAGGGAACTTAGAATTTCCCTAACTGATGTAATACTTCTAATATTTTGCAAGTTGTTTTACCATAGTTTACACAGTAAAATAAATAGGAAGCAAAAATTCTATACTTAATTTTAATGAAAGGTTCTTCAAGGATTCCTTATAATGGTTTTATCTGTACAGCTATCTGAACACTCAAAAAGTTATTTTCAGTTCAATGAAAATGTCTTTGAGTTGTTTAAATTTCAGTGTGTCTAGTTTCATCTGCCACTCTGCTGCGGTATTTTTTTTAATGCATTTGTTTTATGAGTTTATATAAAACAAATTTATACTTAAACACAATCAGTTTACCATTCAAACTTGGCTTCATATTCATTCTTTAGTATGTGTGCACAATGTCTGTTGACATGTTTTCACCTAAATATAGAGCTATGAAAACCATTAAGAGGCCACTACAATAATGTGTTTTTTTGTTTGTTTTTTTTTTTGTATTTTTTGCATTTTTGCTAAATTCTAATAAAAAATTTTGAACAGCTGATCAACAGACCAAAAAATGCACAACATATCTTAAATATGCTAAAATTTATTTTATTCGCTTTAAAACCCCATAATATTAATATCTCAGATTAAAAAGAATGTACTTAACACATTGTTGTGGGGTGACTTTATGCCAATCCTGGAACAAATTTTTGATGACTACTTTGTGTTGACCCAAAGTGATTAAGGACATTAAATTCCCTACAGACCTCAGTCTCACATTCTGTTTTATCTGCAAAATTGCACAATATGCCATGTTTCCTGTTAAAAATAAAGTATAAAATCAGTTTGGGCCAGATTTAATCTATGTTTCCCTTACAGGGGTAGACTAGTACTGACTAGTACTTTTCAATCTATTAATCATCTTAGGCCAGCATTTCTGAAAATGACTGAACTAATAAAAAGTGATCTGACAGAATCTTCAGTACAGACCCTCAGTTTAATATTTATTCAACCTACCTGCTATTTTCTTTTTAATTTTGACTGTTAAATTAAAAAATGTAAATGAATTCATTTAATGAATTCTTTATATCACATACAATATATTATTACAATATTTTATTTATTATTTTCTTAATGTATTAAATATGTATATATATATATTGCACAGTATTGTAAACTGCAGAGACCTTTACAATCAAATAAAATAATAAGCAATTAAGAAAGGGAAGACAGAATATATTTCTCTAAATTTTTTGGCCTGTTTTATGTCTTGAGTGTAAACAGTTAGTTACTTTCTGTATTAAGTTCCAACCCTCTAGTCCGCAAAATGGTTAAAGCAACGTAAGTCGTAAATAAGCAAAAATAAATAGTTTGTGTTCTGAGAAACCCTTTTTATGATAAACTTTATCATAAAACAGCTTTTGTCTTCTGCTGTGTAAATGATAGGTTCCTCAAGATAGGATCACACCTCCATGACAGAATCTGCTGTAGGATTTTTCTTGCAGCTTCTCCAGTTGTTTTTTCATCGAAGAGTTTTCATACAGCAGAGGTTTGTGGTTCCTCTTCCACTGTTCCCTCTGATTGTGGAGCTGACAGGCTGCTAGAGCTGCATCTTACTGTTGCTGCTGCACATATCCTCTGAAGTGCCTCGTCAACTGCTCTGTTGTCACTGAATCACAGTGTTTTAAATCTAGGATTCAGTAAAGTAGAACAATTGTACAAGGTACCTGTCTGCACTTATCTCCACAGTGACCGCCTCAAATGGTTGCAGGATGGTGCAGATCTCTTTTACTGTCTCCCATTCCTCTTGACTCAAGGTATCAACAGGTGCTTTGTTGAGTGCCAGAGTGGAGATAATGGCATCTTTTGTTTCAAGAATGCCTTTCAATGTAAATGTTTTCATGTAAAATGTTGAGTTCCACCTTGTGGAACACTCTTGTTTGGGCTTCAGTTTGGGCATCCCCATCTGGCACTGTGTGGCTACTGTGCTTTTGTTGAAAAACTCCACAATAGCTTTCACTTTGTTCGTGGTTGGTTTTAGCACCCCCAGGGCATCTCTAATCATTAATTTATTGCATGTGCAAGACATGCATGGTGGGTTCACTTCGGAATTTTATGACTTTGGTGAAGTTGCCGCCCTTAATAGCTCCTCTGCCAAGGTTTTTGCAGTGTGTCTTTCAGTAAAGTCAAAACAGTTCAGCAGGTAAGATGTCATAGATTAATCTTTCTCTCTGCTTAAACATAATGGTATAATCCTATGGCTCTGTGTGTCATTGGCTGCATGGTGTACCTATCAGTTCTGCCCCGTCCTCAGGTTTGTGAGCAGAGCTAATGAGAAATCGGGAAGTTGGCTCTTCTGATTCACTACCAAGCATCAGCTCATAGAACCGGTTCTTTTTTTACATAAAAAACCCCCCCAAAAAAACCCCCACACACATCACTAGTGTGTGTTCAAGTGTAGCGAAGTGGAAAACAGGATTTGATCAAACATACTGAACCCCAGTCTGTGCTGTGATTAATACAGGACAGGTCTGCTTATCATGTCTGAGAAAAACATTCTGGTCTACACACACACACACACACACACACACACACACACACACATAGTTAAGTATGTTTACATTGCTATCCTCCTTCAGTTTCCTCTTTGTCTTAGAGGAAGGCCTGCTGCTGTGTTTACCAACTACATTCAATAAAAATATTAATGGAAGCATTTACAGGATTTCCTGACTGAAATGCAACTTATTATTTGATTTTCTACTACTGTTAGCTAGCATCCTGACTGCTAGCCTAGAGATGAAGGAAGTCGAGCTTAATGCTAGGTTGCTAGCATTATGCTAGTTAACTAGCATCAGTTGACCTTATCTTCCACAATGGCAATAGGAAGCTTGCAGGTTTTCATTTTTAAATCACCACAATAGTTAACTGTTTCACGAACTATTACAAAGTTCGTTGTGAAATAGCTCCTTATATCGATTTTTAGTGTCTTTATTTTTACAAACCGTGTTGAGGTTATGTTTACAGTACGGAAAGCAGGTAGATTTGGACTGACAGCCATGATATAACCTTCCCTCATTGATAGCAGCACACTGATCCTCTGCCTGTTCTTCTTTAGATAACTACAGAAATGAGGTGTGTTAAGAGTAGGAAGAACACTACAGTGTATTTCCTAGGACAAGGAGAACTCCAGGACCAGGGCTAGTCACTGGATTAGAGACTGAACTCAAGATAAACCCAGAATTGACTAATTCTGACATGTTAGGAGTGCTCAGGTACACTACTGTTTAACACTAATATGGATCTGTAGATCTAGTCCTACTGACTCTGGGAAGCTGAGACTAATATATGTGAAATGACCAATATTAAATACATTGTATTCTAATATAAGGCTAAATAATATAAAAGGAGGTGGGTGTAGTTGATTAAGATTATAAAATATTTGGTACTTTAAGTTTAAACACACACAAGGTGTAAGGTTTCTTCTGATGTCTAAACTAACATAGTATGTATGCTTCAGATTTTACCCCACCAATGACGAGGTGTTCAGTCAATTATTCAAATCAACATATCAAGATATGTTCAGGATCAATAATAGATAGAAAACTGATAAACGAAGAATAACACAATCTAAATTCATTGATTTTGTTTATTAGTTCTCATTACCTTTTAAAAATGTTAATATTCAATAATATTCTATATTAATATCTTAATATCCAATCAGCCATAGGCTTGTGGTTAAGGAACGTAAGGTTTGAGCCCTGCAACCAACAAGACTCAATTAAAGTGCCCTTGAGCAAGGCACCTGAACCCCCAACTGCTCCCCGGGTACTACAGATAGGGGCTTGTCCACCACTCTGGACATCACTGCCCCCTGGTTAGCATGTGTTCACTAGTGTGTGTGTTTCACTGCACGGATGGGTCAAATGTGGTGGTCAGTTCGACAGCACATTGGTCAGAAGAGTACTTCACTAACCTCACTCATTAAATATTTAATTGTAATTCAAAACTTTATTACAAAATTTAAAACTGTTTATTCATTACTTGTAAATAACATTCATAACCCACACCTTGGGAACACCGGACTATTCAGCTCAAATCCTCAATGCTATCTCAAAGTAAAGTCAAACAGTTTAATTGCACAGTTTAATTGCAAACAAAGTAAATGCTCAATCCCACACTTCAGTCCAACCTCTAAATATTTGACTGTGCAGGTCCTTTACCCACCTAAATCTAATTCTTGAGAGACCCACAATGATTCAACACCCAAACATCTAAAACTTTACCAGTGCTTTTATTTTAGCATTTAATTTTCCATTGCAAATTGAAAAGCATTTTTCGATAAAGCAAGAGACATTTTAGAAATGCATTTATTTATAATCCTTCTTAGGCCTCACATCTTCCAGTATTTCAAGATGATGTTGAATGATGCTTAATTATTCTGATCTATAATAGAAGCATATTTTAATAGAGGAGGTTTTGGGTTCCTTAATCAGTCTTTTCTTAAAGACTAAATTCAAGTAGAAACTAAAACAGTTAAGGTATACAGGTATACAATACGTTTAAGTCCAGGCAGTAGAACTGGTCTGAGGAGTTTAATGTAGTCGGATGCGTCAACCTGGCATTTTCCCAATTTAGAGCAGGTTTGCCTCACAATATATTACCCTGTTTGAGTAAGAGTCAGTAAAAAAATTTACATTTTTATTCAGTACAAGAGAAACACCAAGCATACAGTCATATAGTCGCCATACAGTCACTGAAACACTAATGTCAGCAGTAATTAATTTACCCAATCCCAGTTACTACCTGTATGGACTTCCTCTGGGTTTTCAGGTACCCTTCCATCTCAATCCTTAATTCTGGGTTTAATATAAAGATGCTAATTTGGGAATTGTAGAGCCTTAAAGTAAACTGGATGTTGGTGCTGGTGCCCCACTTCTCTCATGTAATCATCAGGTTTCTTGATGGTGACCTTGTCTCTGAGGCGGTCATAGTATTTCTAGCACTTCTGCCTTTTGTTCCTACCTTTTTTATGCTATTATGCCTAGGCCCAGTGGAGTACCTACTTGCACAGTTACAATACTACATTATGTGTGATTTTGATGCTATAATCAGCTGTTGGTCTTGCAGTTTTGATTGGCCTTCTCAGATTGGATGGGTTGGGAAATAACCATGCCAACCAAACTTCATCTATGTTTATAACTCATACTCAGCAGATAACATTACATGGATTCTTTGAGGATTTGCACTTTCTAAAAACTGCTGCTGTGCCCTGCTTTACCAAGACCCCATAAACACAGAGACTAATATTTGTACATCTTGCCTTTTCACTTACATTACACATGATCAAAGTTGTACTATCCAGTGTTGCCATTTTTTTTGTGAGAGGTTGCTAATGTTTTCATGCTACTGTTGTACCAATACCTGGAGCTACCAGATCTATACCTGGATCTCTGTAAAGCTGCTTTGTTAGAATGTTTATTATTAAAAGTGCTACATTTCAGGTATCAACAATATACACCAACTTGAACAAAATATAAAACACACTTGAACTAAAATTCATTGATATGCTCCAAACCTTGTTTACAATTTAACATCATGATATGCCTTAATGCTACACTTTCACTTTATGCTCCAAGCCTAAACATCAACCCTATGCTTTAGCCAACACTATGCTAATGCTAATTGTCAAGTCTTATGATTGATACTTTTGTGTATTTTGGCGTTTCAATTTAATGAGTTCTTTTCTTCATTAACTTAATATTTTTAACGTATGCTACTTAAAGACAACAGAAAAATGGCAAAGAACATATTTGCAAAATTACACATATACATACTGTTAGACATGTAGACACTATGTACACACACACTAATAATCTGTTCTTCAATGGTCAAAACATTTTTTGCTAACTCAGTTATACAGCAATACTGTAATGTGTTTCCTGGTACCAGTATAGCACCTAACAGTGTAAACATTTGTTATATATATTTCGGCAAAAATGCTTTAATGCATTTTTAAAATGTTCTTCCTTTTCATAGAAAAAGAATACCAAATTAATTATAAATAATAACAAAAATAAATACAATACATTCACTATAATAGTAAAGTTTATATAAAAAAAGAGAAAAAGAAAAACATCAAGTATAATTTTACAGAGTGAAAAGCTTTTGTCAGTCCCAGCTGTAATTGATAAAACTTCTGTAAAGAAGCAGAATTTGTATTGCACTTGAAAAGACACCCTACATTTTCTGAAACACTCTGGATTAATGTTATTATACCACACCATATCAACATGAACTTGCTGAACTGCGTATAGGTTTGGCTCATGATGAAAGTCAGTGAAGTGAGTGGGTAAGAGATAAATCTGAGAAAAAAAGGCTTGCTTGATCACAAATTTGAAGCAGTGGTAGTCAATTCTACTTGTCTAAAGATTTTCAGCCAGTTTTAATTTATTTGTTTCAAGAGCTCAGTCCATCTCCGCTGAAAAAATCTCTTCATACTGTGTCCCGCACGTCCGATGTCAGAGTCATCCTCATTGAACTTTTCACAGTTCTCAAAAACCAAGTTAACATCAATGATAAATGTCTCCAGATTCAGGTATCTGAAAATGAAAACACATACGTGATTAAAATGGATCACTTGTAGAACTTTCAAAAATAGGTCCGGTGTGTAGCATCTGGATGAAAATACCAGTAAATGAATAACAGCTGCTGAAGACAATACATCCTTCATCAGTTTTATAGGTAAGTGGTGGTCTGAGGTTTTTGACAAAATTGTGACCTGCATTGACACTTCTGCACTAAGAAACCATAAATGTACCTCACCATAAATGATTAGGAAATGTCCTGCCAAGATATTATACATATAGGGTAAAGATGCTATTTAAAACCACCCTAAATATATCTAAAATCTTGCTAGCTAAGTGCAATTTCCTTACAGACTGAACGTCATTTATTTTGATTGTTATAACCACACTGAAATGGACATAAGCTTACAATTCTGTTTCTAATCAGATGCTGGCACAGTTCTCTCTTTTCCCATGTGGGAGTAACTTGATTTTAGAATGCTATAAGCATAATTATGGTTGAGATATATGCAAAAGAGAAACACATTTCAGTTCCCAGTAAACCTGTGGTTCTTAGACCAATATAAAAGACGATGTTAAAATCTTAAAATAATGTGAAGGATTTCCCGGGCCACCACACACATGTATTACTTCTCACATTTAGTAAAACTGTTGTTTATGTAGAGATACATACTGGCTATTGAATAGTTTCTCCCTAATGGTGGAAAAGTCCATGGGTTTTTTAATGACTTTGCGGTATCCAGGGACTGATTTGGGATTGACAGGTGTCATAAACGGCCAGGCGTCCTGATGAGTTTGTAGCTCTCCCAAAAGCAATCTGCACAGTAATATTGCACATATATAGTAAAAAGACTTTATTTATACAACAATTTTGCACCTTTAATACTTTCAAAGTACTATACAT
>JAOVVF010000047.1:16898190-16921342 GCA_028565595.1 Duopalatinus emarginatus
ATACACACACACACACACATTAGCTGATATACTACCCATGTAAATGACATGTTTGATACCTGCAGAGCTCCAGGTCTTTACTGTTGTCTCGGACTGTTTTAGGATTTTTAACTTGTGTTGCGTTCTCCTGCTTAGTGGTGGTGGTGCAAAGGTTGTCCTCTATTTTTCTTTTTCTTGATTCCTTTCCTCCTTTCTTGGGTGTGCTGCTGGCGCTTGTGCTGCCTGTGTCATTCTCTGAGCCCTCTCCTGTCACACAGGCTTTCTTGCTGCGTTTGGCTCCAGACATTTTTTCGCCTCCTCCGCTGTTCTGACTTGCCTGCTTCTTACTCTTCTGAGGAGAGTCACTTGCCTGCAGAGAAAGTGCAAGAGAGGGAAGACAGATGATCATATTTAAATTGAAAAAAAGAAGAAAAAAAAAAAAAACCACATCACAAGGCACACAGGTGTCTTTTGGAAAAAATAACACATTGCTGAAAACAGGACGTTTGTGGTTCAGTTCCCCCAGCAGTGAGCAGGTTGTATAACCCTGTGTGCATCCTGTCATGCACAACTAACAATGTAATCAAAATATATTTTTTTATTGTACATGTTTTTTGTTTTATTTTTGCTTTGTTATTTTAATACAAAAGGCAGCTTCCCTAACCTTGGCTATGCAGGCAGGGCAGAACCAGTCTCCCTCAGGGATAGCAGTGATTTGGGGATTATGGCAGTACGTATGGCATCCTTTATCACAGCCATCACACAACAGCAGCAGCTCTTCATTGTCACCCTTCTGGCATAACTGGCAGTACTGACAGCAACACAACATAGCACTGACACTCAGCATTATCAGGGAACAAAGCACAGCTCCTCCTGCCTTTTATAAATCCTCATTATGACTGCTGTAATTGCTCTTATCTATTCTTTAGATAGAACGAATTGCCAATTGGAATAAATTAATATTATTTATTCATAAGTATCGTGGACTGTTACAGTGTATGTGTACAGGAGGGAGAAAAAGAAACCCGCAGTGGCTCTGTTATGGTTTGATGAGTGTTTTGCAGACATGGTTTGCCTTCATTTGTCCCCTTAGAATGAAGTGTCCTGTAAATCCACACAACATTCTTCTGAGTGAACATTTTTAGCCTATAATGAAACATATATATCCTGATATGCACGGTCGCTTCCACAATGACTCTGTATACATCCATACGGGGGGCACTGAATGGTTTGATGAAAATAAAAATGATGTAAATTATATGCTATAACCACTCTCAACACCAGGTGAACACCTGATGAGAGATTTTGGACATCACACTGATTTTTAGGAAAATCTTCAGAAAGACCAGTGTTCATCACACCGTTTTCCAGAGACTTAATTCTATGCTATAAAACACAGAAGCTGTTCTGATGGACTTTGCCAGCCCAATACCTTACTAACACACTTTACAATAAAAGGGTTTTAATTTGTCCCCATCTGTATCTTCCTTACCACTTTCATGATGGATCTTTCCCATGCAATAGAACGCTGTAACTGCTGCAGACAGAGGGAAAGCTGGGCACCACTACGAACTTTGCGCAGTGCTTTTCTCCACAGCTTCAGCCCTGGGGCCAGTTCTTCTTCACCCCTGTAAGAGAAAAGCAAAGAGTTTAACATTCAACAGGCAGAGATAAGATCCACACCCATAGCCACACTCAATGTAAACAGCACAGCCCATATAAAAATTTCCCAAATGGAAAAGGTTTGTGCATCTACTTAAGCAAAACAGTATTTTTAGGAACACATATTGCTTTTAGGCCTGAAACACATTACATATGTAGACAAGTACACAACAGAGTTGACCCACTTGCATACCTGAAAAAACAGCACAAGACATCAATAAATTATGCCTTTACAGTATGTCATGCACCCAGAGCCGGACCACCCTATACACTCACTATGCTCGCTGCATAAGGGCTCCCCAAAAAATTTACGAAGGCTCCCTCGTCTCCCCCTCTTGTCAAGTTAGGGAGAATTAGATAACGCAAAACTATCCTTCCGGATATTTAAAAAGGACAAAAAGATTTCACAAGACAGCTGGGGGAACAGCATTCAGGTAAACCTGTGACTGTTCTTCTCAAGGTTGGATTGTTAATAAATAAATAGCAAAAAGTCACGGGAATATATTTTGAGGTGGTGTACACTGCACAGCTGTTCTCCACAACCTTAAAAAGCTCACAGTACCACAATATCAAGCAACCAAACTCTGAAGCAGAAGTGAAAAGTGAACATGGACTGATGTTTTTATACTGTCCAGTACACATTTAAACTTCCTTAAACACACCAGTACACCAGTAGTGTCCCTGTCAAGAATATGGTTCACAAAGTGCCTATAGGTTTGTATACCGCAAGCTGTTGGATGAATGGGACCAACCAGGTTTACAATATACTAATGTGATGCAAGCAACTGTGAGCCATAAACACAGAGTAGTTAGTAGTTAGAGCAGGTGACAGGTGGAGAAATGAAGACCAGTCAGTCACTGAAGACAGACAGAGAAAGAGAGAAAGATACAGAGAGACACAGAGAAAGAAAAGGGAGAGACAGAGGCAATTAAGATGCTGGATGACCTACCCATCACACTCGGCACTAGCTGTCGTTGCAGAAGCCGGTAAGCTAACCATACTCCGATTATCCAGAGTGATCTGCATGGGGGTGCTTAGGGGACTCTTCAGGTACCTTCTCTCGATATTCCGCTCCAGCTCAAACAGGTGTGCCACTGCTATGTCCAGTGGGTTGTTGGCGTGTCTCACAATGTCTGTGCTTTCATTCTTGCCCACAGTCTTGTGCTCATAATGGAACAGGTCTTCCCTTTCTGACTCTGGATCTGTGGGCATCCAGCCCTGATCAACAGAAAAAAATAGGAGATGTACCCATGCATCTAAATTGCCTATTTGTGAAACTGGAAAAACAGCTTAAACACTTACTTTGACCTGTAGGCTGGCAGAGGTGACTCTGCGTTCTAACTCTTCCACCTGTTGCAGCACAGTGATGTCCAAATCCATGGCGTGCTCCTCAACACACCATTTCTGCACAGTCTCCTCACACACCTGGCTCTGCTCCAGCTTAGATACATCAATCATGGCAGCTATAAAGATGAAACAGTGGTTTTATGGAGATATATAAACATATTAGCTGTGAAATTTTTAGTTAACAGTTAGATTGTAAGAAACTGCACTTGGCAGGAAAACACTGACAAACTCAGACATGAACACCCTTTTTTAAAGCTACATATGGCTTTTGGGTTGCTGTTCAACACAAAAAAGGCAAAGCTAATGAACTCATTTCTGGATCATAAATATGTACACAGAATCCACCGAATATAAATGCTTAAAATTGTCCATGTATTTAAAATCAGAAAAATATAATTACTTCAAGAGTCTTAAGTATTACAGCATGTATCTTTAATTATCAATGAGGTCTTGGCTTTACCGTCTTTATTCTTGGCGCAGACTTGAGTGAGGTATTCCATGTATTTCTGGATTTGTTTCTGTAGGACTCTCTCTCTGATCCCACGAGGGTGACAGGCACTCACTATACGACTTAACTCCTCAGAGCTGGACACTTTCCACCACCCAGTGTTCATCTCTAAAACATGCACATATGGTACTCGTAAGAAGCAAAATCGTAAGCTTTTGTAGGAACATATGAATGCAATAGCCACTGATGCTCTCCTTACCTTTTGGAATAGGCTGTGGGGAGGGGAGGTCTTGGCTTTTGGCCATTTCTAGTGTAGGGGATTTCTCACTTGATGGTACTGGGGACTCATTTTTACTGGTGGCCACACTGGGGGTCAGAAGAGGGTCCCCTGGTCTCACGGACATGGACATGCCCTTGATGGACGCATTTGGACTCATCACTTCAGGTTGCCAAAGCGAAAATGGCAGGCCCATGATGTGCTTCATCTGCACATAAAAAGGAATACACTATCTAATTTGCATCGAAAATCTCTTCATTCTTATCCTAGCTATTTCTTTGTTTCTGTTACTGAAAGTTTTGCTTGTGTGAATGAAGGGTAGCACACATACCTGTAGACCTTCTAATAAATAGTTACTGAATGTTGCATTAGCAGAGGGGCTGACGGAAGAGGTGATGTGTTGGCTGTTGCCAGAGGACAAAGCTGAGGTGGACTGGGTCATGCTGTTGCTGGAGGCAGGTGGTGAGGCTTTGGCACTGCAAGACGATAGATTTGTAGAACTGGTTGTCAGAGAAAACTCATCACATGGCGAACGTGGCAGCAGACTGAACCAGTGAGCATGTTTCTCTGCCAGAGTCCTATAGAGTTGGTCACTATATAGATGTCTGTTGCCTGTGTGGGCAGGGCTTAGGAGAAGAGTGCTGACCTCAGATTTAATTTCCTGATTTAAGTTGGGTAAAATTGTTGAAGCATTTGTACATGCTTGGGGAATGGTGGAAGTTATGGTTTGAGGATCAGTGTCAGACTTCTTTGCCACCTCTAGCAGTTTACTGAGTTTGGAAAATGAAGTTGGCTTCTGGAGGAAGAGATTGAATGAGCCATTCTCCGGCTGTAGATCCAGACAGGAATTTTCATGCTTTGCCTCTGGAGCTGGTGTGTCTGTGAGTTCCTCTTTCACCGAAATCCTCGGAGCACTGAACCACTCAGTGTCTGGCTGAACCCCTTGTGGATCTACAAAAACAGACAAAACCCAGTCATCATGTACAGTTCATACATATGGGTCCACAACAGTTAGAACTGTACCAGTGAGTAATATTAGTGATATCAGTGCTATAGTGCTGAATTAAATATTTCTCTATTTTAATTAGCCGTTTTTTATTTGTTTAGATGAAGCGACATTTGGAATGCAAGTTATGTTCTTACCCTCTGTACTAACTGTACTCTCAACAAACACCGCACCACAATGAGGAAGGGCCCAGTAGCGTCTCTTGTAGCGATCCTGCCCCAGCATTACCGAATGCAGGGAGTGTGAGGACTCGAACAGCTTACGACGGATCAGAAGTTGTTGCTACAAAGAATAGGAATTGCCATTAAAATTATGTAGTGAATCTTTTGCAATCACCTCAAATAAATCCCAATATTAAAAATGAAAAATGAATATTAAAAATTAATTTGTAACAGTGAGTGCAGACATGTATAACATCGGCAAGCACACAGACTAAATAGTGACAAGTATTTAACTAACAGATGAATAATAATAAATATATATTATATATAATAATAATAAAACTGAGAAAAGCTTATTATTATTATTATAATACCAACACGTTTTTTTGCTAATGTGTGTTTACCTTGGTTAATTTCTCTATCTGTTTCTCTAGCTCTTCCACACTGGCTGTTTGATCATCATCATCCTAAAAAAACAACAGGTATTCATATAAAACAAACAGTAGTTTAATATTCGTGAAGAAACCTTTGTTCAGATGAGGGATGCCATTTTTTTTTTTTTTTACTTTTTATGACTTCTGTTATGTACACCTGTTAATATGTTCCTACATACCTCTTCCTCACATGTCTCAGTTTTCTTGCGTTTTTTCCCTCCATCTTCCTCTTCATCCTCGTCCTCCTCTCCTTGGTCATTACTGTCATCATCCTCATCATCCTCTTCCTCAATGCCTCCAACCTTTCTCTTGCGTTTCTGACTAGCAGTGGGCGTTCCCAAAGCATGGCTTTCTTCACCTCCTATGCTGCTATCGCGTTTTCCAGTCCGCTTAGCATAGATGCTTCTCAGTCTACACACAAAATGTTATCTTAATGACTTACAAGTGAACTGACAGTCTTTTTACACTGAATCTATATGTCTCATTAATCAAAATGAGTTATTACTGTGTACTACTTACTTGCGAAGGCTACTCTCAAGGACACATTTTTCCCTCCGTAGGTTTGTCATAAGGTCAATACTTTTGTCAATTTCTCTGCCAAAAAAAAAAAAAAAAAATCAAATGTACCATCACAGTAGTAATTACATGTGTCTGTGTGTATATGAGATATTAAAAGGCTTACGCAACAACACTCCTGCTGCTGGCCAGCTCGTTGACCAAGAAAGCCATTATAGAGGCCTTCTGAGTGGGGGTGTGGGCCTGAAAGCCTTTGGTCTTTAAACTCTCGACCAGCGGCGAGAGCTCTGTCTGACTGCAGTGAGCGGCCATGTAGATCTGCAAAATCTCAGACATGTTCTCCCGGTTTATCTCCACACTGGACACATGCTCACCAAGAGCTGTTTTAGCCTGTTTTTAGCATACAACATAGAAAAAGAATAAAGTCACTAATATATACAGAATAAACAGTAGCAAAATTATTTATTTAAAGCAGTTTATGAAAAGCTTAAAATGGTGTGCAACAATTCTGTTGTGTACTTCAGTATTTACAAAAAGATCCAAAATTGTTGTTTATATTGATGAATAGTATTCTCCTTATATACTCCTGGACTCTTAATGCCCTAGTTGTTTCCTGTTCCTTGCTCACCAGGGCAACATTTGTCTGAAGCATGTTTATGAGTGATGTGTGTACACATCATCCTCACCACTGATCCTGCTGGAATGCCTGGATCACACACTGCAGCAGAGAGCAGGCCAATTAGCAGATCCTGCAGTTGAGCTGTACTGGGGCTCAGGTTGAGGAGTCCTGCCTGCAGCATGTGAAGGGTGGGCAGCTTAGTGCTGCGTTCCAAATGTAGCACCTTCCCAAAGCAGCGCAGGAACTGCATCACCATCAGACAGTCTCCAAAACAGCTATCCGGTAACAGAAGACCCGGTACACGTGACAGTTCAGGCAGAGGCTACAGAAAATGAGGTGAAAAGAAAGATGGCATTATTGTATTGGGTTTACCCACATGTTCAGTATGACATAAAATATGTGCAGCTTTCTACTTATACACAGCCTTCTCTGCATTGGCAACCTGCCCCTAAAATTTAATTAGCATTTAATGCCAGATAAACCATTTTGTAGAGGTCATCTATTCAGCTGTAGTATGTTCTGTAGCCACTAGATGGCAATGAAGACATCCAAATCCCACAGACCCAAATGGACAGTACTAGACATAGCAGGTAATGTAATAAAGGATGCAAATGAGGAATCAATGCCAAAATCTCCAAGAAAAAAGGAACTTATGGACAAACCGTGCATGAAAATACGATTTTCAACTGTAAAATGTTGTACATCTGAGTGGAGTGGAGAATGATGATGGCATGAATACCTTCTGATCTGGCAGACACAGGTCCTCATTGGGTTTGTTTAGCTCTTTAACCATTTCTAGCTCCAGTCGCCTGAGCTCTAGTTTGCGCTCTTTGTTTAGCCGTTTCTCATCTCTCTTTTCCTGCTTCAGACGCTCCCGTTCCTGTTGCCAGAGTACACAAGAATAAATATTTTATAGCCAGAAAACAATACTACATTACTTCAACCTGGCACAACTGGAAAGTACTCAAAAAATGCATTTACACTTTATTCACGGTTCATAAACTTCAGAAATAAAAGACAGACTGAGAGATTGGGTGACAGACAGTTGTGAGGTGAAGGACAAGGGTTGCACACATGAACAGAAAGGAAAGGGAAGAGCTGTTTTTTTTTGTCCTATGTTGCTGAACAAATGTTTTTTTAGGATTAATAACGGTAAGCATTCTGTAATTCCTTACACACCTCAGCTCTCTTCCGAGCCTCCATGACTTTTATCAGCATCATGTGCTGCTTTCGTCTCTCCCGCTCCTACAACACCACAAACACACCATTTACCATCATACGCACGGGCATAAATACATGTATGTATGTATAGCATGACCTTAGGTAAAAAAAAAAATAAAAAATACAAAAACGTAAATGAAAATGAAAACGAGGCCATTTAGATTAGATCAAGCACAGATAAAGCTAAATCAAGGGTAACAAATGAAAAAGAATAAGGCAACAGGTAGATGCTAGACATAAAGTGCAGTATATGGAGACTGTATTGCTAAGATGTGTGAATAAAGCAAATATGCAAAGCCAGTTCTGATCAGATTTTCAACATCTGCCACTAAAATGTAGAAACCGTCTCTGGACCAGACAAGTGTTATTCATTAAACTGAAGGTTTCTACATGCTGCCCTTTAGAGCACAGCCAGCTGAACAAGGGAGGGAGATGTGGGAGTATCCTTCACAATAAGTACTGTGTCCTTCCTCCCAGTTGTTTAACGAAATGCGTCATTCAAACAAGTCAGATAATAAACTAATTTTATAGGAGAATTTTCGCGACACAGACATGTGAAACTTGTCAGTGCTGCAAAATTTCATGAG
This sequence comes from Duopalatinus emarginatus, assembly GCA_028565595.1. Classification (NCBI taxonomy): domain Eukaryota; kingdom Metazoa; phylum Chordata; class Actinopteri; order Siluriformes; family Pimelodidae; genus Duopalatinus; species Duopalatinus emarginatus. The sequence goes on from JAOVVF010000047.1 coordinate 16,906,449, forward strand.
CCCAGCCCAGTGAAGCTGATTCAAACCTGCGTGATTTGTAAGTGGATAACAGTTAAAAAGAGGAAACCCACCTAAAAATAGTAATAATTAAACGGTTTTCTGATACCTATAACATTTGGACAAATATATTAAAATATATTACTACAAAAACATCATGATTTGATTGAATTACTGATCTAAGTCCTGAAAATACTTCTTGGTCATTCTGCAAGAATATATATACTATTTCTCTCTCCCTGGCACAGCCAGTAAATATTCAGTGTATGTAACATAATGAGAGCCATGCAAAGGAAATGTAGGCATGACAGCAGCCTGCTTACGCATTACAATGGGCAACCACATCACAAATAAGTCACAACGTAGTGGAGATGTACAAAAGTAAACATACCCATACCATTTCTAGTCTATGCCTCTCCAATTCCTGCCAGAAACAGTTGGCAAAGAATTAAGAGAGAGACAAAAGGACATTTAACCACCTTCATAAGCAGTTCCCAAAGTTGGGTGGCACCCCAAATACCACAAGAACGTTAAAAGAATGAGCAGTGAAACATGGGAGAGATCCAAGGGAGAGCCACAGAACAATGTTTCTGATTAAGTTGGCCTTTATAGCAGACACAAGCTGAAAGACCTGTTACTGCATACCTGTTGCTTCAAAATGAATGCTTGTTGTCTGCGCAGTTCCTTTTCCTGAACAAAGACAGTATAAAAAGCGCACGCGCACACACACACACACACACACACACACACACACACACACACACACACACACACACACACACACACACACACACACACAGTTTGAGGTTTAAAAACAAACCTGAGACAGAATAATTAGTTTTTTATTTAAATATTTGAAAACGTGCCTCAAAAGTCTGCTAACATGGTTGGCCCAGGAGGCTCAGATGTGTGTGTGTGTGTGTGTGTGTGAGTGTGTGTTCATGTGTAGTGAAGTGGAAAGACAGGAGTAAGTCAAACACAGAGAGCCTCAGTCTGTGCTGTTATTAATTTAGAACAGCCTGCTTGTCATATCTGAGAAACATATTGAAAGTATGGGCCAACTGAGTTCATTAGAACAACACACACACACACACACACACACACACAAGCACAAAGAACACAGTATCAGTCAGTCACCTTCATTCGTTTCTCAGCTTCTAGTGTTTTTGCATTGATGGCGTCCTCCTTCTTCTTCCTTTTTGCCTGAAAAAAAAAAACGTTTTAAAGTTTTATCCATTAAACTGAATAGCTAAAAGTAAGAGCTATCAATGTTTTTTTTTTTTTTTTTTTTTTAGCTGATCTAAATCATACAGATGCCAGTTTTTAGACGTATACATTTTGAGACTACCTGACCCCACAGCTCCACCATAATATATAATTTTATTAATCAATACATACTACTGAGCAGAGCAACAACAAAGTCAACAAAACCGACTAAAATCAATAGTAAAAAATTCACTGATGTTGATAAAGAAATGCATTAAGGTTTAACATTAACCTCATGTAATGTTTTCTGGAAACCACTCATGTTTAAGCAGTTTTATCAGTGAGAAAGACAAACATACTTCAGCTTTACATTCTTTATATTTAGGTTTCATGTGTCATTATTAGTTATAATTTAAGTATCATTGTAATAACAAGATAATTATTGGATTACCTAATTACTTAAAAAAAGAAACAGTCAACAAATCAGTCAATTATTAAAAAAACAACAACAAAAAAACAGTTTGCTACAGCACTACTAAGTTAGAGAAAGTGGCATGAGGATGTCTGATTTGAAAGAGATTTATTTCACAACAGTGTACAATTTCCCAACTAGCAAGGGCATTTTAACAGTTATGATTAACAGCAATCTGAAAATTGTGTATTGTGTATTTTTGGGCAATTGTGTTTGAGGATGCTACAGTCAACCTTGCTCTAAAATCGGCTGATAAATATTACAAACATACGCCATGTCAGAAGCCAACCACTCTTTCATTAGAGCAAGTATAATTAGGCTTAGATTTAAATATGTAATTGCAAGCTTTACAAGTGACTGTTAATGTCGTTTATCAAGTGTGGCAGCATCACACTACGGGCAACGAAACTGCAGACAATTCTGAGCTTGTTTAGTTTCACTCAACTGAATTGACTGGTATTGGTCTAGAATCAATTCAGACTTTATGTTTACCTTCCAGAGATATTTCAAACAAAAAAAATTAATGAATTAGCAACTTCTTTTAAATAACCTCTCCAGTGGCGTTGCCATATGTAGTGTAGTGTATTATAATTGTGATCTAAACCGTAGTTCAGCTTTACCGTCTTTTTACCTCAAGTATCTGTTGAGCTCGAAGCTCCTTCTCGACACGAATTTGTTCAAGTCTCCTGAACTTCTCCTGTTAGGGAGAGATAAAGAATGAACATGGGGGAAAAAGAAGCAAAAACAAGAACAATATTAAGTAGCTGATGTTGGTTTTGCTTAGACCTTTGCTGTGTTAATAGTCTGAAAACACATGCCAAAATTTTTTTTTACATTTGTTGTCTGTGAACCCCCAAAATGTTCATAATAGAGATGAGATAAAACAACTAATAACAACTGGCATTATTAGGCTGTATGTTATTGGTGCAGGACAAGTGGAAATGTGAGGTTTCTTCTGAAAGGTGGTGCTCTGTAGGTTGCATGCAACAGTATGAGGAAAAAATAAGTGAAGCCTCTACCTGCTGCTTTAGTATCTTCATCTGCTCTTTCTGCTTGCGCTTCTCCTCTGCAGCCAGAAGGGCTGAAATCACACAACACATACACTTAGGACCTAGTTCCTGTGTCACAGATTATGCTGTGATTAAACCTAGATTTAAAGATTTATTTATTTATTTGTTTTATTTAAAGGTTGTGCTAAATCGTCTGAATCTCTGACCATTAAGAACTATGTAGGTTTTATAGGCAAGCAGGCTGTAAAAACCCAGAACGATTTCCAAATTACATGCCTAGCAGACCTGTCATTGTGAAATGCATCCAAACTGTGCAGTGTATAATGGCTTTACCTTTTTGTCTTTTGGCCTCTTTAGCAGCTTGTGCAAGTGCCCTTTTTTCCAGCTTTCGAATCACCTTTATCTGAGCAGCCTGCCGTGCAATCTCTGACCCAGAGAAACAGGAAGTACTGAGTGAATGTTCATTGGTCTTTTGCCCAAAATAATGTCCAAATGCTAACAAGTGTCAATAAATATAGAAAGCATTCTGTTTTTACCTAATGAGCTTAACAATATGTTTTAATGATGTGTCACCAATGACTGTAATTTTTTTTTTTTAAATGATAGGATTTTGTAACTATATTACGCATTACTGATTCATATTTTATATTCCAAATACTCTGTCTTCACAGCTAACTATACAAACTAACTAGATTCAGCAACACTGTTTTGTTTTTAAGAGCTCTACACTAAGCAGAATGCTATTCAGAATCCTGAGAGAGCAACTGAAGGGGTGTAACCTTACCCTGTGCCTCCAGTTTCCGTTGTAGTTTAATCAGTGCAGCATTAGCCATCTCAGTCTCACCCACACTATGTGGTCGCCTTTTCCTTTGGCGAGAACGGAAGGGATCTTCAGTACGCTGGAGCCCCAGACTCTTAGGACGACCTCCATGTGCCTCCATTGCCAAGATACAGGGCACAGCCTCATCCTCTTTCAGCAAGGACCACTGCAAACCCTGGAAATCAGCAGGATTTCCAATAAGTCCACAAAACACACAATCACTTAGTATCATTGTAGGAACAACACTGTTTTAACAACACATTTTCATGTGATAATTATTGATAGTATACATAACTTAATAATTTAACTCAAAACTAAACTATCAGACATTCAAAGATTTTTACATCACCATAGCAACACTTAGAAACAAATCAATGGAACATTTCCTTTTAATTTCCATTTTCCACAATCTCTCTCATCAACTATTGTCAGACTGTTTGTGGTAACAACCAGTAGCTAATCTTACCACAGGAGGTGGAAATAATAGTGCTATAATAGTGTTAATAAAGGCTGTTATATGGGAGGAAAAACCTGACCTTTTTGTGGCCTGTTCAGTTAAGTGGTTGTCATATTATTACAGAAAGCAGCGTTTCCTGTTCTGTTATTTCAGACACTCTTTAAAATGTTGCATAATTCACTTTTAACTGTCGAAATTGTAACAGTGTTCACACATACAACATTACAACAGAATGTTTCCCATGCATGCAGAGCAAGAAACATTTCTCATTAACAATCAAGACTAAAATGATAGGCAATGAATATAAAATGAACAGTAACTCACCTCAGGTCCTTCTCGTGCTTCGTAGAAATTGCCAACCCTTATTTTAGTACTGAAGCTAAAATGGTCACGTGTGATCTCATTTATCCCATTCCGTGCCAAGTACTGCAATTGTAAAAAAGAGAAAGGATACGGAAAAACTTATAAAACCTATAGAAGCTCCCAAATTTACATACAAGTATACACAATTGTTACATTATACAAATATAAATTCCATATCCAGCTTATGGGGTATTTAATCGCAGTTTATATGACAGTGTTTCTGGAATCTAAAATTTGATTATCTATAAGGTTTTGATTTAATTTTCTTTAAAGATTTTTTACAGCAGCTCTGACAATAGTACAAAATGTAATTTAAATTATATAATATATTAATAAAGTCATTCAACTATGTTGTCATTTTTACACATTGCTCCACATAATCTAAGCCTAATAAATAAAAGAATGTTATTTTATGGAAGGGGCCATGGAAGGGGTTTGGTACCAAGGGGCCCTTATCTTATTAATTTAAAGGCTGAAAATAGAGGCTGTGAGAGCGAATGACAGTTTACAGCACTTATAAACTGCCATGGGGGGGGGGGGCAACAACAACAAATTCTAGAGCAGGACTCATTCTTACCTTCATAACATCTGGGTATTGTTTCAGTTTTTTGCCACAGGGAGCATAGTAAACCACTTCTCCCTGCACACGACCGCAGATATTCCTGATTCGGGTCTCTCTTTTCCACCTAAAAAGCATTGAACTGGTTTAGAACTGGTAGCAGTGACATTACACACACATGCATACACACTGACTAAGTAATCACGATAATTTGTCTTGGTGTCTGCCTAGACTGTCTTCGTAAAGGTGTCAGATTCACTCACTACAGAAGCCTGGCACAATTCAGACCTGTTATTCAAATGAGGTGCAGCAGGCTTGACCAGCTGTGAGTCACACACTGGAACACTCCAGAGACCTGTAGTCCCTGTGTCTGAGTGCCAACAGACTCCATCATGGGAGCAAGCATGGATGGATGGGTGGAGGAAGGACAGAAGCCAGAAACAGTGGCGCTTTCTTCTTTACTTTTCTGGACAGGTGCCATGGCTTTAGTCAAGCAAGTCTGAGCCTGACTTAAGTGGAGCATGGGCAGAGACTATACCCTCCCTGTTTTTCTTATTTCACTTGGCTTCTACAAAGCACACACCTTTGTGACATTCTTTTATTGTGTTAGACAATTGTGTATAGCATTAAAGCTATTTTATAGTGACTAGATCACTTACCCATGTTCAAGAGGCCTACGCAGTGCCTGCTCATCGGTCACTCTTTTTCTCTTTGCTGTGGAAAACAACCAGTAATGAGTGCTCACAAACGTACAAACATAATCTAATTTCACATATTTTCCAGATTTTTTATGGTAAGTGAAAACATACCACAAAACATCAAATCTAAAAAGAGTGTAGTTTATGGTGATGCTAATGAAGGCTGTTTTGGATGTATTTTATTACCTGGGGGTGTGGACCCACATGAGGAGCTTGGGGTGCTGTGATAGGTCAGAGCCCAAGATCTGTTTGCAGTTTGCAAAATATTAGCAGGTTTATGGGATTGCAGGTTACATGAACTGGAGCTGTTGCTCTTGCCAGTAGAACGGTATGTCAAAGAGCTTGGGCTTTTAGTGAGTTTAAGTGGCATACTCTCTGCGTGACTCTCTGTGTCAGTATCCATTTCTTCATCTTTAATATCCTCATCATCATTATCAGAATCAGTGTCCAGGTTACTGCCAGAGCCTATAAAGAATAGAATTAAGTTCTTATTACATCTGACAAATCGAACTAATAGCATATTACAAACAATTCACACAAATTCAAAGCACATTTTAACTGTACTAACCTGACAGACTGTCACTTAAATCTTCATCATCATCATCATCATATTCCTCTGAATCATCTGAGTCTTTGCCACTTGGAATGTCAAACTCCATTTCCCTGAACATTTTTCCCTGGAGCAGTGACCCTGTGCTTGCCCTGCAGGACTCTCGCTGTGTGGAGGCTCGGTCTGAAGCAGGAGGTCCAGAGTAAGACTGTCTGGCTCCAGTGCTCAGGTTGATGGGGGTGTTAAAGCAGGGACTGGCGGCTGTTAGTAAAGGCTTATCTGGGGTTTTAGAGCTGTTAGAACGAGGTTTGGTAATAAGTGCCAGGGGAGCATCCTGTACACTACTCTGAACAACTCCATTAAGATGGGGGGAGTTCTTCAGCAGGGTGGAGGTGAGAAACAAGTTAGAGTGCTGGGGATTGGGGGATTTAAGCTTAGGACTTCTCTGAGGTGATAGTGAGGAGGATGACGTACTGTTCCTCAGGGACTTATTTACTTCTTGGTGTTCCTTTGCCTGTGGGGTGAAACAATGTACATAAATAACAGAATAATTTATGGAACAAGTACTTTAGATTAATTTACTTTACATTAATAGCATAAAATAACTACAACTTTAATATTTGTAATTGTATATAATTGTATATATTTGTAATTGTAATAATTGTATAATGAAGAGTTCGATATGGATCCATTACACCACTGAGCACCAGAACTAGGGGTGCGAATCTCTGCGTCTGGCGATTCGATTTGATTCTGATTTTTTGGGGTCATAATTCAATTCGATTCAGAATTGATTTTTGATTCACAAATGATTTTTTCTATTCAAATGGTCTAAAAATTTTGTTTAAATTATGTGATTGACAAGATGAAAAGACAATGTAAACAAATACAACATTTTATATTTATATAAAAAATAGGATTACACATAAAATTCTGTAACTTAAATGACCAGTATTTTTCTTAAATAAAAAAAAAAAATATATATCAATTAAAATATAACTTAAAATATATTAATACAAAAGTAAACATAGACTTCAGTCTACCATAGTGCATTAACCTTTAACTGAAAATAAAATACACACTTTAAAGTCATGGTGCATTACTGCATTTGTATTTTGTATAATTTCATCTGAATTGAGTCCATGTTTGCGGATTCCATTCAAACCCTGGAAGCTGGCTAACTAGCTTGCTGTATGATGGCCTAGACAGCCTTCTTCTAAGGTGGCACATATTGTTATATGCAGTACGCTCTGGAGTAGGAGTGGCAAAAAAATAAAACTCAATTTTGGGGCATTTTGAATCGATTCAGAATCTCCAGGACTATGAATTGCAATCCTTTAAAGAATTAATTTTTGTCAGCACTCCTAACCAGCACCTGTTTGCAATCACCACCTTCAGCACAGGCTGTATAAATACCACCTTCCTTACACTTTATACCTAAATAGCCTGCTACGCAGGTGGTAGGTGTGACTCTACTTGTCTGTTTTTTCAGGCAGTGAGTTCTGAATATAATGAACTTCCTCTTCATTTCAAGTTCCTATAAAATAAAATATACCAAGGTGACAAGCATAGCTGATTAGATACTAGCAGGCAACTCTGCTGGCACAAGCAGGCTAACAGCCTCAACATTAACACCAGACACGCATCAGTGAGCCCTGAGCACCCAGGACTCTGTTGCTGCTTCACCATTTGTCCTTTTCTAGACCACATCTGACATGTGTTAATTACTGCACATCAGGAACACCACAGAGTATGTGTTTTGTTTTCGAGATGCTCTGACCCAGTCATCACAATTTTGTGCTTGTTGAAGTAACTTGGATCAGCTTATCTTGTTATATCTTGTAACAGTGGCACCTGTCAAGAAGTGGGCTACATTAGGCAGTATGTGAACAGACAGTTCTCAAAACAGATGTGTTGGAAGCAGGAAAACTTGGCAAGTGTAAAAATCTCAGTGATATTGACAAGGAACAAATGGTGATGGCTGGACTACAGGGTCAGAGCATCTCGAATGCAGCAGGTCTTTTGGGGTGTTTCCAGTGTACAGTAGTTAGTAACTTTTCACAGCTGAATGCCACAAACCAAGTTACAAGAATAAGCAGAAAAACAACATAAATAAAATATGGTGTTGTGATAGTTTACACAGAGGGATCTTAGGGAATACACTGTCCACTTAAACATACACTGAAGTTGTGCATACATCATTATAATAAACACTGCCATTTGATGCAGTGTAATTTTCCATGTGTCATTATAATTGTATATGCTGCATTCAGGTGCTAGAGATGTGACAGGGATTAAAAGTGTAAAGCCATTTGGGAGAGCAGAAGCAGACTGTTACCTGTTTGTGCTGATTAAAGTCACTGATGTGCAGGATGGACTCATCTGGAGAACACCTGGCTTTCATTAAGGATGAGGGTTTGGGTGAGGAGGTGATGTTGGAGGCATTGGGAGAAGAGGAGGGAGATGGTGACTTTGGACAGCGGGCATGAGAAAGTGGCTTTGGAGAGGCAGAAACAGAGCGATGCTTTGGAGATGAGGCTGCAGAGAGAGGTTTGGGAGAAGAGGACAGCGAGGAAGGCTTGGGTGACAAGGTGAGGCACAAAGGTTTGGACAAGATATCTTGGTTGGGCTGTTGAGGGAGGGAGAAAGCTTTGGTGCTACTTGCTACTCCTGTGGCCTGGATGACACTAGTATGCTTGCTGTGCTGTTTTCTGGTTTCTGAGCTGCGGAAGAGTAATGGCGCTGAATGGGATTGTGTGAGGTCCATAGAGCACATATCTGGTCTACTAGGAAAGCAACCTGTAGCTTGGTCCATCTGTGAGGAGTCCTGATGGAAAGAGGACAGGAATGGGTCACCTAAGGTTCATCCAATTACAATAGTCATCTGTCTTAAACACAGGCCTGATCATGCACACACACACACACACACACACACACACACACACACACACACACACAAAAACTGTTGAACAGATCTGACTTATTTAAAGGCCAATTAACACTAAGTATTTCAGTTGTTCAAGGAACAGGTGTGCTTTTGTTTTACCTAATGCTTCTATTCACACTAATGCTGCGGGTTGCAGTGTTGTAAAACCACAGTCCCATCTATTAATTAGATGTGTGAGAAAAGTATAAAGGCCTTCAAAATCCACTCTTTACAGCTTCATAGAAATTCATAATTTACTTTTTTTTATATTTACAGCCTGTGCAAAGTATGAATCTTACTAACATAATGCAAATACACTAGCTCATTGGATCCCTGTTACATTTTTCTATGCTTAACCAGAAGCAAGTGAATCCATGTATTAAGTAATGTATGATTTGAATGCACTCATTAATGTTTATCAAATCCGAGACTAGACTTGTTTATGTAAATTAGCTAAACAAACAAATTAATTAATGATGACAACTTATTGTTATTGCAATTTAACAGAACGTATATTAGCCAGTTTAGGCTTAATTGTACTTGCTTACTGATGATATGAACTCTGCTTAACGCACATGTTGATCATTTGACCTGGTTTATTGTTTTGAAAGATTTGTGCGTTATTTGATGATTTTATTAATAGTACATTATTGCTGCAGCTTTTAAGGTTTGCTCATGTTAACTACTGTATTGAGTAATGTCAATTAAGGAAACCATAATACAAAGTGTTACCACATCTATATTCTGCTGACACTGATGTACGTACCCGAGTTGATTTCCTTCATTAAAACTTAATGTGTTATTTTCTTGCCAGTAGTGGGTTTAGAATGGAAGTGATCCACAGTGTGATTTAAACAAAAGGTTCCTTTATACTATGGCACATGTGATGCTTATTTATAGTGTGTTCCATGGATTCCAGGTAACATTTAATCACCTATCAGCAACCTACCCACATCAGACTAACCTCAGAACTGTCCTTTTGAAATTTCATCAGTATGTTAATTTTCTCACTAGAAGCAAAAATACACTAGACCACATGTTTTCTAATATCATTAGATGCTTTACCCCCCTCCCCCATTTGGGTCAATCAGACCAGACCTCTCTGCTGCCTACCCTAGTTTATAGAGCACTCATAAATAGAGTCAGATATGGCCTAAGGGTGCACTTTCCCAGCTCAAGGTCCATTTCAAATGTACAGAATGGAGTATATTCTTGCACCAAGGGGCACATAGAGGAAATGTAGGCACTGAGGATGTGCTTGTGTGCATTAATTTTTGTATTCACAATGTGACCAGATGGCCAATGGACAATGATGTCCGGTATCTACTGAGAGTAGAGGCTAAGCCTACAGGTCTGTAGATACTCCAACCTACAATCTCAATTACATAAAAAAATCAACTCAAACATAAAAATGGCATGAGTCATGCCAAAATTGCTCACAAGCAGAGAATTGAGGACCACTTCACAAGTAACAGCCTGTGGCATGGATGGCATCACATCCCATAGCTTGCTTTCGCAACATCCCCAAATTTGGTGAAGCTTCACTAGTGGAGAAGCACCATTATTATTAGTATAGCCCACAATGTCAGACCTGGTGTTCTCCAGGAAAGCAGCAGGACGTAACAGAATTCTGGCTATGTGCTGAAAGGATGCACTGCTCAATTAGCAGAGGTATTTACAAATATATTTCAACATGTCTTTGTCAGAGGCTGCCAAAATAATACTTTAAGAATGCTATCAGTCTTAAAGTGGCATAGAGATCAGCCATTAAGAGCCTCACTGAACTCTGTCCGATTGCAATCACCTCAAAATTCATCAATTGCTTTGAGTCTGGTACAGACACATACTGAAAACATTATTCTAGCCACCCTTTATTCTCACCATCATGTGTACCATGTCAAGAGAGCCACAGAGGACGAAGTTTCGACTGCCCTTCACACCAATCTAACCCACCGTGAACACCCATACTTGCATACACAAGATACACACAATGCTGAACACCCTACATCTTCACGTATGCCTATTCATCCTTTCCACATTTTATTTCTTTATTTATAGTTAATTCCTTCTATCTACTCGTGCCGCACACTAAATTTTCTTGTACATGTACAATGCTGAAGGTATTCGCATTTAATGACCCAAGACCATCTGCAAAGGCGATACAAGAAAACATAGCAATACACCTTCCTTATGCATTATTATTTATCAGTTATTTAGATTACACACATTTACCTTCCTGCCCACTCTCTGTCCTCTCTGAGAGTCTGAGTCTACACTGCAGACACTCAGATCCTCATCATCATCTTCATTGTCTAGGTCGACAGAGCCCAAACTGCTGAGTGTGTCACTGGAGCTTTCAGAACTGGATCCTGATTGGCTATCACTGTTGCTGGAAATCTCCGGCGCTGTCATAGAGTGTTTCTGTCATGGAGAGAGGTGACATATCGTATCATAGTCTGCACATATACACCACTCATTTTCTCCCTTTCCATACACACATGTATCTCGTCTATCAATCTGAACCAGGCTTCCAGCACACCTGTCAGAGTTCCCTACCATAAATAGAAATATTGCAGATTTTTTTGACTGTGAAAAACAGATCTGTTCAAAAACACAGAGCAGTACTGTAATCCACTCCATCAAACAAATATTTTGCATACACGTTGCATATTTGATAGCAATATTTGATAGCACTACATATTGTTAGCATAATAACACACAATATAAAATAAAACACAATATATGTAGCTTAAAGCTTACTTTCTCAAAAGACACACATCCCTATATTGGAGAAAACAAAACAATAGTAGATTTATGGAATTATAGCCATGTTTGCAGGAACGGAAATCATCATACCTCTTCTGTTTTGTGGCTGGTTTTATCTTGATCTGTTTTGATCATCTGCTTCCTCCTCCAGTTTGATGGATTGCGTGCTGGCTGTTCAGTTTTGCAGTGGTTAAGCATGGTTTTGGTGGCCTTGTTTTGAGAGTTCAGACTTGATTTGAGGGCATTAGTTTGTTCAGAGGTTGTATAAGCTGGCGAAGGCGAGGAGGAGGTAGAGCTTGCTCCAGAAGAAGCAGATTTTGCTTTGCCATTTACACTGACTGCGCCATTCAACCCTTTATGATGGACAAACACATAGATGGACCACATGGATTACATCAATTCTTCTACACTGTGTAATAAATCTCTACACTTCTTACAGTCTTTAATCAGCTAGAAGAAATATATGCAATTTTGCTTTTGGGCTTGAAACCTTAAAACCTGTGATACCTAAATCAACAGCAATAACCAAGTAATAGCAGTGACCTGAACTGAACTGAAAGGGAATTTATTAGCATGCACACTGCTCTGTCACAAGCAAAGCTGCAAAAATGCATCCATCTTGTTAAAAATTATAAATAATCTTGAGACAGAAATTCCTGAACTACCTTTAGCAGAGCCCTGAGTGCTCTTTTTAGGAGTGTGTGACTGACTCAGTGATGGAGGTGTAAACAGAGGAGGCAGGCCCAGGAGAGGAGGAAAGAGCGCAGCAGCTCCATGAAGCTGTGCATCGGATGCCCGCCACCAGTCTAAAGAGTTTAGTAGAGGAGAGATGTTTATTTGAGTGAATACAGAGAGCAATAACCTAGAAAGACAACCTGCACATTCCATCTACTTTTGTTGTAGGCCATTACTGGTGAGAATTGTAAATGCGAAACAGAAAAAGCTTTTCATCTCAGAACAGCCAGTGCCATCAAAATGTTACCCAGCTGTGAAAATAACTTTCTTAACCATCCACTTTAGGGCAAACAGTAAACTCAGACCAACTCAGAACAGAATCATAAAGATAGCCAGGAACACCAATTAAGGGAGCATACAAACAAGGAGCGATACCTTATAATTTTCAAAAGGACAGTTAAAGCAGAACAGTACCCAATCCAATGGATTATAAACTAATTTGCTCTATGGTGTGAACCCTATAAAATATACAAGACCTCAATAATTTACAGCAACTATGTTTTTTACCCTAAAAAACGGAGAGTACAGCATTTAGAAATGTTTGCACTTGTGTGCAAGTTGAGGTCAAAGAACTGCCTTGACCCCAGCAAATTAGCCTGCTATAAATGTCAATCCCTGTACACACCTCTCTGGCCCAATGGAAAATACAGTAAAGGGAATGTATGTGGACTATGTGCCACAGCCACACAGGTAACAGAAAAAAATATGGAGGGGGAAGAAAAAGATACAACCATGCCCAAACACAGCTGCAGCTGAGACATAAACTGGTTCATGTTTTATGCGAATGCACTGAAGTGCCTGAAAAACTGGTTTATACTGTAAAAAAATAAAAAGAAAACCCTAAAAACATGGCATTCCATTCCTGTCATTCAATGCTTCTCCATTCCTTTCTGACGAGTTACACCCAGTCATGGGTTTGTCTTCTTCCAACAGGACAAAGCGCCACCTCACACATCCAAAGACACCAAATTATGGTTTAGAGGAATGCTCAGCTGAGTTTGGGGTATACTTGCTTTTATCAGTGTACCATTCCCACCCAAGTCACCAGATCTGAACATTATTGGACATTATTCTGGGATGCCATGCAACACGCTGTGGAAGACAGGAATCCTACAACTCAAACAGAATTATGGACCATTCTGCAGGTAGTATGGTATTCATTGCCTTCAGAATATTTCCAAAAGCTTGTGGAGTCCATGACATGTGGAGGACATAAGTATTAGATTGGTGTACCAGTTTTTCTAGTACTAAGATTGTTCCAGCAATCTGACAGCTATCAGAATATGGATCAAATATTCCAACAGAGAGTAAAGGACAGGAAAAGGATGTAAAAGCAGTTATGAAGGCAATAGGTCACCATGTAAGTTGGTACAGTGGTCACAATCCAAAGTGCTTTTTAAACTGATATTCTTTGTAATTGTTTAGTATTAATAGTTAATCATAAAACATTTGATCAATATGGTATCATTTTTTTCTTGATTTAATCCACAGTATATGCAACCTTTTGCACTCAACTGTATGGCAACACACCTGGAAGCGTTCCAAGTTGTGGGTGGGATGTTAAGCCTCCATGCAATCCCAAAATCCCCAGGCCTCTGAAATCGGAGCATCCAGACAGAGGAGCATACAGTCTGAATGCGGGATGGCTCAACATGGGGAAAGACGTCCTAAAACCTGGATCACTAACCAGCTGAAACAGACGTCCTGTAGAGTGAAAACAAAAGAGAACAAGAGACAGAGGACCTTGTAGATTTATATATACTCCAGACAGTACTATAAATCACACCTACAATAATGTGTGTACATTGTTTATTAATATCGTCTTTCATTTCACACCATCTAGGTAAACTGATTAAGAGTTCAGATTGATACAAAGGTGTTTAATGTGTTCATAAATAATAGGTCAAAATAACAGGGACACGTACAGTAAAGAACACACAAAAAAATTAGCACACATAAATAATAATTATAGCAGCACCAGGATGGAAATAGGCATGTGTTCTATATAAGCACTGATAAAATCTGTACAAACTACAACTGTCTGTATGCATGCATAAATATTGTGACAGTTTTATAAGTGAAAGTTTGAGCACGGAGTAAAATGACTGTTGAAATTCTCATTCATGTACATGCAGATCTGTAAAGGAAAGAGTACGAGGAGAACATAACAGAATGCATTAGCAGAACAGAATGCAGCCATTTAGTTGATTATCACTTATAATTTTATTGATAATTCTACTATTAGGATAACACCTTATATAATACACTCTATAGCCAAAAGTATGAGGACACCTGACCTTCACACCCTAAGTGTTGACATGATTGTGAATCTGCA
>JAOVVF010000047.1:16927099-16957497 GCA_028565595.1 Duopalatinus emarginatus
AGAAAAATGAATGTATGTGTAATCCCCTAGTTTTATTACACAGACAAGACAGACAAAGGGGTGGGGAAAAAATCTCTTCATGAAAAACAAAACAAAGACTCCCTGCGCTGTGCTGCCTGCATGCCAGGTTACGTACACGCCAGGAAAATATCCTCTTTTCATTCTCGTTCTGATGAGCTGCATATTTATCAGCCAGCTCTCCTAGGGCTTGATGTCTATAGCAGAGCAGATGAAGAAAGAAGAATGGCGAGCAGGCCAACATCCATCTCCTCCTCTCCACAGTCTCCTCAGTGTGCCACAATGACATCAGTAAATACCTTTTTAATATTAATAGCCTCATTATCCCCAGCCTCAGAACAATTAAATACTAAGTTCCGCATACACGACTGTGGTTAGTGCTCTGCGTTCAGACACTGCAGCGTCTCCAGTAAACAGGGGGTGTCGTTTGTCCTCGTCATATAAAATCCATCAAGACATTCGTCTTTCATCGTGTTGGTGGCCTGGCAATGTCAGAATAGGGTCAATTTTTGCAATTTTTTAAATCTATTACCTACTTTAACCTGTTAATAACACACTACAAAAGATGAACACATGAGAACTGGAATAAAAAATCAAGATGCCCGGATGGAAATTATCAGCATGAATTCAACCAGGTCCAACATCCTTTTATTAACTGCTGAGGCTTGTCATGAGGAAAAGCTATTCTGATAGCCATTGAGCATATTAATAACAACAGGACACACAACCAGCACATACTATCTTCAGCAGATGTAAAATTCCTCTATAATGTGCTCCTTAGGGAAGCACCCACCATACAAATGAGTAGCAATCTCCATTATTTCTTACGGCCTGACTTCAGAGGTGTCACTGATCTGTCTGCTTTAATCACCACCCTGCCTGGGTGAAAACATTTTATCTCCCACACACATTCAGTGTGTATGCAGAGAAATGCACAGAAAGATAGCGTCCTGTTCTTATCAAGAAAAAATGTCATAAATCACAAAACATTTGCATGATGTTTTTTTTAACCTGGGAAATCAAACAGCAAATTCAAATACATATATGCAATAGTACTCGCCTACCCACTATATGACTACTGCAGAGAATAAAGCAGCTTCTCTCATTGTCTTGCTTTCTTTCTCTCTATGGGGGAAACAGGAGCTAAAGGTTGTCAGCAGCTGAGAGAAAAGAGAGACTTTTTAATTATTGGCATTCATTAAAGCAGCAGCTTCTTATTTTGCAACCAACCTGTCAGAAATGTGTTAGCCAGGGCTGCTAGAGTCTCTCTCTCTCTCTCTCTCTGTCTCTCTCTCTCTCTCTCTCTCTCTCTGCCGTAATAGCACACACATCATTAACAGTGTGCGGTGCTTATGCTGTTATTTTATTCCATAAACAGTCTGTGTACAAAAATCAATCCTGCTCACGACAGATTTGCTTTGCTCTTACACAAAACCTATGTGTAAGCGCCTATGTGCATTTACCCTGCCCTTGCACATATTTGCCTCTTATGTATAAAAAAAAAAAGTGATGCACTTAAATTCATACAGCGTTCTTATGTGTCTAGGGTTCAGGTTTCATACACAAGAAAAAAAAGCTACTGGCAGCAAAAAGACAGTAAATATACTCCTGATTTTCCTGCTTGTATCTAAATAAACAACCGATTTTAAACAAAATCCAAAAATACCCTCCACGGACAACATATTGGTGTCTTGGCATAAATACACTTCAACCAAACCAAAAACTTTACTGTGTAGTCAGTTTAATCCCGCACGAAGTTGCAGAACATATGACTTCAAGTGCACCCAAAGTCTTCTAATAAAGTCTATCAACTTGGCGGCCATTTTGGCGATACTCCCAGGCAGTTATTTTTAATCATACAAAACCAGGCTCCTATCTTAGCAGACTCATGTAAGTTGCAAAATAGGGGCCTCGATTAATTGGACTGGATTGTTTGTCAAGATCTGGGAAATCTGGAGGCCAATCAGCACCTTGAACCCATGTCATGTTCCTCAAACCATTCCTGAACAGTATGTGCATAATTCTGCTGAAAAAAGGCCACTGCCATTAGGGGAGTACTGTTGCCATGAAGAGGTGTATTTGATTTGCAACAATGTTCAGGTAGAAATATGTGTCAAAGTAACTTCCACATGGATGTCAGGACCTAAGGTTTCCAAGCAGAACACTGCCCAAGGCATCACACTGCCTCCACTGACTTGTCATCTTCATCCTGTTGCCATTTTTTCCCCAGGAAGAGCAATGCACACTTACACCTCCTGTTTAATAGTCGTCTCGCCATCACAATTTGGTCCTTACGCATGCAGATTTTTCCTGCTTCCAACACATCAACCCTAAGAACTGACTGTTCAGTTGCTGCCTAATATATCCTACTCCTTAAAAGATTCACAAAAAAAGTGAATGTTATTCACTTCATCTCTCAGCAGTTTTAATGATACGGCTAATTCGTGTATATAAATTCATGCCTTGTCCTGGTCTGTGTGTGGGTTCACGTGTGCACATGCACCGGTCATCTTACCACTATCACTTGTTATGCTTGGCGATGAAGCTGGAGGTGGGGCAGAGGAGCTGATGGATGGCTGGGAGTGGGTGGAGGATGGCAATCTTTCTCCGGACTCCATAACTGCAAAAAGCACACAAATCAACAAACACGTATACAGAAATATATCTTTGTGTAATATATTTTAGCATAAAGTCATCTACTCTTAAAATGTTTGTATTTGCTACATCTAAATGTCCATTTCACATGTCAGTGTATACATAGAAGGTGTGCATAATTATGTCAAAACGCTGCAGAGAATTAATATAGAATGAAAAGCAATACAAAGTGTGCACAAAATAACATGTTTGTGCATTCAGTGTACATGTTTAGCATGTGTTCAGAGCGGGCACGACTTGGACAAATATACATGCACAGCAGGTCTTCTAGCTGACAGTGCAGTGCAAAAGAAACACAAACAGGACTACAACAGTACAGAGCAAATTAAACCTTGGCCCTTGCTGTCTCTCTCTCTCTCTCTCACACACACACAGAGACACACACACAGAGACACACACACAGACACAACATATTTAGGACTGATATGACTATAGAATATAAATTTTGGTATCTTTGCTCCGAATCAAACACTCATGTGTTGCCTGTGTTATTATGCATTACGTGAATCTCTGTGTGTGCAGAACAACCAAATTGGCTGTAAAATCATTTGCACATTTTAATACAATGCAAATTATAATTGAGCAAGATGGTGACAAGCAGAAATGCTGACCAGCAGAAATCTGTAATTTGCTTAGTACTGCACATCTAAAGCCAACTTTATTTTACTCCCCCCTCATCCACCTTTAAGAAAAGCCTTTAAAATATTTTTAGAGCTCACTAATATGAAAAGTAGGCAGGTATGTCCTCAAATAGCTTAAATATCCTTATGTGTATTGCTAGCCTTCAAATAAATACTTGAATGACTGAAATCTGCCTTTAGTATGTTACAATATAGAATTGTCCATTTTTTTTTCCATGCCGACCATGTGGCAGAAGCACAATGCAAAAAAAAAAAAAAAAAAAAAAAAAATTATACAGACACAAATCAAGAGCTTTGAGTAATTTCTAAAGCAAACATCAAAATGCAGAAAAAAAAGTGTGATCTCTGTGATTTTAATTGTGGTGTGGATGTTGGTACCAGATGGGCTGGTTTGAATATTTCAGAAACTGCTGATCTCCTGAGAATATCACACACACAACAACCTCTAGAGTTTACAAAGATAAAAACAAAAAGCACTGAGTGAGCGACAGTTCTGTGGGTGGAAACGCTTTGTTGATAAGAGAGGTCAAAGAAAAACAGCCAGACTGGTTTAAGCTGCCAGGACACATAACTCAGTTAATCTTTATAACCGTGATGAGTAAAAAAAAAAAAAAAAAGCTTAGAATATAGGAAGCTGAGGCCATCATAGTCACAGACTCACCCAAATGGCAGAACAGAAAAATTCATCTCCCACAGTTCAAAAACTGCAGGTCAGGTGATTTGGAAATATTCATACACACGTCAATGGGCAGTTTAATATGTCTGTCCTGTTCTACCACTGTTCAGGGTGTTTCCCTTCTTTTGCTCAGTAAGGGACTCCAGTAGTCTGTAACCTATTGGTATGATATGCGGCTTAAATGAGTGAGTCATATAAACTGTCAATAACACCAATAAGCATTTCTGTATATTTGACACTGAGGTCTTGCTCTCATTTCATTTTCAGCAAGCTGACAGTAATTTAGGATCCCTTAAGTGTTTAAAAATAAAAACAACTCATCTACGGCTGATCTCAGAGGAAAGATTAGTCCAGGATTAGTTGGTTTTCTCAGACTTTTATTGCAGATGGAGCTAACTTGTGTAATGGTGTTGACTGTGTTTCTCTCGGTCTCTCTCTTTATTTATTTTGTTTGTGTATGTTGTCTGGAAGTGTGCCAACAGATGGCTGGTCATCAGCATGGAACATCAGTATTGAATCACACAAACTCCTCTAGCGTGCGCACACACACACACATACTCACACACATACTCACACACATACTCACACACATACTCACACACATACTCACAGAGAGAGAGAGAGAGAGAGAGAGAGAGAGAGAGAGGGAGGATGTTCAGTAACACAGAAGAATAAATAGATAAATCCTTTCGAAAGTCATAGTACTCCTGGTCACTCTCTATGTCACATAAGCACCTCATCCTCAACACTGCTGGCTTAAACCAGCAACTGTAAAGACTCCTAAAACATCGGATTCACTGAGCACAAATTTCCCATCACACAGGTGGAACCAGACACATCTAGAAAAAAAAACCCAGACAGACACAGACAGGCGAAGGGAGCCGCCACCGTCACAGCAGGGAGCGAACACTCAGGGGTAAAATTGACAACAGACCAGCGGCAGACCTTCAGGGCCTGCTACGACTTCTCTGAACGAATAATCATTCTGAAACTGAAGAAAAATAATGCATTCTTTAATAATATTTTAGCTTACTGTTTATGCTGTTTGCCCATTTCCCCAGATTGCTTCCTTCTCCCTTTATATACCATTTGAAAGTGTGAGAACAGACAGTGAGGGGGAGAAAGGGTTTTTAAAAATCCAATCATATTTTGTTCTCCGTGAAGCACTTTGAGTCTGAACTGCCTTCGAAAGCCCTCGCTGCATCCTTACTACTAACATCAAAGAAACTGACAGCCACATCAGTTTGTTCAGCCAATTAGATCGATCCGTTTCAGTGAGGTGGGTGGAATCCATCAGAGATGACACTGACCAAGGCCCTGTTCATACCTGGCATTTACATGCTACCTGGGTGTTGGATCACAAGGGGTCACCATTAAGGAGACATGAACATGTACATCTTTATTTGCATATACAGTGGAGAAGTCAGAGCCGATCACAAGTGGTCACTTGCTATTTATGTTGAAATGTAATCTAATGGCAGGTGTGAACTGAATTACTGTCCACTTGTGATCAGCTCACCTAAGTCACACGTTAATGCCAGATGTGAACAGGACTCAGGCCTGCTCTGGTCATATTGCAGGTTCAAGCATTTCATCATGCATTTGCCCTCATGTATTTGTTTGACCTGAAGTCAACATTGCCAGCAACCTGAAAATTGGGTAAGCAATTCACCTGACTGCTATAGTGCTGCTCCCCAAACAAAGGATTTGTGCCACTGACCAGTAAATTGTACTGGGATAACCTTTGCTTAAGTAAAGAATAGGATATAGGACAGATTCACATGTGGGAGAAACTGATTATTTAAGTGCACTGTACTTTGTACACTGGTTATATACAGTGGTGGATTATTTGTCATGTGTCCATGTGTCTGTGAGTGTATGGATTGCTTTTCAAAGTCAGCCATTAGAGTTACATATATTTAATAAGTATCACTATATCAAGGATGGCTGGTATGCAAATAGAAAAAAAAAATCCTGTATGCTATGAAATATAACATATAGATCAGGGTCTCTTGCACATACTATCAAATACCATATCATTACTACTTTAAATAGTTTGTGGTTTATTAGCGTAATCCCCACAATCATTATATGTTAAGAGAAACCTAGCCTTTAAATAAAAATAAATGTATTCTGGGACGTCTAGAAATTCTTACCACCCCTGTTGGTTATTCAGGGTTCATAAATTCCCAGTCATCTTCATAACTCATGTTTTGCTTCCATCAGTGCACATCTTGCACAAAAGCCACATTTTCTTACACCGCCACACTCATATATTTTGAATTTTATAGACAATGTCATGATCAGCAGGGCTATGCAATTTCAGTCTGCACCCAATACACTACACGGCAGTGGCGCCACTGATTTGCTGTCATTATGCTAGATTAACCTGTGACAAATTGAAGTCATCTGGATCAGTCATATATCCAGGAACTGTATTCAGTGCCTTAGGTTGGAATGAATTTTAATGAAGCTGGAACACCATTTTAAACACAGAAATTCATTAGAACAAAAGCTCAGTAAATGCCCAAATAATAAGTGCACACCATGTAAGGACATTTGAGAGAAATTAAATATGATCTGCTCTGCTTTCCTGCCATAATATTGTCTGGCATTAGGATCAAACAGTAGCTAATCAGCTTCACACATAACCCAGGTCACTAGGCTGGATGAGATGTGGAGAGATAAAATATGTGAATAATAATAAAAAAAGGGGACGGAGCCGAAGACTGCGCTTTACAGAAAACAATGGGCTTCAGATTTGTGTAAAGGCAGAACCCAGAGTCTTCATTCAACATTAGCGGTCTGATTTTCAGTTTTGCCAAGGCACTGATTAAATCACAGGATGGCTGTAGGAGCTAAAATAGATGAACATGCAGCATCTGAAAAGATATCTAATCAAGTGATCTGTTACACAAATCCTGGTGAATCTGTGTCAGCTCTAAAGGCAGATCAACCCTGAAATCAAGCTTCAAAAATGTAATAAAACCGTTTGGTTTTAGCATAATGACCGTCACAGTGATGCGACATTGCATTTCCTGATTAATCATGTTATATATTTATAGTCTAATCGATTTTGATTGTATTATTTGTACATAGTCTAAAATGCAGATTTATAAGATTTCTTTTTTGTCTTTGCACAGGGTACAATGAAATTAAGCAGCAGTCCTGATGATGCTCCAAACATAACAGACAGCAATTAATCAGTAGGACAGGAGGATTTTCAAGAGGTTGACTTACAGTGCAGTGTGTGAGCAAACTCCACAGGATAATACGGTATTATCCACAAGAATCATACAATACAAGACTAAATTTAATGTCCCAATGCTTTCTTTACAGCATTAATGGTGTAAAGTACATCAACGAAACATCAATCTCCAGCTGTCCAAGTGAACTCATGAGAAATTCCCTCCATCTAAATGAGCTATTATGCAAGTGTGTGTTAAGTGGAACTGATTTTTTCCCATCTTTTAAGACTCTTGCTTGTGTTACAACCATGTATAGTACCTCTGAGTGTTATAATTTCTTCTACACAATTTTTTTATCAGTAAACACGGCAACCATAGATTTCAGGTAAGTTAATACACTCGGCTATGAAATGCATTACTGCCATGAAGAAAGAGCTTGTTATGAGGCCAGAACAACTTATTACTGCTGTAAATGATATGAAAGCTCATCTCTCCCATCTTTTTCCACCCCTAAATTGTTCCAGAAATTGTTTCTCCACCTCTTTCAACATTGGCATGATGATTTGCTGCTGATAATATAATACAAAGATGCAACATCCACATAAAAGCCATGAAACAAGAGCACAAACACTCAATTTCATTTTAATCAAAAACAGACAACGCTACATCTTGAAAGACCTGAACAAACTCCGTATTAATGTGATCCACGCGCCATGGCTGGGTCACGTATATCAATACTGAGGTTTATCTTCACCGTGAAGTAGAAAGGTATTGAACACAGAAGCTCAGTTGTAAATTGCAGTGTGGCTTGTGAAATTAATATATTAAAAAGAAAGAAAGAAAATAATAATTAGAACAGACCCCCTTCAGCCATCTGACTTTTCGCATGGTGATATGCAAATGTACATGACACACATTTTAACAGGAAGACAATAACAGAAGACATTGCTGGAACGATAAAGGATTCACAGAGCTTCTGCTTGACTTTAACCAGCTCCATGTCTCAGTGCCAAGTAGCAAAGTAAAGTGTTACATGGTGAAAATACAACACTTTGAGAGATATTATGCAGTAAAACTGTGTATATATTATTATTTAATGCGACTAGATTTCTAAATATTTAACATTTAAGAAAACTGACAGCGAAAAATGTCAATGCAAATATTTCCCATAATTTAACACAACAAACTGACTGGTCTCATGTACACGGGCTAAATAAAGCACAATAGAAATAAAACTCAACAGCTTCCTGGCCAACTAAACTATTTTTGTTTCTGCTTTTCTCTGACAGTAATGCAGATCCAGATAATGAAAGTGAAAGTGAACTATTAGCCTACCGTGCTTGCACACAGAGGAAAGTGACCTCCGCATTTAACCCATCCGTGAAGTGAAACACACACACACACACACACACACACACACACACACACACACACACACACACACACACACACACAACAGTGAACACTAGGGGGCAGTGAACACACTTGCCCAGAGCGGGGGGCATCCACAAAGCTCGGCGCCCGGGAAGCGGTTTCTATAATCAGCAGTTTTTTGTTTTCAGGCTGCTTCATCCATAATACAGTATCATACTAGAGAGACACTGCATACTGAGATTGATTTGGGCTCATTTCTAGTTCTAGAAGTTTTCATCTGTAACAACTTATTTCCCAGTGCGTTGCGTATTTTATTTCTACTCTTCAGGTAATGTAATGATGGAAACAGACATTAGTCCTTGTACTGGAGCCAAATTTGATTTATCAGTGTGACTTTAATGAACAAAACCCAGAAATAATTATTCATTTTAATAAGGTAAGTCAGCGGTATGTACTTTTTTTTTTTTTAAATCTCTGCCACTATATATGCTAAAACAAGAAAGGTTAAAAAAGAAGTTTTTAAAACGGTCTATTATTATTGCGATTTGACACTATTTGGCATTACTGAATCCCATGTTCATTCCATCTGTTAGTAAATGTTTAAACATGTTACTTTCCTCTATGCATTTAGCTGCATGGTGATAGATCTGGTCTTTAAATAGTAAAATCAAAAGACATTGTGTGTTAGGTGCTCATATAATCATCCATGAAATACTGGCTAAAGCACATTATTATATTTAAACCACATGTGTGAATAGAGCATCTGTGTCAAAAACTCCCAACACTTGCCTGACTGCAAAATAAAGATTACACAGTTGAAGTCAACACTAACATTTAGTTTAAAATAACAGGGAAAACATTGTCATTAGTCTAAAGCATCTCTTATCAACAATGTTATGACATCACAAGAAACGTAAGCAAACATAGCCTATCGTAAGTGTGCACATAAATAAGCTCTCTATATAAATCACTTGGCATTCATTTAAGCCGGCAATTACATTAAATGGTACGTGTGACCTAAACATAACCCACATCCAAAATTTTCTGTGCTGCAGGGGTGATGTAATTCAAGAATTAAAAGAAACATCACAATATTTAACACCTTGAAAATGCAAGTTAACTAGGCCAAATTAATGCTTAATGGTTTCCTTAGTAAAATAAATAGAATAGTTTTTTTTTACTACAGAATAACACATATTTCTCAGAGTAATATTAAACCTTGTTTTCCTCTTATATTATTATACATGGATGTGCATTCACAATAAGGAAAACTTAAGACACTCTACTTATGCTACAACAACAAAAACAACGACAACAACAACAACAATAAAAATAATAATAAACAGCACAATAATAAATCATTTGCACTTAGTAATGCACAACAATGGCAAGAAAAACAGCTTGTCAAAAAATCTGAAAAATATGATTGTGAGGAAATGTGTGTCAAAATGTAAAAAAAAGGAAATGTTTATAGTCACCCTCAAGGCTTCAACACACACGTCTGCCCAGTTCTTTTAAATGAATAGACAGGACATGCAACTATAGACAGCTGGTATTTGTGAACTTCAATGTGCACATAATTACTGCTAAATAAACAAAGTACAGGCAAGTACGGTTTTTACAATGATTGGCATTTTAATTTAACATATTCTCAATTGCTCAAACATTATTTCATGAGTTAGCTCCTAAAATGTCTTTTTTTTCTCTCACTGTGGTGTTGAGTTAAAGCAGCATATGTATGCTCTTAATCGGTTTGTTTATTTATATTTATATTTATCATCTTTATATACATTATCCATAAACTCATGGTCGCCTTGCAATCTATGAAAGAAGTTAAAAATAATAGGGAATGCCAATAGAACAAATATAGTTAGAAACACTCATAAACACCAAAACAATACTCATCAACACTGAATTTCAGATTAAAATGAACTGGAATGACACTGTGTGATTTTAGTTCAGTAATAAACTCTAAAGTAGGAGAGATCACAGAGACTTTAAGAAAATCAACTGCAAAGTTTGGGTCCCAACAGGACAATCTAATTCCACTGACCTCTCCCACTGTACCAGCTGATACCAAGCTTTATAATGAGGAATAAAGCTTTTCTAATTAGTCAAACCAGACATTTTACAACAAAGAGCCAAGAGTGAAATTGAAGAATAAATGTGGCACAGCAACCCATTAAATTAAATTCGATCTTTCCATGCAGAATATTTCAACATTATTAATCTTTAAAGTTAATGGTTTTAAAAAAAAACCTGAAGTGGATCCATGAGGTCATCTTAGCCCCTTTTTGCTCAACTTACAGTAATCACTGAATCACTATGAATACATCATTCTCTATTCTATTCTGGTACAACAGGGCAAATTTTATCCAGTGTTAGTATTTGTAAAAGGTACATCTAGTCCATTTACTTTCAAGTGTCTAGATATTGTTTAGGTACAGTGAATGATGAACAGGTGAAACTCTGCCTTTAGAATTACAGAGAGACACTTTAGACTTACGGTATTTCTAGCAGGCAGTAAAATAGGACGTTCCTGGTAGTCTAACGTAAAGAACATAAATAAAACCTAAAACCTATTGAACTTCAAGGATTCTAATAGACCACACACCTGCCAGAGACAGATGTTAGCTATAAATCGAATTTAACCTTTGCCATATCCTGCAATCTCTGGTAGAACGCATGAGCATAAAATATGCTGATACAAGAGACGATCAGCTACATGATTACCCTATGGGGTAAAGGCTCAATTGAAAAGAAAAACTAAATTCACATCTACTAAAATAGCTACTGATATATATTTCCATGCATTTCTGGCTGTAGTGTGACTACAAAATACCTTACATAAATATGGGGACTTGTACAGCAGCAGGTATGCTTAGTGGTCTAGTCATGCAGGATAACATCACACTTTTTATTTAGGGCTACTTCCTGTTTACCAATACACCATTTCGCTTTGAATATTTATTCCATTAATACTTACACTTGACACGTATCAATGCTCATACTAATATCTGTGTCATAGATTGCAATAAAGACATTTAATTTGCATGTAGAAAATTAGCCCCAATGCTTAATTATAGCAAAGCCTAGGCACTGCCACGATTAACAAAAAGGAGACAACCATGTACTGAATTACACTACAATTCTTTGCTACTAAATAATATACTACAAGAACGGCTAGTAAAATGAGATACTATAAAGGGAATGCTTATATCCACATTTGAAACAATCACAGCAAATCGAAGTAACAAACTGTCTTCAATATAAATACAAATATCAATTTTATTTTTACAAATTTATACTTAAATATAAATACCAACTATAAATACTGGTACACAACTATCTCCCTTGAACAACATGCATTCATCTGTAAAGGACCAGAAAGCAGACAGTTTTTATTCATGGACAATTAATCTTGATATTTTATTAGCTTTAATAATAAATTAAGAGCACTATTAGGAGCACGGAATATGGATGAACACCACATGTTATTTATGTCACACACAATCCTGGGCCAAATTATTTACTTCTGATATAATAACACATAATTAACAGATTATTTTCAACATTTGTCAATTATCAATTTATTAATGCAAGCTATTTTTTTACTGTTTATTTAAAACAGACAGACCATAATAAAATGTAATAAACTGTGTGGTTCCAAGCAAATGTTTAAAAATGAACATTATATAATTCACTTTCCAGAAGCAGGGTGCTTAAGCAACAGACAGACCAGTCACTATAACATACAGAGTTTGCTAGCTCAAATAACAAGAACACCACGACCATCCATGACCTCGAGTCTAACAGAGTCTATGCCCTCCGGGAGGTATGGAACACTCTCTCCCCTATCAGTTATAGCAATATTAGCAAATCAAGGATGTTTGTAACTTCATGCAGGAAAGGGGTGGATAGTGTGTTCCCCAGCATGCATTACGCCACCCTGTGATGCAGCATGAGCAGCAGTAAAAAATAAAATAGAGGAGAAAGGTCATGTCTCAGAGTAAGTACATGATAGCCTTCACTACCCATAATTGGGAGCTGCTGTATGATAGGTTGAGATGAAACTGGTGGATGAGAATTGACCGAGAAAAGCTGAAAAAAGATAATTCATACATTAGAAACCACTTTAACAACGTCACAGTCGCTATGAATCAGTAAATTATCTTGGGTGTGGGCTAACACATTACCCTGCAGACACACATTCACACCTAGGGACAATATAGAAGTCAATCCACCTTTTTATGTTCTTGAGGGTGGATGGAAACCAGGAAACAAGATGAAGCCCACATGGACATGTAGAGAACACCGCACAATCAGTAACGGTCTCAGAATCAGAGCAGTGACCGTGGAGTTTTGCAGCAGAGACCCTATCCAATTCACCACACTGATGTCCCTTTTTATGCCTATACCTTATATAAATCTTTTTTAAGAATCAAATGAGTGAAGTCAAATTAATTATCTGAACTTCTACTCAGGACAGGCACTAAGCCAACCTGTTACAATGCAGGGTTCTAATCCACATTAACATCCACAATCTCACATTCGTGAGAGCCCAGTAAACATCTAATCACCAAGATCTTTTAGGATGGCAAGAAAAACAGTGTGACATGCATTTGTGTGCCTCTCATGCCAGACACACAGCAACAGTATGTCCTTCCAGACAGGCTTAACACCACAGGGGGAGCTGACAAACACACAACAAGGATTTTCATTGAAATGGAAAACGTGGACAATTAAAAGAACACCCCAAAACAAGCGTAAGAATTAGACATTCCAGACATGGAATCACTACCACCTTGTATTATGTGTGCACAAGAGTAGCATCAGCAGGTCTGGAAAACGCCATTTTGATCCTTCCACATTCCGTGAAAACAATGCCGGCAGGGTAATTGATCAAAGTGCATAGGCAGAATCGTCACATGAGCAGTGGAAGGTCACAGGCTGCCAGTCGGTGGGGGGAGAGAAAACCGCAGCCGCATTCCCTGGCTGCCATTTTTCTTCCCTGACAAAGACTCCATCTGCCACCGAGCCATTTGCAGCCAGCAAGTCAGAATATCAATGATTTCCAACCAAGTGTGCCTTCACCTTGATGTCACCTCTATCAGTGCAAGGAAGAGCTGACGGCAGGGATATATTCTCTCTCACTCCCTCCCTCATCCAGCTAAGTGGCATTTACTCGGCTCCTTAAAAGGAAGCCACTTTTATCAGCTCTGATATTACTGAAGCCATTTTTGGATATGCTTTATTAAAGGTAACTGCATTATGTTATGTATGATTCAGAAGCAGGCTGTGTGTGTGTTTAAAGCATTATCTTTGCGCAGGATATGGCCTTTGAGCATTTCAGCAGGTCTGCAGCCAGAGTCAGCATGGAAAGAAGCGGATGTCTTGGGTTTCGCATTAGGGGTGCAGAAGAGCAGCTGGGCATAACAACCAAACAATTCTAAATTCAGTTTCTGTTTTTAACATCTGCACACCAACAAGACAGGAAAAAATATACAGGCACCTCTGAACTGGTCAGTCAGACTTGCTCACACAAGCCTCATACTGAATCACAAGCCGCAAACTACTTCTACACACACACACACACACACACACACACACACACACACAGGCTTTTGAGCCTTTTATAAAATAAAGATTTCAAAGGATAAAAAAAAAAGAAAAAAAGAGATCTCATTAGGACCAGACATACACACACACACACACACACACCTCTAACTTTCTTTATCTGCTAAAACTGACCCTGGCATGAAATTACATCAGACTTTACTGGGAAGTCGTCCTGTTTCTTTCTGATTTATCGTGGGTAAATTAACATAAGGGGGCACAGCTGGGCGTCTTATTACCCAGTCAGTAATTAGTGCCCTGAGGCCGGCAGTCAAACCCTCAGTCCCACTCTTCACCAAAACAAAGCACTTATAAAAGGGACCTGCACCAAACTAAAGAGATTATCTGGAAGGATCAGGAAAGTCCCTACTGCACCACAAAGCCTTTTCAGATTCAACTTTGATTCCTAGCACACTACCAACAAATGCAGTCTGAGCTCACACAGCTTTTCCATGATCACTAAGACGCCTCACCAACATAAGCTAAAGATATTGCATTAGGGGGTTGAACGCAGGCTGGTCCTGTTTCTCTGACAGCAGGGTGTAAAGCCAAGCGTCTGTGAATGTATTATTACTGTTTCTTATTAATAATGCCTGTTACACTAATGTGCTCTGACAACATAATGGTAATTTCTGTGCCATTTTAGAAATTAAAACTTGTTTTGATAAGACCATACAAAACATTTTAAAACAGCGCAACTGGTTTGAAAAGAAAAAGAAAGAACTCCAAAATAACTAAATATATATATTTAATTACAAATATTTGCCTAATGTGCATTTTTTTAAATTCCTGGATCATACTCATAAAATATAATCTGTACCACAGTTGATAAAAAGGCATTTAAAACACTACTATATACTACACAAAAGCTACACTATACTACACTGCACTCCCTCAGAGGTCATTTCTCTTTTGTGTAAGTCACAGTCTCATTAGGTGCTAACAGGAATTGGGTTCAGTGGAGCAGTGGGCTTGGAGTTACCCTCTACTCTGAGCTTCTTCAAAGAAAAGACAAAGAGAAAGAGGGAAAACGCCCCAGAGAGGCTAAAAGACAAAGGGGTAAAAAGAAAGAAGGAGTGAGACACAGAGAACGGGTGGGGAAGTGTGCGTATACGTTGGGAGGCTATCCCCAAACAGGAAGGAGTTTTTACAGGTAGAGTGTTATCAGTATGGATGTATGGATGTGTGGGTGGGTGTATGAATGCTGCTGTGCACAACAGACAAGAACCGCAAGACTTTACACCAATAACACTGACTTCAGTCAGTTTTTCTAAATCATTCTGCCTTATTCATCCCTGTGCTTTACTCAGACAACAGCTCTGTTGAATTCTCAAATCTGATTGGTCAGGAGGAGTTGATTATGTAGAGCATCAGCTCTGCTAATACTTCTGGCTGTAAATATAGTCACAAGTTTACATTTATATAATATATTAATCTGCTTGTTCAAATACATCACTCAATAGCAACAGCTCACTTATAGGGACTTGCTTAGCAGATGTATTCATGTATTAATGTATTAAATACATGTGCTGCTGTTGACATGCTAAAGCTTTTTGTTAGGAAATGCTTATTTAAAATTTATTCTAGGAGTTTCGGGTGTTAGCACTGTAATGTTTTCTTCCTTGGGAGGGTGCTTTCCAGTTTCTCAGTAACATGGCAAGCTGTGTTTTGTTTTATCAACCTCCAGAGGAAGAAAAGAAAGGCTGGTGAGTGGATGATTTTTTTTAGAACTGCTTTAACAAAAGAGAGAACGGGAACTTGTATTTGACATCCATGAAATACAACACACAACATTCAATAGAACTAGAAACTAATTAAGAGTACGGTGTAATTTTTTTAGTAAATGAATGTAATTGTTATTTCTTATACAATGGGTAGACTCAAGGTTGCTGGTTCGAGTCCCTGTACCAAAAAGACCCAACTGAACTGCTCTTCAGCATGGCATCTCACCCCTAATTACCACTGCTATGGGCAAGTGTCCTCACTGCCTCCTAGTGTGTGTGTGTTCACTGCAGCACAGACGGGTTAAATGTGGAGGTTAAATTCCGGTGTGTGCAAACACAGTAGGTCAATCATTTCACTTCAATTTGGTGTTTATCAAGGGGCAAGACTTATTTCTGCAGGACAGCGGGGTGAGCCTCCACTCTCCGAGTTTGACACCCCTGTTTTATCCAGCCATCGCAATGACAAAGTGCACCTCTTCAGCACAATGAACTGCCCTAAAAGCTTTATGGATGAAGGGACACTCCCTCCCCCACACAACATCTTAGATGAAGAGAATCTACCAACTCCATGAGCCATTATATCTCTACCCTGAAAGATATTACTGGAAAGGATGAATGGGGGATGAGCGAGGTTCACTTTTAACAACATTTAGTAGTATCCTAATGATTAACTTTATCAGAGAGAATTAATGTATCTATTCGTAAAAGAGCAATGGACGGAAGCCTTTAATGGAAATGGAAGTGTGTGTGCGGGTGTGTGTGGAGCAGAAGAAAAAATTAGGGGTGTCAAAGATGAGACAGAAAGAAATGACAAAAAAAAAAAAAAAAAAAAAAAAAAAGCTAAGCTGACGCAATACTCTTTAAAAAGTGTGCCTGTGTTTTGCCCCCCGCTGCTTTTGACCTTCTGGATGTGTTTTATTCTTTGCACGCGTTCAAGCAATATAATGTGTTTCGCATTAAAAGCACCATGCACTGCCAATCTAATGAAGCCTCAGCTCGGATCAGTATATGCACCAGTCATTTATAAATAGGTTCCTTTAAACCATGTCATTCACGTCAAACACACACAGACAAATCTGACGCCGTATTCTGTCTCCACTTTAGACTTCACACGTTAGACTTCGCCTTGAATGAAAGCGTTTACCTTCATGAACTAAAACAAGGATGTTTGAGCTGTAGCAAAGTTAAATTAGCAGAGATAATAACTATTCCTAATCAGTTACCCTTTTGCTTTCTCTGTCTCTCACCTTCTCATTTCCCCAAGCAGGAAGCTGCTATATTTACAACCACATTATATTACACACGACACCGTGGCAGCAATCTGTTAATAAAACAAGCTCAGTGTGTGGCAAAGTTACCTGCAAATACACACACACACACACACACACACACACGAAGATGCACACCTTCACACAAACATGGCTCAGTAAAACATTTAAAGCTGCACCATGCACTTTCCACAACCCACACACACACACACACACACACACAGAGTGTGAACTTTGGTTACTGCGTGTGATGTTAGACAGGCTAGTTATGTGAGGCTCAGTTGAATTGATGAGATATTTCTAATGTCAGAGAGACTTCTCAGTTCAGCATACTTCTGCTCCAGCAGTTTAAGACAATAGATAGATCAGGCTTAACCTACTGCTGATCAACAAATCTCATCCAATCCATAAATAAATGATTTCATGCTAAAAACAGACAGGTCTTTTTAACCTTCTATGCTGTTTATTAACCTTGTCATGCATAGTGTCCACACTTACAGTCAGTTAATTTAAGACTGTTTGAAAATATTTGTAATTTATATTAAATAAAAAAACAAAATTATATAAATCATTATTTCTGTTGGTCTCTAGACTATTTATTACTGCTAATGCAGCATGTCTTTGGTACATCTCTACAATAAATCTTTGTACACAAAATTTAATTAAATATATTCATTCAAGACTCCACTTCAAAACTGTTTTTTTTCTCTCTGCCTTTTAGTGAATATTGCTCTATTTTTGTTTAACCATGTTTAAATATAATTTATTCTGCATCAGAGAATAAATTACTGAACCAGGCCTGCAACAGCTACTGCTGAAAACTGCAACGTGCAAGACAGAAGTACCTGATGCCATCACTCAATTATTACCTTTTGGTAGGTTGCATTTAAATATAGCAAAGCTGTGCCGTCTTTCTCAAGTCCTAATCGCACAATAAGAAAAAAACAGTACAAAAATAGATTGTGTATTGCCAGGATAGACTGTTTGGGATAGCACTGATGCATCACCTTGCAATTAAGGTGAGCAAATCATATAATTATAGTGTGGAAAAAGAAAGACAGAAATACACACAACCTCTAACAAGCAATATTAAACACATAATGTCATGTTCTATTGTTAAGCAAGAAGCAAAGACCAGTTGTTTCCTGTGTTGCATGTGTCTAACAGTGCAGCACAATATCAGCAGTACAGAGACACAGCAAGCAGACACTTACTGATTAATAAGAAGTGAACTTCAGTGCAGGGACATGAGTAATCCACAACCTGCAACACACACACACACTTATCAACACGATCATCTCCTCTAGGTTATTCATTTATTTTTGCTTCACCCCGAAGGAGCAAACGAGATCAAGGCATACTGAAATGAACCATATCAGCGTAAAAGAAATCGGTTTATTATAAATTAGGTATCAAGATGATAGTTAAGACAATAGGCTTAGTACGGTTGTGGGTGCAAATATACAGTAACATAAGATAGAAGATCAATTTACAGGAAAGTGTGTTGAAAAGAAAACAATACATGTTCTGGTAATACATCCACTGCGTTATTCATAGAAACTATTTCATTGTTAGGAGACAGGAAACTCGGTTAATTCAATCTCTTGTAATTATTAAAACAGCACAATGCAATAATTTTGATCAGCGGCAAGATTTTTTGGACACAGATCCAACCTGTTCCAAAATTAAAGCATATCTTTAGCTGTGAATACCCACTGAGAGAATAATTTTGTTTCCTTCTCAGCTTTCTCCAAGTCTAGATGAGGCAGGAGGTTATCAGCACGGGTGCCAGCTTGTCCTCCCCTTCTGACACATTCTGGTGAGCCAGCAGCTTTGCCTTATTTTCATTAAACACAGATCCATCTGGGTGTGCTTCCGCACTGCTGGAGTGTATTTATACCCTCCTGCGAGTACCATTACACCTTATTTACACACACACAGACACAACCTATAGTAGCTGTAGGTATCACACAATGTGTTATTTGTGGTTGCACTAACAGCACTGCCTTAATTGTGACACTGGCTTTTTTTTAGATCACACTGAAGATTAGAAACCTCATCAGGCTATGATAAGATAAATAAACAATTTTAAAAAAATCCACACAAATCAAATCGTCAGTGTTATTTATATATTTATTTTATAACATTTTTACTTACTTTTTTTTTAACTTAATTAATTTTTCTTTTAAATTAATTTATTTATTCGTTATATGCCTATAGGTCTGATGTTTGAAGGTGGTGTGTTTGATGTATTTGTGATAAAATGATCAAAAGACTGTTAAATTTTTTTTTTGCCAATGGCAAATCTATAAACCTGTAGTTGTGCTTCTAACCTATATTTTATCTGCACAACCCTCGCATTACAAATATTCAAATATTTTCACAAATTTTACACTACAATGATGCATCACAATTAATGTATTTACTTTTATTCGACATTTACAAATAACTGGTTAAGATACCAAAGTGCATAATTACAGCTGCAAGGCACTGACGGAAACATCGACATGCTTAGAGACTCATAATCTCATAATCTATTTTATTTAATGGCTTTTTCGTTTTGAAATTCAACAGTATGTTGTTCTTGGTCCTCAGTTACTGCAGGCTGCACAATAGGTCAGAATGCTCACAAAACACACACACACACACACACACACACACACACACACACACACACACACACAAATCTGATTTGTTAAAAGGCTCATTTGCGCTACCAAGTTATAGCTTTTGACCCCAAGAAGCACAAAAAGCCTAATGCATCACTTCCAAAAAAAAATTCAGTGGTGCTAGCACTCACTTATAGCCTGCTTTCTTAAAGTTTAAATGTGCATCTTGTGTTAGAGAGCCATGCGAGCCTGGAGGTGCTCATGAGATTTGCATCAAAGCACAACAACCAGCAGCAACACATCAATACCAGCCTCAATAAAGAACACAGGAAACATCTCCCATTAAAATGCTCTTCTACACGACAGCCCTTTCCTGCCAGTTCACCATGGCCAGTCCACAGAGAGTGAGAATGAAACAACGCAGGAGTCTTACTTCTGTTCAGCCATTTCGGTTTCAGTGCCGTGGGGGAGCACAGAAGGTCACCACTAGGCCTCAGACTAAAAGGTCTTTGAAGTGTCACACAGGCAAAGATGGCTAATGTTACAGCCATGGGACCCTATGGATCCTTTAGGGCAAAGGCACCCAACCTTGTTCCTGGACTACTTTATATTTTAGTGTTTTTCCTGGTTATTCAACTAATTACATCATTAACAGGAGGCCTGTGTGGTATGCGGAAAATCTGTGGTGTGCAATAGCGCTGTTCGGTATTGCAATGATGATATAATGTGATAAATAAATGCGGAAGTGTGGAAATTAGCTATACAGATCCTTTGTCTTTCTGGCTTACAGAGGATAAAGCCAGACGGGCGGTATGTACTGACATGACTCCCAGCGGAACATGCCCCGTCAGACAGACTGAGTGGCAACACACACCGCAACATGGCTGCCGTATTAGGAGAAGGTGTAAAACAAACTAATATCGGCTTAATGAAAGGCAGTTGGACTCAAAAGTGATCATTAAAACCTACCAGAGTACCAGATCATGTTTCAAGAATGTAGTACACCTTGCTTTCTGCTTATCTTTGAGATCTCAGAGGTTTTGGTAGAACCTTTTGCATTAAATTAAAAGTCTGTGGTGATCAGCATAATTTTTCACCAGAGCATATGCTTGCTGTCTGCTTGCAGGTGTTGCTTAAGAGTCCACTTTAGATGGCTGAATTCCAGTTGTTTCTGCTAATTGCAGTGATCCATTAGCATCTTTCAGTAAAAGGATAGGCCACATTGGGTCTTGTTGAACCTATTGGTAGTTGCACAACAGTTCTTTCTTAAGCATTGCAACTTACTACGTTTGTCTTTCTCACACACAGTGGGTCTAACCACATTACTTCATCTAATTGGTCAAATGGTGTGAACACATGGCCCTTGTATCCAAGCCTCCATCTGATAGGACAAAGTGAAAGTGTCTACTGTGCTTGCACACAGAGGAATGTGACCTAACCAATCCATGCAGGGAAACACACACAAGTAAACTATAGGGGGCAGTGAACACACTTGCCCGGAGTAGGGGGCAGAGGATTGGTGTTGCTTAAGGGCACTAATTAACAGAACTCCAGAAGTGTTCTATGACTAACCTGTTGCAGCCACCCCAACCACACCAGTCAAATATTTCACATTCATTCAAATGTATTAAGCATATTTGATACAGTTTATTTACCATGCTGGGAAAACAAAAAAAAAAAAATAGCCTCCATTAAACACTCGGCATAGTCAGCAGTGTTACTGGCTATTGAACCGCAGTCTTCTGTCCACTGATGATGGTCTAGGGGCATACAGCACAACAGAGACTCCAGTAAGTCATTAAATGTCTAAAAAATTCATTAATATGTTACTGATAAACTGACAACTGAGCGTATATTGTGCACAGTAAATTTTGCATATTGGCCAGGCACTTCTGCACAGTGCCCCACACTCATTCAAGGACTTTCTTCATACCCTTCCTCATTTGTTTCATGTTGAGTGGGGGATCTCTTGTCTGCAGGAGCAGCTGCAAACACAGCTAAAATGGAGACGCTCTGTGGCAGCAGTGACCAAATTTTAAATGCAGAGAGATCAATAAATAAGACAGGGCCTGCTTGCAGAAGCACAGCCTTGCTCTCTTTTTCTCTCTGTCTCTCTATCTCTCTGTGTGTGTGTGTGTGTGTGTGTGTCTTGATAACTAGTGAGATGCTGGTCTTCCAGTGAAAGCAGCTGTCCCTTGGCTATGAATATGCAAGACCTTACCCAACACACTGCTCTTTCTCCCTCTTCCCTCTTGTGAGCACAGCACACACTCTTCCGCTCTAGGGTGCTAATGGAGGGTAGCAGGCAGGCAAACAGCCCAAACTACTGGCATTTCAAAGATCACCCCCATTTACACAGTAGATCTTTGTCAGAGCAACAATCGTGCTTCAACATCCAAAACATCACAACCATTCAGAAGGTGAGATGGGTAAGAGATGAGACGGTACATAGGTAGGAAGGTAAGTAGATAGATCGAGCGCTAGATGAGAGGAATAATAGATGGAAAGACGACAATAGAGAGTGTATCACCATATTACATTTCTAATAAACCAGCAGTCACCTACCTCTTTGCTCTAGACACAAACATGTGCCAAATTTCTACTGATTACTAACATATTTACTTCTGGGCTTTGCCTACTTTTGCACCACCCTGAAACTCCTTGCTAAAAATGGATGTCTCCGATTAATGAGAACATGCTTACTTAATTACTGATGGGCTGAGTTCATTTTTAAAACAAGTCTAGCACCCTTTTAAAATCCACCCCATGGTGGAAGAAATGAGAAAGGAAAATTAATAATATGTAACACCACCCTATGCCCAGATTCATTTTATGATCCCAGATCTCAAGATGGCCATGAGTCATTCATCAAAGCTCAGAATATCTATATAAAACGATCATGTTTCCTTTTAAAAGACCACATGAATGCTTAAAGGTAATGCCCAACGATCCAACTGATCATTGTGTGTGTGTGTGTGTGGTCTTGGTAACACTGAGAAACTACAAATATTTTAACCCAAATAATGGTTGACCTGAACACAGCATTTTTTTTCTGTACAGTTGAAAAGCATTAGCCCGAATGTGGAACAAGTTATATTTAATGAGAAATAGCCTCACTAAAGCAGTACTGTGTGCATTCAGGAGTCACATTGACCCCAGGACTGCACCACTTTTCACAATTTTAAATAACCGAGCACAGACCTTGAATTTGCAGTAGAGCATTACTGTTTCCTGATTCTGAAGGCATTCTCAATAAAGACATTGTTGAATAAATATGAGGTAACATAATGACCTTCCACGCCGTGAATTTCGTCGATTCATCGGCATTTATAACACCCATCTGCACCAGTGGCCCGTTAGGCACTTTAGGTTGTGTAAACAATAAACTAGATTCCAAAGTGAATCTTTAGCACTGTGTATAAACTAAAAGGAAATTACTTTTACTTAGCACTTTTGGATACCTGATACTACTAATGTGCGGCTTCATATATATTATTTTTTTTATTAGTAACAACTAGTTCACACGGCGTTGTAGATGCTCCACATAACCTAAGGCTGATAACATTCATTATGATTTAATAAAGACATATAAATCGTTGATTTGGTGAAGGGTTCTGTGTGAGGAGAACATTTAGCTATAAAAGGAGTCACTGGTAACTGTTAGTACATGTTCTGTTTTTGTACTTTCTCAGTAACATGACAAGCTGTGGTTTTTTTTTTAATGTTATTAACTTCAAGAGACTGAAGTAACAACAGTTTATAGCGGTTATAATGTAAGTAGTAACAGGAACTAACTTGTCTCACGGATGTTTAACAGTATTAAATGAAAGACGTAATCATTGCTAAATTCTTGTGTTATAAGAGGAGTACAACACTTCAGGATGTTCTGTACTTGCAAAATAATATTGAGATAGTACTCCACCCTATGGTGATTCTTTGGCCCTTTGTGTTTAACTCTCATTAAACAGGGCACGACTGCTGTCTACTAGAGATGACATTTGTTTTCATGACGCTGTAAAACAGCGGTAAAAAGATGGCACAGTGTGAAATCTGTGGCTGATCTGGCATTCTATAAGACAAATCCAACAGAACTAAACCATGCAAAAGTCCACCAACTTTAAACTTTGAACTACATATGTTTGTTGCTAATAGGTCATAATAGGAAATCCACTGCATAGTTTCCTTAGAGAACATCTCAACCACAAAACAAGCCCCGACACCTCTAGTCTTCTCTCCTTCGCTGTCTTCAGCTGAGGTACTACAACAAGTATATCAAGACTTTCTTTTGTGTTCAGCTGCTATACCACAAAAAGCAACAATGGCCATTTGTTTGCACTACAAACTGAGAGAGTGAGTGTGGGTGCGTGTGCCTTAGTGAGGGAGCAAGCCTCTGAATAAGAAAAAAAAAAAGGCAGGGGGAGGTTGCAATTCATTTCCACTAATGGTTTCCAAGCATCGCCACAGAATCAAGCAGCTGTCAAGTGAATGCATCAGAGTGGCGAGCTGCATTTCCCAGAAGAGGCGAACGGCACATCAGAACGCTCAGCAGAACAGATGCTTCATTCCTTATATTAGCCTCTCCATACAAAACAAACAGGCGAACAATAGAGCTGTGAATGTTGCCATGAAGCATATAACAACTCAGCCAAGAAAGATTTGGCTGTAAATAAAACAGTACTACATTGATGTACCATATGCAAGATGTAGTTTATAGTTAGGCTGTGTCAGTAGGGAGGGATTTTCTGCGTAATGCGAGTTTGCTGAGGATCACAAAGCCTCTGTGCTGTGTCCATTGATGAGAATTGCCCTCTTCACCAGAGAAAGACCTGGGGCATTCACTCCAGCCTCTGTCATACACGAGAATGCCTGTTAGTGCAGGCTGAAAAGACACAGAGAAATTAAGCCTGTTTCAAGGCTCAGTCTCAGCTTAGCCTACATTTCACAATGTTGACTTTAAAGAAATGAGATGTAAATTCCTTTATTTTATAACTTAATAATTTAAGAAAAGATACATTCATAAGTATGTAATATTTAATGATTTATAGTTTGATCGCTGAATCCAGGTGATGCCTGTTGAGATCTGTTTTACAAAAGAAAACCAGGGCCAAGAAGTCACATCAGCAATGGACAGAACAAGTAAACGGCTTGTTTAAACGTCTCTCCCCTCCTTCCCTTGTGGATGTCACAGTATCCATCTCCATTCGACCGTGCCATAATCACAACCTTGTCGGCCATGTAACACAACGCGATCACATATCACACACTTCGACCTCAGATCATGCACTAATGTAAAGTATTGTAAAGTTTGTATTGTAAACTGATCAAGATCAGTATTACAGTATGACCTGTACGGTCGTGTTAATGAGATCGATTTCAGTCATTTTAAGTATTTTTTTTTTCAAATCTAAAACTTTTAACTACTGGTCAGTTGAAATGAAGTAACAGGACCATTGATAAATCTCAAATCAGCACACGATCTCTTACACAACCTATACAAGGTGCCATCACCTAACTTCTCTTCTCTTCTGTGAACGTGTAAAAGAGGGAAATAAGGTAACGATGAGTGGAAGTGCTACAAGCTCAGTAAGGTCAAAGGCTCATGTTGACAAAGCATTCAAATGAAAGAAGGAATGGTATATGCAAAACAAACAAACAAACCTTAACAAGCCTTTAATCTATAAATCATATTATTATTCCAGCACAGCTTAAAGAGCTGCACCAGTAGCAGCTGATATTTTACTTGATAGATAGACAGACATACATAGACAGACAGATGGATAAATAGACAGAGGGATAAGTAGATAGATAAGCTTAGTAACATTTGTTATTAAAACACTGTCAGGTAAAAATAAATACACAAAATTATACTTAATGCATTTTGTTTCTGAGCCGATAATCCTGATTAAACTCTTCTAAAGTTGTTGACAAATAAAGAAAACTGCAGGAAACTTCTAAAATAAATATTTACTACTTCTTCCCTACACGTATATCTCTAAACACAGAGTCTTCTTCCTCTCCCAGTTGTTTCCTAACCACATGAATGAAGTCTGGAGTTTAGACAAAAGAGGTCAGTCGCACTGCTCAGATTAGCCACAGCCTTGTTAGCCTGCTCATTTCATTACAAATCAAGCGGAGCAGCGCAAAAACTATTGGAATTGAAAAAAAGAGAGAAACCCACAGAAAGAGTTGAATAAGTTTTCAGAATGACTGGGGTGGTTATGTGTCTGGTATCGGGGTTTATCTTACAGAAACTGAAAAAAAGAAGAAGAAGTCAGCGTACGTGTTCACACTTGAGTCTGTCTTTGATTTGATGTGTTAGCATTAAGAGCCTGTGAGCAGCTAATCGGTGTAAACGTTAGAGTAAACAATGTCACGGAACAAAACTGGAGCACTGCGAGTTTATATACAGAGAGACAAACACACACGAGACATGTTACTAAAGCCTGGAGCTGCTACTAGAGCTGATATCGTCCTGAATTAAAAAAAAAAAAAATTAAATATATTAAAAATATATTTATATCTCTCTTACCTTTCTGTTTTCAGTCTCGACTCGTCTTTAAACTGCAGTCCAGCGTCTTCACACCGAGCTGTGTTTCTTCCTGATTTATAAAAAGCGACGCGCCACTGAGCAGATGTCAGACCCGGAGAGTGGAGCGGTGCTGTTGTCTTAGACTGTGTGTGTGTGTGTGTGTGTGTGTAGATAAAAGAGACTCTTCACACTGTGTTCACTTCTGCTCCGTTTCAGCCAACGGCCGTGACGTCACGCTTTCCGTATAAACGCCTGCATTTGATTCAAGATCCAACTCTCCAAACTTGTAGCCTAACAGGTTTACACCATCCTCCTTCCCTGTGTCCTTTCTGCACATTCATGTCATTTTTAATAAACATTCATAAGCACACCGAGAATTACTCATCTGTTCACATGGCCATTGTTCCTATACAGATCATGGAGACAAAAACGACAGGCAGACAGGATATAATTGTTCATAATTCAAATTAAATGCTTTTAATGATCAGCATGCAACTAGTTTTAAACCTGTCTCTTTTATTCATTCCTGTTTTTACACTGCCTTATTAATGAATAAATGAAAGTGAACTATTTTGCCTTACTGTGCTTGCACACAGAGGAATGTGACCTCCGCATTTAACCCATCCGTGCAGTAAAACACACACACCAGTGAACACTAGGGGGCATTGAACACACTTGCCCCGGAGCAGGGGGCAACCCCAAACCACAGCACCCAGGTGCCTTTCTCAAGGGCACCTCAGTCGTGTTTTGCTCTGGGTGGGGATCAAACCCGCAACCTTTCAGTCATGAGACCAGTTCCCTAACCACTAGGCCATGGTTGTCAGGTTAGGTAAACCTTTGCTGCCATCTCATCTCTGTAATTAAATGCAACCCATTGCCTATAATCAACATCAGATCATTTGATAACAATAATAAAAAAAATAGTTACAGCATGTTAATATTAGTCTCTAAAAGTGATCTGAGGAGAAGTGTTGGATATCTGGTAAAGTTGATATAAAAATTGAACAAGAATGGTGGAGCAATCTGGCAAAGCTAAAACAGAAACGTCCTGAAGAACGTACAGGTTCGAGGTGAAACTCAGAGGATACTATGGCTACTCATAGATTGTGTTGCATTAGGAGACGGCTATGAAAGAGAATGAGTAAGTCATCTGAATATTTTTTTTTCTTTCAGAGATGTAAATATGAAGTCGGGTTAAATCACATGAGTCAGTCAGTCGGTCAATATCTTATTAGCTTAATCCGTCAGGGCCACGGGCACCAGCAGGCAGGAACGCCACCTGGACGGGGTACCAACCCGTTGCAGGGTACAACACACACGCGCGCTGACATTTACTCACACCTGGAGGTAATTTAGCACATCCAATTCACCTAACATGTGTGTTTTTCAGGAGGTAGGAGGAAACCAGTGTACCTGGCGGAAACCAACAGGAACACAGGAAGAACACACCAAGCCCCTGACCGAGAGAGACCAGAGCAAGGTTCAGATTAAATGTTAATTAGTCTTTTTAGATTATAGTGATGATCACAACTATCTAATTAACATCTTTACAACAGCTGTGTCGTGAAGCTCAAAAGTCCAAACGCTTTATCTCCTACTTTTCACCTACACCTATCACACATATCACTCACACAAGAATCACACTGTACTTTATGTTTGACATTTTATATTACATTTCAAGGTGTTTGAAATCATACATCTGCACTTTTCTTTTTTTTTTACTTTATTAAAGCAACATATGAGATTTGACCTTTTGGGTTTCTTATGAGTATGTCATATTGTGAAATAAAGTGCAGTACATGTCCTGTTGGTTCAAATTAAATTTCTTCGCTTTTTCTAAGGACATGCAAATCTGTGCACTCATTTGTAAACGTAGGCTACTACTACTAAAAGTATTGCATACAGGATTAGAAACACATAGGGCTACAGTACACAGGGCTTTACAAAATACGTGTAACTCCTCTTA
This sequence comes from Duopalatinus emarginatus, assembly GCA_028565595.1. Taxonomy (NCBI): domain Eukaryota; kingdom Metazoa; phylum Chordata; class Actinopteri; order Siluriformes; family Pimelodidae; genus Duopalatinus; species Duopalatinus emarginatus. The sequence goes on from JAOVVF010000047.1 coordinate 16,955,364, forward strand.
TGTCTTACAGGCAGTGCTGTTTAAAATCACACCTGTTTGTAGGGTATACGTTTGTCATCTGTTATGGATCTGGACTACTGACTTGAATGTTGACAGTGTAAATGCCAACACCTCTAATCTAGCTCTGTGGGATCTTTGAACAATAACGTTAACACTCCACTGTTCTGTGGCTGTACCATGACCCTAACTTCCCTCCAAGCTGGAATATGTGCATAGAAGAGTGTTTATTATACTGTAAACATGTTTATACATACTATGACAAGAGGCTGTCTGTCAGGTTTAGTGTCCGAGGGAGATTTTTGTTATGCAAATGAAGACCAGAGACTTGGTGACCAGTTTTGAATCTGGGGGTTGGACAGTGCCAGCAGGGAAAAAGAGGTAAAAGAGGGATTGGGAATAATGAAGTAGTACAAAGATAATATCATCATTCCACACATACAAAAATGTCCACAGTCTAAAGCACGTAAACAGATATATATTTAACCCCAAGGTGACAACATGACGTGTAGACGATGCACAGAAACCTTTAACTTAATGAGAAATGTGAAGTGCTTGTGGGAATTCCTTTAATAGCTGCTTCAACACCAGTGATTGGGAAGGATAATAATCCCTATGGCACAAATGCACACTGCTGCATCTTGGTTAAAGCCAGCTTAAGCACATGAAAAATGCACATCATGCTACATCGCATTTTTTTAAATGAAAAATGGCCAGTTGTAAATTACGGATGGTTTCCTATCACATAAGAGTCAGTTCCACGCAGAGAATAGCTGCCCTTGGTAATTGCATAGTGGAAGTCATTTAGAGACAAAGTCAGACCCTCCTGAATTAAAGATGCGTGAATATCCTTATTCAGCTTTTGGAATTTAAAGCAGGTTTCTGTGGCTGCTTGCTGTCTCGCAACCTCATTGATTTCCCCCATCTTCCATCCTTGTGAGCGAGGGGGGTCAGTTTTTGCATTTCTTTTAGAGATGCAGGAAGAGACAACACCGTCTGGCTCGATGCCGTCCGAGAGAGAAATGATTTGACACGTTTGTCACCCTAGCAGTGAGCTGCTGGGATTTTAATTGTATTGGAGAATCTTGATTAGCGAAGGCATGGGGGGGAACGATCTCAAAGCAATGTCATTATCACAGAAGGCTTGCATACCAGGCTCTTATAGATGCCGTGGAAATGTCAGGCCCACTCAGTCTTTTGTAGCATAATAAGTGCAAGTACAATGACTGCAAAGCAAGTATGTTGTGGGGGGAAGGGCAAATAGCCTATTTACTTTAAAAAGCAGCTTTAAAAGGAGTCTTGATTAAAAAGTATAATGAGACAGAAAGAAAGCATAAAGATGATTTCTCCCAGGACTGATGGAAAACAAATTAATGTGATGATTGATTTGCTTTTCATTTTTTTTCTCCCTATTAGCCCACAGAGCATCCAGGAGTAATCAGCTGCCAGGCGTGTGCTTGCTGTTATTGATTTTCTCCTAACACATTTAAAGAACACAGATTTTAACTATCCTTCAACTCACCTGATCATTTTACTGAAAGCCAGAGCTCCAGCACTCGAGGAAAACAACAGAAAAAATATTTCAATTAAATGTACATTTTTTATTTTATTTTTTTGCTCATTTTTTTTTCTTTAAAGTAATTACTGATTAAAAATCATTAACAATAAAGGCATCATTTCCAACACTGGGTTCAACCTACACCATACATAAATCAGCATTATTGATCACCATTACTTTGATTGTTTCAGTAGTTAAAATGTGATTATTTTAGATAATTGTTCTATAACTGCTATCTTGTAAATACATGTCACACCATGTTTCACTGTTTTCACTTTTCACATTTCCCCCTCAGATTGTTACAACAAATATGCTTACTACAGGAACTGATGTATTCAAATATTCAAACATTGTATCCCTTGATGATGGGTTTGAATTTGTATTTATAAATAAGAAATGTCCTTAATTTCATCGTTCCATATGCATATAAATATTTAATGGGTGGTCTAAGAGTGGTGTGGTCAGGATGAGACATCAGATGAGTGCAATGAGAGTTGTTGGACTCTCAGTACACACACACACACACACACACACACACACACACACACACACACACACACACACACACACACACACACA
>JAOVVF010000047.1:16989307-17018513 GCA_028565595.1 Duopalatinus emarginatus
GGTGTAGCACAGACTGGCTGCCCAGACCAGGAATCGAACCCAGGTCCCTCACATGGGAGCCAATGATGTTACCACTGCACCACATCAACCACAATAATAGAATATTCAATACTGTAGATACACTCTTTTAGCTTGTACCCTCACTCACAATTACAAAATAAACTAAAAGTTGTTTAATCTAATAACTACTATAATGTAAGTGAGAACAGGAATATTCATGATTGTTTTACAACATAAAAAGAGGAGTACTGTGGAAAAAAGAGAGGAATAAAGCACTACAGGTCATGCTGACTCACAACACTCCACCATGGAAGAATATTTTCCACTTAAAGCCCATCACGGATTATTCCATACATACCTACGCCCAGAAATCCTAATAAATTTCAGTTTAATGGACCAAGAAAATTGAGTGCATTTTTAAATGTTAATTTCTATAATTACATAACTAGACCAAACATTAATGACAATATGAAAGCAGAATGATCAATACAAATAACTATCGACTACAGTTTTGACTACCTTGAGATGTCAGTTAATTAAATTAAAATTTACTGAAGCAAACAAAAATCATAATTACCAATAAAACACAATGAATTGTGCGAGTGTCACAAGCATAATAATGAGTCACATGCCTCTCTCTGACACTGTCCAAAACCAGTCCGAAAAATTAAGGATGGTGATGTGGAATGGAAAATTGCATCCTTTTTAGCAATTTGCCGGGTGTCCCGAGAAGACAAATACTAATGGTTCTCTCTCCAGCTCTATATGGTTTTAATATAGATGTATGGCTGTACACAGGACTGCTTTACACTCTCACTATTGTGCTAGGTGCTTTTTTGCCAATAAAAGGGTCAGTCAGCATGAATACTGATGAGCCGAAATCTACATGCGAGTCGTGGTCGCTTCCGAGCGGCATCACATCAGCTTTCTAAGTTACATCAGCATCAGCAGAAACAGAGTGAGCGAGAGAGTGTGTGTGTGCGCGAGAGAGAGAGGCTCCCAGGAGAGTGAGGGGCTGCCTCATTAATATTCATTAACATCCTACTGCATTCAACGCCCGCCAGAAAGAACCAGAGAAAAGGAAGGACGGGTGGTGGGGGGTGAGAGAGAGAGAGAGAGAGAGAGAGAGAAAGAGAGAAAGAGAGAGAGCAAAGAGAGAGATGGGGGTAGGATTACCAAAGTAACACTCTGGCAGAAAGATCAACATGGCTCTATTAGGGAGCAGTGAGGATTTGAGAGATTCTGAGCTCTGAGAGGCTGAACCCAGCACAGTGACATGAGGAAGGGAGGATGGAGGATCAGCAGAGCTGTCTGAATCTGATTAGTCTAAAAACAGAGAAAAGACCGGGGTGGGTATTTAACACAAATCAACGCCAGGCACGGAGCCCATCATATCTGATGGCATGCAGTATGCTAATGCTGTGCCTATTCTGCGGGGTTGACTTTCAGCAGATCTGTCACTTTCACCAAAGGAAGCAAGGTAAACCTCTAGCTGTAATTAAACCTTTTCTCTGGCTGGGAATCAAGGACAGCTCACTGACCTCATGTATGCACCATATGATTTGGTACTGCAGGAAACAGTGCTTGGTCAGCAGATTAGTGGGTTATGTGTTTGGAGTGGAGATTAGCAGTGATGGCTAGAAGCTGGCTAGCTGCAGGTCCTCACTGCTAAATTACTGCTCTCAGCTCTGGTATTAACAGCTTGAGAGTGCTTTGGGTTTTACAGGGATTACAGTGCGTTTAGATAGAAAGCATTGAAATGACCAGGTTTCCTCAATCCCAAACCCTCAAATGCTCATGTGGCTCAGTCAAGTGAGAGGTAATTTAGACAGGGTCATAAGTAGGGCATTTGGAATGGGGGCCATGGGGGCAAATGGAGTTCGAGACAAGCATGGCAGATTTTGCAAGGCCGTTTTATCAACACTATAACAACAAACTCTGTTTAAATAATACCTTAGTGTTAAAGGAAAAAGAAAAAAAAAAATCATTTTCCCCATCCAACCTAACCTCTATGTACAGCATGTACTTTTCCCAGGTCTGAGAAAAGGATGTAAAACCTGCTTACTCAAAATACACATATTCAGTAGAAGTCTAAATATAACACGGATTTCAAACTACAAGCAAAACTGTTTTATCCCACTTTACAACATCTGATCATACAGTAAAACATTATTCTGGTTATTTATGTACACTTTCATTAAGGTCTGTGTCTATGGAAACACAACCACAGAATGAATTGAACAAATTTAATAACACGATCACTGAAGAATCCATGCGAAGGGTTTAACAATAATGTGTACTTCGCATAAATGTTTACTGACTGCTTCAACAGCAGACTTTCATTATTATTGACATTTAAGTTAACAGGATTTTCTGTTTTTTTTTCAGTTCATGGAAATATGCAGAAATTCAGCTTTGTGCTAATTATACACTCGACATATACATAAATCTCATAAATCTCAACAAAATGCTAGAGTATTCCTTCAAGCAAAGTCCAACCTTAAAAAAAGGGAAAATATTTGACTTGGCAACACTTTTTTTAAAATATTTTTTTTAGATTTTAATATTATTCATAAGTACATGTGGGTAACCAAATTAAAGGAAAACACAATTATAAAGTGCCTTAGTAAGATACTGGGCTGGTACAATTCAGCACAACAGCTGCATTGTGTTTCAGCTTAGATTCAAGTCTCTGGAATTGATCAGGAATAATGAACACCGTTCCTCCTAAAGATTTTCAATCAGTTTTTTTATTATTTATTGATGGTGGTGGAGAACGCTGTCTAACATGCAGCTCCAAACTCTCTCATAGGTGTTCAACTGGGCTTATAACTGATGCGTGTGAAGGCCATAGCATACAATTTATATTATTTTTAATTTCATGAAACCAATTAATAACCCCCTCAGATGCCCTGTAGATGGAGGCGCAGTCATCCGGGACAGAATGATCACGCCCATCAGGACAGAAATGTATCATTATAGGATGAGAGTGATCAGACAGAAGAATGTTGTATTGTGTTGCAGTGATGCTTCTTTCTAAGGGAACAAGTCCAGGCAAACCATGCCAGCAAAAATAAATAAACACCCCCAACGCGTAACAGAGTCACTGTTTTTTTTCTTTGCCAAGTGCCTGTATATCTATAAAAAAATCATACTGTAGAATAATAACTCAATCTAACCGTGAGAGACAATTATTTAGGAAATATCTTTATATTCAGGGTATCTGGCTTCCTGAAATGATTTTATTTGTTTATGTTAATTAACATTAATGTTATTAAGCCTACAATTTAAATCACATGATTTAATTTTTTAAATGATTTTCTGTTACTGAAGTGTGATTTGTTAGGAAATAATAAAGTATGTGCCCTCCTGCTTAGATACAGCTCTGATCTGAGAGGTACCGATATATGCAGAAGTTAGGTTGTTGATTTTTGTTGTGAAAACGTAACAGCTACAGCAATTATTTTTAAATATTACTACTTTTTATTTTTGATGCACGCAATAATATATATAGTCTAAAGAGTAAATATATTTGCTAGACCTCAATTTACCTATTACGACTTAAGAATCGGTCATCAGGAATAACAAATACAGGATGTAATTCTATTGCTCTTCAAACCTTATAATAAAAACCTTATAATAACACTCAACAATAAACAGCAGCTGGTTTAGTATTCAGCTGAAAATGAGGTTAATTGATTCCAACAAAAAAAAAGGAAGGCTATAAAAAGCTGTCTCAGCTCACAATTTCCACTGTCTGAAACATCATTTAAAAATATGACAGCTACGGAAAAATTGTGGAAGTCAAGGCAAGATTTGGAGGACAAAAAAAGACTAAGAAAATACTGATATTGAATTGTCTGTAGGAAAAGCAAAACGTTATAAAAGGTTTAACCAACGTAGGAATGGTGTAATATTCTAACCTGAAACACTGCTTAGACAAACGTGATTTACATACACACGCCTTTTATTTTTGTGATGAGGTCACAGCTAAGGTTTCTATGGCACAGAAATACTGTTGGGATAGATGAAAATATGGACAATCAGACACCAACGGAAGAATGATCTAACATATACCTATTTGATGTTTGCTAAAGAGGGGCTACTAAGCATGTGCATTATTATTTGCAGAGCTTTGTTGAATTCTTTTCACATTAAAAAAAATCAACAAATCACTGATTCTGGCCAGGTAAGCCGAGCACTTATATAAATATATATTTATATGCAATAATAACAGAAGAGTTTGCAGAAAGACAGACCTTAATAAGACATCTGTTTGTGCAGAGAAGCAGGTCACCAGCTAACCATTCAATCAACTCAGGTCACATGATTCTGTGTATAAGACATCCTGACTGAGAAGCAGACCTGAGATAGGATGCGTGTACGTGTGGGCATGCTTTTATATCCTGGTGGGGACCAGCAATCCAAATACAAGCATAGGAATATCTGACTGCTTTGATCTTGTGGGGACATTTAGCTGGCCCCCATGTCAAAATAGGGATTTTTCATAGCAATAATTAGCTGAATGCACAGTCCTTACAAGAATAGCAAGACAACCTGTGTGTGTGTATAGAAGTCAGGAGCCAGCAATCAGCAGTAATGTTTCTTGTTAACTACCCATCTGCTTATAGAACGCACCGGGTAAGGAGGAAACACATCCTCAGTCAAACAGCACTTGCAGAACAATGTTTGATAAATAGAACTTTCAGTCAGCAGGTCGTAAGACTTTTTACCGCAGTAATTCAGACACACACTGCCTCTACACACCGGCAAAGCACTGCAGAAATGAAAGATGTGTATAACACTCATTGATTCTCTCATTAGTCTTCATGGTTTTCACCACCAACCCAAAGTGCCACAACCTTTTACATCTCAGTCAGTACCATCTGCAGTCCCAGACCAGGCGGCATACTTCACATAAGGTATAAAGCACGTAAGGGCATGGCTATTGGAATATAATCAACACTGGGGTGGGATGATGAATTATGAAGCAATGTGAAGGACTGTTACTGGCCTGAAGTTGATTATTATCCTATAACAGCAAACATTTACAGTTGATTTATAAAAAAAAAAAAAAAAAAGACATATCATACATTATTCGCTTGTACATGCAATATTAATGAGACAAGTTTACATTAAAAGAAGTCACTGTGAATGAGATACTGCTACTAAAACAATTATAATAATTCCTAGTAGCTGAATCATTTGAATGGTTGCATTAATATAAACATACTATTTGCATTACATCTAATACAACTGAGAGCGTCTGTTACAGGAAATTAGTCAACACATCTTGTGAGCGATCTGATTTTGAAATACAAGAGTGCTGTGGTATAATAGTGTGTGTTTACGTTGCTTTTATCAATGTGTTTGAACAAACTCTCCGGAACCACTTGAATTTCCTGCCTTCTAATTTACACACCTTTCAAACAAACACAGAGCTTAAAATTAGTGAATGAAACCCGCCAAGGCACCCGAGAACAGCTCGCCGAACGGGGAAGGCGTTCATTAAGTCTATGCAGGCTGGCTTTTCATTGTCCCATCAGTGAAAGAAAAACCTTTAAAAGAAAAGTTAAACGAAAGATCTCCACTTCCTAGTGAGCAGGGAACAAAAGCCAGGCTTAAGCTTGCCCGCGTCACCCCTTGAACAGTGCAGCTCTAATTGGAAAAGGAAAAGGTTGCGAGGGACAAGTCCAGCAGCTCGTACCCGCCTGTCAAGCTCTACACAGCCGAACTCGGCTTTTATATAGACTGGATGGCATGGCGTCGGCGGGCCTGTTACCATGACTACTGCCAATTATTTACTTCCTTTGCTTTAGCTGAGCTATGTTAAAGTGCAGAGAGTGTGCTGCTGCTGCAGCAGCTTAGCTTTACACACTACAGAGGAGAGTACAGCTACAGACACACACACACACTCACACACACACACACACCCACACATGAAATGTGCTTAATTGTCGAAGTCTCATTTGCCACTAGGAAAACCTGCACAGCTGCAAATCCCGTTGCTGCTCATAATCCCTCTTATTATATCTCTCCGTCCTGCCCCTCCTCCCTTGTCTGTCTGTCATTCTTCCCCTTTCTCTTTCTCCGTTCCTTCGTCTCTCTGATCCTTTTTCATACCAGGCCCACCGTGCCTTCTCTTTGGGAATGAATAGAAAGCTCTAAATGGGGAGGGTTGGGGTGAAGGCTGCTAAGAAGCTGCCATAGTGAAAATGGTGATTTTCCCTCCCTCCCTCCCTCTCTCAGCCTCTCTTGTCACCACAATCTCTCAGATGTGGCTTTATCATGCCATTTGCAGCCAACACCTAAGCATTAGTTGCAAAGCATGTGTGTGCGTGTGTAACGAGTGACATTACAGGATGCGTTCACGGTAGTGCCAGTGCTGGGTGCGTCTCAAACAGGCTCTGCTTTGTAACAAGTGAAGAGCCTTGTCAGGGGAACACAGAGGCTCCTGTGTATTTCCGTGTGTGTAGAGACTGTGAGACAGTAGGAGTGTGAGAGGCACGTCCCCAGGGAGAATTCCCACTGGATATCGTCACCCTGCTGTCAGCACACTATCTATGTACTGTTCCTCCTCTCTCCCTCTCCACCCAACAGACACACACACACCTCTGAACGTTCAGACAGAACGTTCTAAAGGCATGAGCACAGACATATTTAGAAACAGAAATCACCACACCTGTACAGAAAACAGGGCGGTCGACATATCCAATCTGGCTTTCATTAAGGGATCTATTCATTGAATTGTCAGCATACAGGACACCGAGACTGGGTTTGGCATTACTGCTTTCAAAAAAACAAACAAAAAAAAAAACAACAACAACAATCGACTGATTACAATCACAAAAATCTTGCTTATTCATTTTAGAAGGATTCAACCAAAGCCGTGACGTTTACTACGCCATTCACACATGTCTATCAAAATGCTCATACACATACACATACACACACCCCAGCTGACAATACAGGAGCAAGAAAGACAGTAACACTTGAGAGAGAAAGAGAAGAAACGACAGATAGTCTTAACAGGTGTACTCTTACCTTTGCCATCTGTGCTTGCACGCCGCTGCTTTTCAGAGCGTTGACAGCTTTCTGTGCAGCAGCAGGGCTGTCAAAGTCCACAAAGCCATAACCTGGGAATACATAATAACCTTTTCATCATGGACCTTCTTCATTACAACTAAATATAGCATCTCATGGCCGCCTCAAGTACATGCAATACAATACATACTTGACTCGGGTGTGTGACTGGTGCATATCCTGTGTACGCAAAATAGTTATGAAAAGACGGTGCGGCGCGCTTAATCTTAACCACATTAGAAGTTTGCACATATGATATACATGTACGTACATACATACATACATACAAGAAATCTTGCACATGAAAAAGTCACACTTATACTTACTAGGCTGGGAAATAAGCACTACTGTATGGAATGCATTTGTCCAACACTAGATAACATGGAAACTTAAAACAGAACCAGTCGTCTGATTGTATCTAAGAATTCTGAACCGAGATCACAGTGAGCTCAAAAGGACAAAATAAAGATAACAGAGGTCAACTAAGGGATATTCTCAAAAGCTACATAGTAAAAGCACTGCAAAAAACTCATCCATTACCGATGTCCAGTGTTTTCATTCCACCAGGCTGTACTATATGCAAACCATGCAAATCTCACTGTCCAGGGAACTCATGCCAATGCAGACTTTACACTGTGGCTAAGCTTTTTATAATTCTGCAGCTATGCTTTTATAGGCCTGCTAACTATTTCCTATGTATTTTATAATATGTTAGCAGGTTATGCATTGCAATGACCATTTACTAGAGGTTTCTGAATATTAGCTACTTAACATTAGCTACTGACGTCTGTAGCTTATGGCTCTGCCATTTACTGCCTTGCCAATTATACGACAATCACTAAGGTTAGCTCGCAAATTTTAAACCATGATGTGTGTAAACTTATGGTCACGCTGATATACTTATCAGACTATGAGTATATGAATCAGGCCAATGACACCAAACTGTCGGTAATACTGTGGTCGATGTGTAAATATGATTCTCATATCTCATATCATTCGTAGACAATATCTCACTTTTAGCACTGAATTAGATTTATTTGACCGTGTTTAGAGAAATAGAATGCTTTATTTTACTTATATAAGCTAGTTATATACCCATGACACCGTTTATGAACATTTATATGTATATTCTGAACATTCAGCAGGGGTTTCTGAACATTAGCCGGACCGAATGCTCTGCCAGAGGCCATAAATTAAGGCTTTTATATGCTGACTAGTTAATTAGCAGACAGTAGGTTGAACCAGGAGACTAACCAAAGCACTGCTTGATAAATAGCAATCTACTGAGCTAATGGTCCTCTTTACCGGTGTTGGTGGTTATTTAAAAGGGGAAAGATACCTGACTTGTATTAAATATATGTACTTTATTTACTGTTCAGCTTCTTCTTAACCTTTTATGAAAAAAAAATGCACACTATGCTGGTGACAGCATGTAAGTCAGAGTGACGTGATGTGTGGGACAGGATTGTTATCTTCAAAACTTGTCTTGCTCTGAATCATTTTACTATTTAAGTTTATTTAGATCATTTTACTATTTACGCTTATTTAGATTATTTGCAAAGGTGGGAATGGTGGGAATAGCAAGACCCCAAACTTTGGCAGTTTGGCAGTGCATTGTCTTGCTAAAAAGGCCAAACCAATCAGAACTCAACACACATAGTGTTCACCTGTCAGAGACATTTGTAGATGTACCAGGGCTCAAATGAAACACGAGCCAAACAAACCCCATACTATTCAGGGGCCACCTCCAGCTTATGTATTTTGCATATGCACGTGTGTACCATTTTTTCAGCCACTTTATCCATGAATATGGATCAAGACATAAAATAGTATAATTACATCTCACCGTCTCGTGTTCATTTGGTTATACAGCTACATGGCAAACCATGAGGCATAGGAGTAAAAAGAACTTATAGGTTGTTGTTTCTGTAATAAAACAAAAACTAAAGGAACTTTTTTTCGAGAACACACAAGTCTATGTCCCAGGTGGTGCAACTGAAAAAAAGAGCTCGCCATGTTGTTGATAGATGGCAAGATCTTATTCCAAGACAAGCTAATTGGGCTTGCGCGCTTGGTGGGAATGATGGCGATACTAGCCAGTTGTGGAAGTCTATGGACTCGTATATAAGGAAGTGATTTTTATCATCATCTCCTCCTAGTACATTGAGCTTCCCTGCAATGTTGCATGAGCAGCAGTTTAAAAAAAAAACTTGTACTATCCATCACCTTCCTCAAGTGGTATCTGTCGTACAATAGAGGAGAACTCGCTGGTGGGTGGGAATTGGGAAATAGGTACGGGACAATATAGCTGAGAAGTTAAATAAATCTAAAAGTTATTATTATGGCAGAGCAGGGCCGAGAAGCTCCATTTGTAGACCTGTTTCATTATAAACTATACTATACACTACATGTGTTATAAACTGGAATGGTCTCTCTGAGCTGATTAGCTGCAAATTCCTACAGTAGAAATGCAATTCTTGTCGCCAGATACCAGATACCAGATTTTACCCAATGAGGCTATGGGTTTCATCTCGTGATTTCACGAATGAAATATTGATTATAATACTGTTCTGTGACTCAGTCAGTCAGCACCTGACTGCCATGGAAGCTGCAGGGACACTGTGGTTGCTGCCATATTTAAACTGTAAACACGTCCAACTGCAAATACAGGCACGACTATTGACACTGAGAGGTGGAACGTGAGTACCGAGTGAATATTACACAATTGTAAATCTGCAATGGCAAGCCAAGACGCCCCTCCTTTTAAAACAAATGTGCAAACAACCAGACAGTGATAGGATAAACTTTCAGAAGTGTAAAGGAAAGTGAAAGTAGAGCTTGTGGAGAATTCAGTAGGTTTATAGTGAGTAGGTCATGGTCACGATGTACGTGTGCGGATCACAGGATAGCCACAGGTTCCACTGCGTCTATACTATAGACAGATACTAAGCTAGTGACTGAGACCTAACCTCTTAGTTGGCAGCTGAGCACACAGAGTCAACCGAGGGATAGAATTACAGCTCACGCATGTCCCACACACACACACCCTTGTCAGTCTTCTCAGGCAGGCCGAGATTACTCAGCGCATAAATAATCCACATCACAGTGGCGAGGTGCAGCGTAGCCTGGCTGTTCCACAGGTGCCAAACCCAGGATCCGAGCCAGATTCTAAGCTATGCCATCTTCAATCTCTCTCCCACCGTCTCCATTGCATCACCCCAGCCTGGAAGCACACCAAGGGCCTGACCCAGTCAGCAAGGCCAGAACAGAAATAACAGCAGTAAGTGCAGGGAGCTGGGACATAGGAGTCTAAAGGCCTGGGGACCGGTTTCCTGATCCACCCAGGCTCACATAGCAGAGCAGTGACAGAGTCATACATTTACTCGTGCATGCACACACAGCAGCCAAGAAGTTATGAGTCAGAGCAAGGCACCGAAGTCTGTATAACTCATGGAAACAGTAAGCAAGCACCGCTGTTAGATCAGGCTAAACAAATCCAACCATTACTCAGAGACATGCTCATTTTTGCAGTGCTCACTTTTGAAATATTGCTTGCATTAATTTAAAACGGCACACTACACACAATACAGTCGCAGCATATTATACCGGCATGAAATAAATCGGCACACATGCCGCATGGTGCATGGGGCAATTTCCATTCTGTACTTTAGTTTATTCTACAAGCATTCGTTTAGCTTTCAGTGGAAAAAAGTGGAAAAGTGTGCAGACTGTGGTGCTCGTTGAGGACACGGCAGAACATACACACCTTTACATTTGTTTGTAGTCTTATCCAGGATGGCCTTCGTTGATACTATCTTCCCGTAACTGTGAAAAAGAACAAAGAAAACAGTGTTGGTGTATGAATTGAAACAGCAGACAGCTGGAGTCTATCTTACAACACTCCACCCCCTACTCATGCACACACGCGCACACACACACACACACACACACACTCACACACAAGCGCGCACACACACAGAAATAACACAGCTTGCATAAAACTTAATGACATCATCCCACAAACATGAGACACAGGAGGTTGATTCTAGGCTGAAACATCCCCAAAAGAAGCACTGAGCTGTGCTGGATAAAGATGTTTGGCCTTTTGACAAAGCAGACACATATATACAAGCTCCAAAAAATTTCCATTCTATAAAGGCAAGAATAAAGACCACCAAACGTATTTCATTTTGTCACATGAAATCTAATTTGGAACCACATTTCCTAGCTAATGCTACATCTCCAAGATCAAAAGAGCAACATGGCACCGCAGAGTCAGGGCCGCAAACAGGAAACCCATCAGAGCTGTATCGCTCAAGCTGTCTGGCCTGACAAATGAAGCCAACACTGAATCCAAAACACTAGGAGCCACAGTGAGTGTTTCCCAGAACAGAGCCAGGTGGCCACACACCAAGCAAAGACCAAATGAAACAAAACAATCAGGGTAAACATTTCCAGATGAAGGCCACCATGGCAAAGGTGTATGATCATCTGATCTTCCCAACTGATTACCTCACTGCAATAGTGGTAGTTTAAAATTGGGACCAGAGGGCATAGTCAGTCCAGGTTGCAAAACATTTCTCACAACTGGAAACAATCCCAACATAACATTCCTAAACTGTTGAAAATAAAATTCAACTATAGCCGTCTTTTCTATAAACACAGATTGGTGCCAAATTAAAGTAAAAACCAACATACAGAATTAACATGCTGGCGTGTCATGACCCTCCCGAACAGCCTATACGTTGGCCTATATGGGTTTTGAGATCCTGTGACTGTCAAGTCCATAGCATATTACATCATTTTCATACTCATCAAACTGTTCAGTGTAGTCTCATACCCTGTGAATGGGGCCATTGTCATACTGAAAGAGAGATCTCCCATCAGGACGGAAATGTTTCACCGTAGGATACAGGCAATTAGTCTGTATAACTTTGCATTGATTTATAAGTGGACCGAAGCCATCATAACCCAATCCCAGAAAGATTTAAACCAGAAATGTGTCCCTACGGTAAAAAAAGAACCACCAGTTTTTCCTGTTATTTGTCCCGCATCTGCATGCATGCATGCAGGTATAATTTTAATGAAAAGGTAATTTTCCAAATTTATTAAACCTGTCAGTTGTGTTTGTATTAGTATTAACGATAATATGCACATGCATGCACGCACACACACACTATGTAAACACTAGCAGGTCTACTTGTGTCTGCAATACTATTGAGAGGTTATTGTCTGGAGGTGATTAATGACTCTTTTTGACCAAAAGAACTGCTTATGGAATTGCTTAGAGGGGAAATGCAATTCCTCTGTTTTGACAACACAGCAGGGTTGCCTGTGTGGGAAAGTCCCATACTCGCAGACCTGCTACGAAACTTGACAGCGAATATATCTGCACATTATCAACTAACAAATCTTCAGGATAAGACAAATAAGAACGTTGTCTGCAATCACATGGTGCATCAGGCACTTTGCTAGGTCCTGATCACATGGAAGCTCCCAAAGGAATGTGGAAAATGATATACTAACCTAGTCCACAGAGGTTTGAATGTTACACATGTGCAATGAATAATGAAAGTGCAGTTTGGAGTGCTTTTTCTTACAGGACAGAATCGAAGGTCTCATTTAGTACCGCTGCAATGAACCAAACATGTACCTATTCATACAGGATACGGAATTACATCAAGTCTTCTAGCAGGTTGAGGATCCCTGAGCTGCTGTTTGGTTGTTCTTTGCGTCAGTAGCACTAAACACACACCTACCAACCTACTTATGAAAGAACCAAAGATAAATAGCCATAAGAGAAGAGCTTTGTACACCATGATTTATTAATACAGTTACAACTGGACTTGGTGTGTGTTATATTGTCATAAATATTTTATAACGGCTTCAAATGCTTATTCCGTGATTGGTTAACAAAACACACAGAGGATTTTTTACTTGTCAAATAGCCCTGTTTTGCACAGAAATTGCACTATAACAATGTGTATAAAAGGTCAAGGGAGTCATCATTAAACTCTGATGTCCAATGAATGTGTCTCTTAGTTGGCTTAAATACTTTTTAATGGCTGTGAGCTGCTACAGTGAGAAACTAGAGCAACCAATCGGGATCATTTGTTTTTCCCGGTCCTGTTTAAAAGGCAACACTTTAAGCACAAAGATATAAAGGTGACAGACCAGAGGTTTACAGTGTGAGGAAATAATTAGTAGCATCTTTTTTAAAATGGTTTTTATTGAAACTGCCATGACAAAATTATTACTTTGGCAAGACTGGATGACATTAGATAAATGCCTTACATATTAAAAAAAACCAAACAAACAAAAAAACTATTGTGCCAGCACCATTATTACTACGGTCTGGCATCCACCCAAAATGCATAAGCACATCACATTTAACTGTACAGATCACAGTGATTTTATTCAGTATATTTGCTCATTGACTTCTGAAATTAATTCCTATCACTGTGAGAGAATAATGCAGAACCAGGGAATACTGTGCAGAAATGAAGAATCTCATACAGATGTAGGATGGTAGGATAGTCGGATACAGAACAGCACATATGAAAGGAAACCTTCACCTCTGACCTCTCTTGGTAAACAGGAAACCTACTTTAAAAGAAGACTCCTGACCTTGTGTCCTATGTGAATAAAGACTATCACACCAGCACTGGCAAAAAAAAGGGGAAAAAAACCCAGCATTAAGCTCTTCCAATTAATATCCAAACACCAAAACCATTATGTGATTTGAAATCCAATTATGGAGAATGACCTTTAAAGCCTGCGCCAGTCCGGTCTCCCTCGGCTGCCGTGACCTCCTGCCCAGCTCTGCTGGCTCCAAGGCCAGGAGAATGAGGGGGTTTCCACTGGCCCATTGGAAATCAATCATTATCATTACAGGAATTTTACCCCCACCATCAACCTCAACAAAACTGGGATATCATTCATAGTTACTGGGCAAGGATTCTTTGGTAGGGGTGGCTGAGAGGTTCTAGTCCTTGACCAACACAGCGTCATTATGAAAAGGTCCTGAACGTTATTCTGAATTCTCTCCAAAATTGCAAAAGAAACTCCTCATTTTCTGCTTTGCTGAAAGACAAGAGGGCCTTCAAAGACCAACCCTCCCCATTAGCCCATGTCTCCATTAGGTTTCACTAAAAATCCATTGGAATTGGATTGCATGGGGTGGTATGGACTGAGGGAAGGAGATAGGGTGTCGTCCCAGCCAGAGAGGCAGCAGGGAGAACAATGCAAACTGCCATCTCACCTGCCGTTCCTGCCCTTCATCCTATTACTCAGACTAATACAGGCTCCTGTTACTATTCACTATGTGCTTATTGATTTCTATAGACATTGCTCAGGGTCATACTACTATCCAATAAGGCGCACACACACACACACACACACACACAGCATGGAGCTGCTTTCTGGTCCTAAGCATACAGCAGAGTAAACAGAAGTTGGAGACTTTTTGTTTGGGGTCACAGCATGAGACTCTGTAATCTTTCGCTAGAGAGCTTCACGCTTCTTAGAAATGAGTATAATACCTGCAGCAGCAAAGCTACACACTAAACAACCTCAACAGAAATCATGCTACAATAAGCCAAGCTAGTTCGAAAAGCTTCACAAATACCAAACACTAATTTTGCATTTGCTACCGCAGAATTATGTAGTTATCAGAAATACAAATAATAGGTCCGATTAACTATACACATATAAGCCTGAATGTCATTTTACCATAAATTGCCCATCATAAACCTAAGATATTTTGGTTCTTGTCCACATAGTAGCTGTGGTAAGTAGCTTTAGATGTATGATTTCCTCACTGGCACAGAACTTGATCCATTGTGGAGACCGAGGTCAACATTTATATGATTTATACATTACTGCAACGTGCACATGCACATTACAGCTTTCATCCGTAAGGCTATGTGACTGCAGAGTTACACCAAAAATATTACATATCGTATTATACATACAGTATACAGGATAATCTGGTTATTACTCATAACTTCAGTATAACTGAGATGCATTATATCGAATTATACCATAGCAATGTTGAAATCTTGAATGTGATTTTTCAGAAAGGGTTGATTAATTTTTTATAACAGCAGCGCTGACAGCAGTTCCAGTTGCCAGGCAAAGCACAGCTTTTATTAATGCATTCATTTTATTACGTTATCGTTTCAACTTATATGGGGACTTGTATGGGAAAACTCTCCATGCAAGTGTTAATATGGTGATGTTTTCTGTTCAGAGACGTTTATTTGGCACTTATGGAAGGAGTCTCTAGTGTCAGGGGTTTAAAACAGTCAGAGGTGAATAGAGGACAGTGCATTTCCAGGTTTTATTAAAAAAAAAGACTGGTGAGGAAATGAAAGTATATAGTTCAGCAGACATTCAGTAAACATAACCGTAAACAATTAAAGTGCCTGTTGTAGTCGTTGGCATTATAAGAGGTGGTATAAGAGGAATAAGACTACTTAGACATGTTGTTATTGGAAAATAACCAACTCTAGGGTGGCAACATTATCATCCCTTTTGTTACAAAGTATGTTTTATTCCTTACCTATCCTGAAAAGTTTAGTGCACAGTAAGCATAAGACAACGAGTTCAAACATTTATCAAACACACAGCAGATGGTGGATGAGGATTTCATCAAAAGGAAAAGGCTGAAAAACCATGCAGCATCATCACTGGTGTAAACTCTCGCAGGTCGGATGAGTATCTTCAAGCAAATACGCACCATCAGTGAGTGTTTGTGGTTTTATGAAACAAGAATGATGAACGATAATGATTATTATTGTATTTCACACAGAAGATGAGGATGACGTGTAGCATGATGAAGATTACAGGGGAAGTATTTTAGCTATCAGAATAGGATTAACCTAAATGCAGCTATCACTTTGGAGATCACACTCTTGGGCCTTACCTCACGCTAATCCATGACCTTAAATGGTCATTCTTAAGTGTTTGTACATTTCCGATACCTTAAACAAATCAGTAGTCTATAATCCTCCCATGCTTCCGTTATTGTTCTAGTCCCAAAGAAACCCCAGTCTGCCTGCCTCACTAGCTACCACCCAATAGCCCTGACCCGAATTGTTATGAAGTGCTTTAAAAAGTTGGTCATTAAGTTTATTACCTCTTCATTATTTGACACCCCGGACCCATTACAATTTGTTTACTGCCCCAGTTAATTGACTGATAACACCTTCACACACCTCCTACATATAGCCCTTGACCATTTGGACATCAGGAAGGTAAGTTGACTACGGTTCAGCATAACACTAATTCCCGCCAAACTCCCCACCAAGTTGGAGGACAGGCAGACAAGCTGTGTGGGTGGACAAACAGAACCCCTAGGGTTGTGTCCTGAGCCCCCTGCTGTTCTCACTGTATACTTCTGACTGCATGGGCACTTCCAACTATACCACTATTGTCAACTTTGCTGACAACATTGCTGTGGTGGGTCTGATCTCTGATAACAATGAGAAACACTACCTGAACAAGCCTAAAAGCCTGAAGAACTTTCTTATGAACTTCAGTAAGACAGAGGAGTTGATTGTGGGCTTCATCAAGAAGCAGGAGAAAAGCCACCAGTCCCTTACGTTTAACAGGACCCCAAAGGAGAGAGTGGACATTTTCCAGTACTTTGGCCTGTCAGCCTCTTTACCACCTTAGATGCTTAAGGGACTTTAAAAGTGCCCTTTAAGGTGTTATAGGCCTTTTACACCTGCTTTACTGAATGCATCCTGGCGAGAATCATCACAGCCTTGTTTGGAAACAGGACCAAGCAGGATGGATGGGCTCTCCAGAGCATGGCATGATCAGCCGAGTGAACCATCTGCACTGAGCTCCCTGACCTGCAGGTAAGCTACAGCAAGCATCGCTACACCAAGGCCAGGAAGACAGTAAAAAGTCTTAGACATCGGAACAATAGACCTTTCTCTCTGTTGCGGTCATGGAAGCGCTTTTGCTCCCTGGAGGCCATCACAGAGCGGACGAAGAGGAGCTCCTTCCCATAGGCCATTAGGGTCCCTATCTAGGACTATTTATACATACACATATAAATACAGACCTTGGACTTGTTTCTACAACACCCACACCCTCCTACATTCTAGCAACATTCCTGTTCATATCCCTATAATACTGCATATTTATAAATATTTATTATATACGTTAGCAATAGCAACCGGATATTGTACAGCTCATTGTTTTTCCACATAAACTGTGCATAGCTGCGTTTTACTCTAAATACAGTCATACTGTTGCAGAACCTACCTTTCACATCATTACATTTTACTTCCTTTTTTACTTAGAAGAAACATTGTCGTAAGAAGCATTTCACTGCACGTCATACTGTATACGGTTGTGTGTGTGACAAACATTGGAATTTAAAATTTAATCACTGGTGAGTCTTTATCAATCATAATGTTGCCTTGTTGTATTGCCTTGTCTTCTAAAGGTATTGACCAACTCTAAAATATGCAAACTTCATAACATCAAGGTTCGTCCCAGGAAGTGAGAAACTTGACTTTCTCAATAACGTGGAACATGACATTGCCACCGTTTGCCTTCTGTGCCCCCTCCGAAGAAAACACTCCAGGAAAAAACAGGAAAAAGGAAGAGATTGAATGCGCTACAAAGTCAACATCTCTTACTCTGAGCATGTGACAGCATGCGAGTGTGTACTCGTGTGAGTGGAAAACCGGTGGTTGACAGGGGGTTTGGAAAGAGGAGAATAATATTTCAAAGTCACCTTGCTGGTCAAGCAAAGATAAAAGCACAACAAAACCAGGCTGTAATGGACGCCTTTTACCTTTTACACTAGAACGTTTTCAGGAAGGAGGGTTTTCAGAAACCTGTGATCTTGTGGCCACATTTATTACCAGTTCCTTTGGGCTTTGCATTTTCCTGTGCAACAATCACTGTCGTTTTTCATTTTTGGGATCCCAAATGACGCTCAGCAAGGCATTATAACTTATCATTTATTTATCACGTTCCTTCGAGATTAGATCTCTGAAAAAGTTGTAGCATATTAATGCTGAAAGAAGCTGACAGTATTTATGGTGCTCAAGCATAAAGTAAAGGGCAAAGAGCTACAAAAAAATGCTTCGACGTCCTTTATCATATTCACGACTACTATAACTCTAATGCATTGACTGCTAACGCTACTGCAAAATCACAGAGAAACATCACTGAATGCATTTACACTTCTCATAACACCATAACAACCTGTAATGCATGGTCGTACTATCTGTACGGTGCAAACATCAGTTTCGCATCTATAGGGCAGCTTTAACAACAGCAGCAACCACTGCACTGTGGCTCGACTGATAATAACCATATACATGCCCCAGCGTGTGGGATCTGGAGCCGTGCTGATACACAAGACTGATGTTTGTGTATTTGAGGCCATATTACCCTCCTCAAGCCGTAATCGATCTCCATTTCATAGAGGCTCATTCCTCTCAGAGTGCAATTGGGATTAATGAGCCCCAGCCAGTTGTTCAGATCTGCAGGAGGCTTTTTCCCCAATCTCTTCGTCCATTCCAGTAACACGCACAAGTCTATGGAAGCATTACTACCTTCATATGAAGCTAATATTTGGTCCAAGGCCCTCCTAAGTCTTGCAATCAACAAGGCCGAGGGGAAAAAAAAAAGATCAATAGGGGGCTAATAAGAGGAAGTTGTGTACTCACGGCTGGCAAAGCTTGACCAGGTCATGGTCGGTGGTTGCTGGGGGCAAGCCACGGATGTACAGGTTGGTTTTGCTGAGCTGTTCCCAGCCTGCCGTGCTGCTGCTGCTGCTCTGATTGGTGCTGCTGTTGGTTCCGGGGCTCGGGGGAGCCATGGGCTGCGACGACGGGCCAACGGGGGGCTGCCAAAAGTGACAGAAAAACAAAAACACGGTCAGGGTGAAGACACACAAGAACACATGGGTGTGAAAGGCAAACACTGGTTTTTAAGATCTGGCAGTGAGAAAGAAAGGCGGGAACAGATATAGGGAGAGGTTTTGCAGGACTGTGTAATTTTGGACTCAACCTAGATGAATAATGTGGTAAGCGAGAGCAAGACTACTGGGAGTATGAACAGTTATTAGATAAACAAAGGTGATTGTGGACTACAGGAAAGCCATGGGATAATCCTGCTTGCCATGAGTGCATTTATTATCTGTGTATCGAAGGAGAAATAAAACCTGGGTGTGTCATATTGATTGAACTTACTGTAAAAGGGCTAGGGTAGTCATCCTAATGCATGTATGGGTGGGACAGCTACCCACAAATGGTACCCAGAAATGCATGTGAAATGCAGACGGTGCTCAGCTGCACTTCTTACATTTACATGCATGCAATAATAATCTCATCTCAACCAGCATGTGTACACCAATAATAACTATAATACCTAAATAGACTAGTAATTGTAATGTTTACATTTAAATACAATCAGTCTTAAAACTGTGGTATTAAACCTACACATATACACATGGTGATGTTCAACAGCCCAAGACTCCTTATATTTTATTAATTATATTTAATGCTCACAATCTGTGTGCATTTCAGGTGCAAAACCCTGGTCCTGTGCGAAACATAACCTAACGTTTATTTTATCAGGCTGTATACAAATAAAGCATTCACAGACGACTTAGACCTTGACAAGCAGACTTAAGATCTTGCTGGTTCTGAACAATTGCATCCTACATAAACTCATGAATTAATGTAAATTTCCATTAAAAAAAAAACCTTTTGGTTTTCTGGTTCAAATTGTACAATTGGGATGAGTTACTGCAATATTATGGACACTGATTACACTGACTTTAAATTTAAAATGAACTAGTTAGTGTAAATAGTTATTGTAATGGAGTTTATTTACTTATTTATTTGTTTGTTTACTTCTTAACACAAATGAAGTCAAAATTTCATGAAACCATGTGAAATTACAACAAATACAGCTAGCTATTAGGACAAAAGAAATAATACCCTGTACAAGGAGGAAGCGTTAGTCTGTGCCTGTGGTACACTGTTAAAAGGAGAAGACCCCTGAGGAACTTTTGAAGGTTCTTCAGTTTGAATCTGTGGAGAAACTTCTTGAAGTGCTTAGAGGAACCTTCTCAGTTATATCCAAATAAAGATCCTCTAGGAACCTTAATTCTAATGGGTTCTTTGAAGGAATCCCAGTTCTCAGTAAAAGTTCTTTCAGGCACTTCTGCGAGCATTGAGGAACACATGAGTTCTTGGAGGAACCTCAATGTTCTATGAATAACCTACAAGGTTCTTCAAGGAGCTACAGTTTTTTACAGTGTAGATGATACACTGCAACGGCTGAGCTGCCTTCCCTTGAAGATTTAGTGCATGCTAAATCGTTTTCAGCTGCGTGAGTTTTGTAGGCATTCATCAGGGTTACTGAAACTGTTTCAGATTTAAATTGGCCTACAAATGGATTTATATACATTTACTAAAAGACTGATAAATAAGAACCACAAAATAAATTAAATTATACATCTTAATTAATAAGTACATTTTAAGTATGTTTTGCTAAAACATACATAATTTAATTTAATCAAATTAATTTAAATTGGTTGGTAAAGCACAACCAAGACAACTCAACTAACATGCTGAGCTTAGACTCACAAGTTGCTTGCTTTTATGGTTAAGACACGTATATTGAGGGCAGTGGCAGTCAAAGACAGAAGCTCTGGGTTACTGATCAGAAGGTCCAGGGTTCAAGTCCCAGCACCACCAAACTGCCACTGTTGGGCCATTGAGCAGGGAACTTAACCATGTCTGCTCCAGAGGTGCTGTATTAGGTTAACCGTGTGCTCTGACCCATACTTCCTAACCAGCTGGGATATTAAAAGAAAGGAATTGTACTATGTTGTGCTGTATATGTGACTTTTTCTAAATTTGGTTCATGTGTGAACATAGATGTGGAACCAATGTCTTTGTTTAAAATACATATCATATCATCATTCACTATCTTTGTTAAGAATGAATTCATTTGGGGCTGATGAAAAGATCTTAGGTGACCCTAAAGTCCTAGTATTTATACTCACACATTCACATAACAGGTAGAGTGGTAGAGACAGGATAGAGGGTGCTGCTTAGATATATGATGCGTTAACAGACAGTCATTCAAACAAATACATGCTTGGCCTACACAAAGCGAGCTTGACAAAACTTGAGCTTGGCCAGTCTGACTACTAATCATATTTCCTAGCTGCTAACTTATAAATAGAACTTTAACACAACACGGCTCCTATTCTGAGAAAATAACCCTACCAGTTTGTCTAAACGGAGCCAACAGAAGTAGCCTGCTGTACAAATGGGCCCTGATTCCTGACTGCAAACTAAATAACTCCACACTGTCAGTGCTGAATGAAGATGAATATCTTGCTCGACTGTGCTCCAGCCTCTTCTCTCCAACCAGAAGAGCTTTATGCACGCACAGCAAGAAAAAAACAAAGCTGACTGTGTGTAAAAGACACACATACTGCTGAGCTTCCTGGCAGAATTCGCCTTGTTTTGTAGTTAATTTGCATTAAGAAAGGTATGGTGTGTGCAATGTATGTATGCATGCATGCATGCATACATGTTTGCAAGCGGGTGAGCAAAGCAGCCATTTCCAGTGTGCCTAGCAGAAACCTAATCGCCCCCATGACAAGCTCTACTCTGCAAATACAACCTTTCCCTGCCCCATGGGATTACACACACACACACACACACACACACACACACACACAGGAAACCACTTGCATGCCAAGGTCCTCACATGCAAACCAGTTGGAGAGGCATGTCTGGGAATGAAAAGTAAGCAACAGGGAAAGAATGACAACACTGCGTCAAACCTGCAGGGTGTGATGTGTGTATGCTGTGCAAAACCTGCTACAACTGTGAGGCAAAGTACTCATCTCTGGTTTACTCCAGGCATGCAAAACTGAAACTATGCTGTGCAATGAAATGTGAAATTCACCTCATGTGCAATTATACAATGTATTTAACATTCAGAGACTAGCTTCTGAGTAACATATGCTTTGCCTCAGTACTGCTTATAATCAACAGATTTGGCATGCCTGACAATTTTATCAGATATGTGCAAAGCCTATAAATATAAACCCTTAATTAGGCCGGAAACAGGTTCCCCATAGAAAGACCACGCATACCAGTGAAAATCTTGGGGGATATTTGGACAGGCTTTTACTGCACCGGTTAGATAGCCCTATTCTTCACATTATAAAAGAGCTCTTGTACGGCAGAGCCAATCACTTCCGTCCTGTTTGCATGGACACAGATGTTCCGAGCTGGGGAGCTTTTCCTCCTCAAGTACTCCCTCTGTTCCACTCTGATTACCCCTTTCTCTCTCTCTTTCACAGTATGCTCAAGGAGTCACAAGAAAAGAGGAAGCACTTGGAATCTGAGGAATGAGGCAGTGACAGTGTTGAGCAATCACAGTCTGGATGTCCTCCAGAGGCTCAGCTCGTCTTTCCAGCGTTCACAAGTCTCCTCGGCAATTTAACACTCGCTGTCTGGGATTTTAGAGTGTTCCAGACCTTTTCCCCTCCCTATGGAAGAACGAAAGCAGAGATGCAACACATTGGCAGTACACTCTGCTCCTGTCCTCATAACCCTGTACGTATTTAACCATGTTTTTGGCCAAACCTGGCTAGTTTCTGATTGGCCAGGAGAACTGGCTGGAATTTTAATTTCACACAAAGCTGCTTCTGAGAACACAACTGAACTGCACCGCTGTGCTTGAGGCTGCCCATCTCAAAAGCATTTATGAATCACAAGTTAAAGAGGAAGCTGTAAAATTCCTCCCCAATGAGAGGGGATAGGCCAGAACTGGCTCTTTGCTTCAACCACTGATAGGTGGTTAAAAATCTTCCTAGTGCAGAGTAAAAACAGTACAGCTGGGTGAAAACAATGGTAATGGCCTTATCTTAAATGGCACCCTATGTCCTGTGGTCATCCTCCAAGTTGACACTTTGGTGACATAGCGAAGATGTGTGAGTGATCGAGGGCTTGAGAATTTTATGAGTTTTATGAGCATTTGTTGCCTGTTGTGTTCAGTGTGGTGTTTTTACGGTGGTTCGCTATGCAGGATACCATCAGAGAGTCACAAGCCTGCATGTCATTACTCATACAGACGCTTGTGCAGATTGTTTCTAGGAACTATGAGCAAAAAATTAATAAGTAAATAAGTAATGTGCTGCAACACAATGACCAGCAAAATGTTAAAATTAATTTTCACTGATGAGTTACATTTATAATTATCAGTTCCCTTACTCACATAGTTTAACAGTAGTACTAGCAGTAGCGCCACATAAAATAATGTGTCGGTACACTAAGTACGATTATGTAATAAACATCACATTCAGTTTAATCAATTAGTTGATTACATGTTTGTTACATGCAACATTATAGTACCTTTACTTTGCCATGTCGGTTGCAATGACAGATGCTCTAGGACTCTAACTTGGTTTGATTCTCATCTTATCCGCTATGACTAGTCCTCAGGACACGCCTGAATCTGCTTTGATCCAGGCCAATGGGTGCCCAGTGGGTGTTTGCAAACCTCCTCCTGAAACCTAAAATGGGACTCCGACAGTCTTGCCTTGTAGGCTCAAGAAAACAAGCACCTCATGGCCACAAGGGCCCCCTTTGGGCTCAGCGCTAATGTAGCTTTATTTTGAGAAAAGCTATCCCAAGCTGGTCAAAAATAGTAATCAGGATGACATTAGCAAATCTCCTACAGTGTGACTAAGTAAAATGAAAATTAAATGAAAAACTGATCCACCTTAACAATTAACTCACAGGGATGGCACATGTCTATGTTCCGTTTACTACCCAAAGGGTGCCAGACGTGTTCACCGGTCTCTCTGTGCCGTTATTATTTGTAAAATAGTGACACATTAATCCATAGAGCAACATATATAATCAAACAGAGCAATACTATAACAATGAGCAATAGAAAGCAGATCATTATGTCATTCAGAACGTATAATATTCTACATGCACATACAACACATATACCACAATATTAATCATTAACTACGTAACATGCACCACATGGCTATTTATATTAATGGTTAAACTTTATGTTTGATCAGCATGTTGTATGGTCAGGAATAAAGATACTCCACTTTTTCCATATAATAGTCACATCATATTATTAACTACTATGAACTGCATGCTTGAGTTACCAGGTTCTGCAAAATCTCAGACGCCTGATCATGATGGACTCTTTTACCTTATATTCTACGCAAAACCGATGCTACAGTTTTGCATCAGATCAGAAAACGATCCCAAACCAATATAGATTCATCCTTTTAGCTCAGTATGTCAGTACTGGCCTCAGTACTTATAGTAAGACATAGATTTGTATAACTGCACTCAGAAGTATCTTGTCAAAGTATCATGTTTTGATTCTTGACATGAATTGATAGTCTAAAGCTAATATCTGTAGGAATTTCCCAAATCCTACTGCTTCCTTTCTCCACACAGGCTGTCTAAGAGACACTGAAATATTAAAATAGGCCTCATTAGTGGAGAACAAGGCAGGAGCATACTTCTGTCAATGTAGCTCATTGTATTTCTCACAAATCTACTCAGACTTATCTCTGAATTTGACTTTTCTCTTGATAAATAAAGACTGTTGGCCACATGATGGCAATTATGCCTCTTTCCCCTCATACCACTGACCTGAACGTCTCTGATACGTGTTTTTAATTTTATATCAGACTAAATGCAAATCCTGTTTTTATTCCAGCATCTGCTCAGGGGTTGCAGTTGAACTAAAGCCCTGCTGTCTGAGACTGATATTGGAGGGTGCTGAAAAACAAGCCTTAGCTCAGAAAGGTCTAGTAATGATGAGTAAAATATCATTTCATGAAAGGTCTGTGCACAAAGAAAGCAATTATGCAGCAGGGCAGGCTCAAGCCACTATTCAAATGGTCAGGCAACCCAAATGCACATCACAGTATAGTTATAAAACAGCTGCACAGAGGCTATGAGGTCATGACATGGTAAATTAGACAGGATCCTGAGTCCAACTAGAAGGAACACTGGCAGGACTTTCCAGTATGCAAGCCAAATTCTGTTCAGGAGCCAATATGGCTGCAGGTTGCATTCTTAAGTTACAAATTTAAGTTACAGAATGGACAGAAGTGAGAGAATTCATCAGGAAAAGTCTTGTGGGGTGGATATTGTTTGTTCAAGTAGGATGTGACGGTTGCACAATAAACCGACATGGTTAAAAAATTGCCATTCACTCATACTTATGAACTAATTAAAGCATTTTAATTAATACCACCCCATTCCAACATTTAATGACACGTCAAAGAATTGTATAAAGCAATGTCTGGTGCAATTACATATGATATTTAATGTAGTATTATAATAACACAATCATGCAGCCTGGTAAGTCATAATGATTTTATGGGCCATGTTGTGTGACTAATAACGACTTCAGTACATCGCCATTTATCAGGGACAGTACTAGATGACTCAAAAATAGTTGTTCATGTGCTGGCAGTTAAATCATGCAATGAATTTTCTTGCCCTGTGAATGGGAACGGGGTCATCGTAAAGGAAACCACTGCGATGAAAGATGTTTCATTGTAGGATAAGCGTAATAAGTCACAATAGCTTTGTACTGATTTAGTGTGATGTTTCACTCAAAGCGGACAAGTGGGTGCATAAATAAATTACCCCATGGAATAAAGGTGCATACACACACACACACCGTTCCACTTGTTAGAAACACCTGTACATTCATGTAATTAGAGCATGAATCACAGTTCGAGAGCATCAGTTATCAGAATAGAGACATTTTGTTCTTTGTTACTTTGTGACATTGGCATGGTTGCTGGTGTCAGATGCCCAGTTTGATTATTTCAAAAAAAATTTGAATTTTTTGAAATTTGAAAATTAAAATTTGAATTAGAATGGCTCAAAAGCAGTTAAACGTCCAAGGAGTGGTAGTTGTGTGGCTAGGAACACCTTGTTAATCAGAAAGGTAAGAGGAAAATGGCCAGAAAGGTTCAGGCTGACAAGAAAACTAAGGTAACTTAAATAGCTACTCTTTTCAACTGTGTTGAGCAGAAAAGTGAATAAGAAGGCACAACCCTGAAGCGGCTAGGCTACAACAGCACAAGACCATATCAGGTTCAACTTCTGTCAGTCAAGAGCAATAAAGGCTACAGAGGGCACAAATTCACCCAAACTACACAGCTCTTCTACACAGGACAGATGTCACTAGTATTTGAGCGTCCCAGGCAATACATGACTATAAACCTTTTATGCAAATTTTAATTAGAAGTGGCTAAAATAGATGTTCATTTTTTAACATAATGTTTTATTTTTAATTTTTTTTATTTAACTCTTTTTCAGTGTTAAATATTTTTTTTTTAATGTTAAATAAAAGTGTAACAAACTATTTTATAATTCAACACCACTGTTTTGTTGATATATTTCAATTAATAAAATACGTTTTACAATCATGGAAATGTCCAGTATATACTGTGATATGATATTTTTCCCAATAATATATAATCTGTTTAAAAATATTTAACATTAAGCCAGTCAGGACATCATACATTTTTGCAATGTAGTCTTTTAAATCCTCTTAAAATAAAAACATTATCTAATCATCCCAATCGAGGACAAACGCTCTACCAGGAAGCGTTCCACGCTGGTTGGAACTAAGAGAAGACAAAGAGCATCTTTGATGAGAGAGCAGCCTTGTCCACTTTTACAGTTCTTTTTCCTGGCCAAACTCCAGCAGACCTGGCTTTTCTGACCATCTCAAAGCCTGATTGTTCCTTACTGCTGTGTATTCAGCTCTGACAGAGAAGGAGAACGTGAGCAAGAGAGAGATAGAGAGAGAGAGAGAGAGAGAGAGAAAAACGAAAGACTGTCTGAGGACGGGAGACTGTTATCGGCCTGCCCCAGACTCAGATAGCTAGTC
The DNA here is from genome assembly GCA_028565595.1 of Duopalatinus emarginatus. NCBI lineage: Eukaryota > Metazoa > Chordata > Actinopteri > Siluriformes > Pimelodidae > Duopalatinus > Duopalatinus emarginatus. The sequence continues at coordinate 17,016,353 of JAOVVF010000047.1, forward strand.
ATATCCGCACTGGAAATACATTGGCTTGCTAGTAAGAGGCCTCACCCTCGGAGCTCCTAACCTCTCCCTGCTAAACACACTGCTAAATTCTTCTCAGTCTCTACTATACCACCAGTCAATTTTGACAAGCTCATACCTTTTGAGATCTTCATCAAGTCTTAAAATATACCAGTCCATTTTATCATCATGCAGACTAATATACATGACGAAACAATGCTACACAAAGATTTACAGATACACACAGATGAGGGAAAAGGTTCTTTAAGGGTTCTTTAAGATGGTCATTGGATAACCTTTCTGACAACGTAACACTCTCGTAGGTTTCTACATCGAATCTCTCATCAGAGGGAGAACTAAAGACATCTTCAAGAGTCTAAAGTCACTTATCTGGCTTATCTCATCTCACCTGGCCTGAGATTAACCCCAGACCAGGACTGAAGCCAGTGTGTGTGTGTGTGTGAGATATGCACCTTAAAACCATGATCCATGATGTCTGAAACTCACGTTTATCCATTTACACATATTAAAGAGCAGATATTTGACATGTATAACATTGAAGATTTGCATTGACTTGATCCTGAGGGACAGGTATTAAACATTTACAGATCATAGCCTGATGAGATTGTGAATGAAAGGCTGTTCAACCCAAAAAAAAAAAAAAAAAAAAAAAATAACACTAAACAGATAGGAAGTGGTTCTTATCTTTATAATCCACAGCACACACTCTGACCCAGGGTTAAACACAGGATAAAGTGTATACAGTACTTTAAAACAGGATATAGACTAATAAATCATGTTGGCAGATCTGTGTTTTAACGAACGTTTAGTTGGTGGTAATATAATCACACCGCCGGCTCTTTATTTTAAGAGGTAGTGACAGTGTTACAAAGATCCGCCGGTAGGATTCAAACCGATCTGGCAACATTAGTAAATAGTCAATAGGTATTAGTAAATAGTAATATTTCTCTTTTACCTGTTTGCGATATGTATTTCTCAGCGGGTTGCCAGAATTCGCAAAAATCATCCTCGAGTGTTCGATGAACCGCCGCAATTGATTTACTGTCAATTGTTATTCGCGCTCGTTAGTGACAATATCCAAGAAAGCGGGCGGCAGTAAAGTTGTATATATGACTCTATAAAACATAGAGACCTATCGATACTATTACTGAATACAACTTCACACCCGAACTACCAATAAAACACTATGTATATATATTAAAATACAGTCATCATTACATCCCACGACCGTCCTGAAGTTCGATTGCCCAACCCGTTTGTTTAGCTCCGTTCATTGATCTGTGTTGAGTTCCCCACAGAACAAACCCTCCCACTACAGACGAAACCATTGCGCTCTCGGGCAAAGGGGTAGCTCAAGATATAAAACTCTATATGAACAAAAAGGATCGTGGTTTTTACGTGTAATCTTAACCAAACCAGATTAAATCTGTACCTTGTACACGTCAGCGCACTGTACAACCTATATACAATTCTAGATATTTATACAAGTGTTTAAATGCTTCACGGTCACCCCTGTTTTCTCATTCTTTCCCTAAGCGTGCATACTTTACATTCCTCTGTGCGGCCATTAACTAGTATGTGGTTTGTATTTTCTGGACTGGATTAACACATTCTGTAGTACAAAAAACAGACTTTTATTAATCAGAATGTGCTTTTTCTGCTTGCTTGAACTAATTGTAGTTAGTACATAGGGAGCATACGTTTCATGAGCTCTGAGTGTAGAAAACAGAAGGAAGAGAAGGATTTGTTAATGATCTATACTGATCGATCTGTGTTAATATATAATTATATGTTAGTATATAATAATGTCATTGACCACATAAGACATATGTTTTTTTTTAGCTGTTTTCACTAAAACATGGACCATATGTCTAAGAAAAATACAAGATGAGTGAAACAAGTAGAAAACCTACAATAAGTTTGTAGTAAGGAGAATGGACAAGGCTAAACCATAATAAACAGTGTTAAATAAGGCAAAATGGCCATTTACAGTCCACAGACCCAACACACACACACCCACAGACACACTGACCCAACACACACACACACGGACAAACAGACCCAACACACACACACCCACAGACACACTGACCCAACACACACACACACACGGACAAACAGACCCAACACACACACCCACAGA
>JAOVVF010000047.1:17048789-17060235 GCA_028565595.1 Duopalatinus emarginatus
TGCACACACACATACACACACTCACACACACACACACACACACAAATGTATATATATTGTTGGTGTCATTATGTGTCAAGTGTCATTACTTGCCCTGCACTTGTCATATCTGTTATATCTGTTGAATATAAATTCAGTATATTCATCATATTAACAAAACATAATACATAGGTATAATTTCAGTTTCTTCAGTCCTGTTAACTTTTATAAACAGGTACGTTTGGTATTACTTATCAAGTTTATCATTTAACAGTGCATCTATTTGAACATTACAGTACATTACTATATATAATTAAATCCATATTAAATGCAGGACAAAAATCACTTACCAAAGAAAAATCGGGAAAATTCATATATTTTTGAGGAAACCAGTTAAACATAATTCTTGTTTATAAATATATTACAGCTATTTTAAATAAAGTTTGAATCTGCATTTTACTACCACAAGAACATCAGACAAAGTTTCAATTTGGTGTGGTAATTACTGAAAGATTTCTACTATGCATAGTGTATATAATTGGCACTTTATTGTTTGCTATATATTTCTAACATAGATTTCACTTTTTATAGGCTGTATTATAGGCTGTATTAGTACATATGAGGTTTAAGTGAACATTTCGCATTCTGAAATAGTTTAGACATGTATTTTTTGTAAATGTTCATGCTTAGATTTTAGGTTTTTCATCCCTTTGTGTTTATAATTTATTATATAAATTTGACGTTGACACATGACTCTTAAGGAATTTAGGACTGCACACTGTTTTTTTTATTTTTCAGGGGAAGTGAAATATTGCAAGACTGCACATCGAAAACAGGAAACAGAAAAGTTGTCACCTAATGTTCAGTGGCCTAGCAACTCTTCCACTTCCCACAGGACCGAATATATCCTGGTAGGTGTGTCTCTGAACTGTACACTGATAGGCTTGAATCATTATCATGTAAATATTGTATAATTGTATAATTTTATTGTATAAAATAAATGTAAATATTACATTTATCTTTATCAGGTGGAGCGAGACATTTGCTTCATAGGTGTGTTGATAGTGTAATACACATTTAACCTGACTGTTAGCCCTAGATTTGTAGATAAAACCTTATTACTTGTTCTATTTTTAATAAGAATTCTGTACTTGTTGGAGTTCTGGCAAACCTGTTATTTTTCAAAGATAGAAATTTGTAAAGTTCTGAGTGATTGTGGAAATAAGAAACTTGAAAGTGAACTATGCCTGTTGTTATAGTTTATATATAATTAATTAATTAGCTCAGTTTTCTGACAGGCTGCTTGGGCCACAACATAAGCTCATAAATATGCCTTCCTTTTTCTGATTTTATTAGTAGAAAGCAGGCAGAAAATCCAACGACAGTGTCTGAGCTGCTTTCCCACTTATCCACAGTTCACTCTTGGGTTAAATAGTGAGAAATGTGTGAAAAAGATGTAGTTCTTCTTCACAGTTTGATATCATTTCTCAGCACTATCTGTCCATAGTGAGAATTTTGCTCTTAATTGAATCCACAGTGATAATTCTTCTCAATTGTTTGAGACTTGTCATGGCTCTAAACAACAGGGGGCGCTAGAGCATAAGGTTCTAGCGCCCTATGAGAACATAGTGTATGGTATCATAGAAAAAAGAAAAATTATTTTGCATTGACATAACTGCACATTAAGTCTATTACTAGAAAGTCATATTTAAGAGAATGTAAATGATCAAGTTCATGAATGTTTTACCGTATATTGGAGTGTATATGTCTAATTTCACTTTAATCTTACATGAAGGAAATCAGTTGTCTGTACTAATTATGGTATTTGATATATTACTTAGAAAGCATATTTCACTGCCTCTTATGCCTGTCATCCTTTCTTTCCTTCTTTTTGGTACTGCGGAGAAGAAAGAATCCTTGGAGATTACACCGATGCGTCCCCATCCAGTACCTGGTGCTAGTGCCATTAAGATGTATGTAGCTCATGCTTCTGTAAAACTTATGTATATATCTTAGAATTCAAAATATGATTACGTTACTCAGTTTCATGTTCTGGCAAAATAATTTTTCTGATATAAATAAATTCATCATCTATGTGAGATTTGTGTGGTACTATAGTAACCTAACCTAGAAACAGCTATCTAGTTCTGAAATTTAGTGCACACTGTCATTGGTGTCATATACATGATAATAAAATGATTTATTGTAAGATAGTAGTGCAGCCATCATGGAGGGCACTGTAAATCAGCTATTTTTGGGTGATGATGATTTGACATGTTTTTGGCATACTGGACCAATCAACCTATATGTATATACTGAGTGTCTTAGATTCCAAGACACTGACTGTGTGTTTGTGTGGTAGCTTGAGAGAATTTACCAATTTTTGTGGATATATTTAAGTAAAGGATTTACTAGATTTACACTTTTCTGCACATGTTTATTTTGCACATGTTTATTTTCACATGTTTATTTTCACATGTTTATTTTCGGAATTAAAGGATTTAATTCTCATAAATTGTTGGTCCTAGCAGATAATTTGTGCAAATGATTTTGTTAAATTCCTAAGGATATTCACCTGCTAGTACAAATACACTGTACAAAATCGGTACAGTGTAAGTCTTACAAATACAAATACACATTTCAGCAGTTTTGTGAAAATATACATGTTGGAAGTGCTTGCTCGGTGTAATTTAGTCTCTTTTTTTGGTTGTTAGCGAGGATGTTCTAGACACGCTTCAGGAAATCCAGGGGACTTTCCAGAGGATTCAAACTCTTGCAAGACGGCAGAAAGATCACCTGAAAAGAATACACAAAGGAAATGATGCTGCCAGTGGTAACATTATTTACCATTTTTACTTTCTAATTTAAAAATTATAGGGCAAATGTCTTCATTAAATGTTTACTGCTCTTCTTTAACCCAAGTATAGTTTTTCTCTCTAATTAAATTACGAGGAGATAAATTGAGTTAACAATTACTTTAGAAATGTCAAAACACAATATTATTTTCTGTATTACGAATTATCCAGAATGCAATTAAAGATGGTGGCACCTGGAGAAGAGGCAAGCAGGTCCAGTGTTGCTGCTGCTTCTGCTGCATCTCTGCCCTGCATTAAAACAGACTGAACAATTAACACTGCACACTTACACAGTTCCAAGCCCTTTGTGTGATTTTAAGATTATATTTGCGTAATGTAATTTTTCTTTCACTCGTCCCGTCAGGGTTGTGGTGGATTTGCAGCCTATCCTGGGAACAATGGGTGTGAGGCAGGAATTCTAGCTGTATAAATATGACAAGATAGGCAGAAATGACAGATATGATTATACTTTTCTGTGCAGTGCATGGCTGTGGATCATGGCTTAAAACAGTGATCTAGAGCAAGAGTAGCCAGAAACTCAAAAAATGTACAATAAAATCCATATGTATCTTTTATAAAGATTTTCTTTACGAACAACTATTTAAATATTAACCCCAATTTTGAAAAATATATATAATAAGGTTTTTCCATTGAATTTAAGTTATCATTAAACTGTAGCTGTATTAAAATGATCAAGATTAAAGTCATTAGATTGAACTAAACTGTTAAAGTGGCTAAGAGCCTGATATATATAATAGCTTTGATTATAAATTTGGGTTGCCAATATCACCACTGAAACACAACTAGAATATTAACTCATTATGGACCCCTTGACTGCATGGCTATAGGGCATTAGATGAAAATCAGAGAGTTTCTAAAAAAAAAGAAGTAGCATAACATTACAGTAACATAGTAAAAGAATGTTATTACTAAATCACCGCTAATCCTTGAATTATCATACAATTCAGGATTAAGCTCAGTTTTAAATAAACGTTAGCAAAAGTAACATTATATGAAATGAACACAGGACAGCTTTGGACAGACACACAGGGTTTTTGGATTTTAAAAATACATGCTAGAGACATTACACTGCTTATGTATAAAATATAAATAGAATATTTATATATGCTCAATAAACCATTTTTTTTTTGCAAAATACAGTTACATGTTTTAATCTGACTTGTTTTCTCTTTGAGTATGGTACTTTATATTATATGCAGTACAATTTTATTATTTTTATCCCTTATGGCTAGTAAGTATGTAATCAGTCCTCCAGTCCTGATGTTAAAGTAAAGCTGAAAATCCTGTGTACGTTTTGTGTATATTTCAGCAGAACAGTTCTCCATGCCCATCCAGTGCACGGATGACACTGATGAACAAGTTGAAGAGCCCTTCTCACCTTCCTCAAAGCCAGAGGTCGATGAGAACTTGACCTCAGGTGCACTAGCATCTCGTGGTGTAAGCCCAGAGGACGGTGACTTTATGGAGGATGTTAAGTTCCCGCCACCCACAGATAGCGAATACGAATTTCTGCACAGTGCTCCAGAAAAGAGCGTGCCACTTCCAATGCCCAGGAAAGACCTGGCCGAGACCATTTCCACAGTTTTGGAAGAGTCCTACTCTTCATACTCTGTCTCTGCTCCAGCATCACACCTGCTGCCTGCATCCCCATCACATGAAGGAGTCCGGGGACCACAACAGGTGAGATCCAATCACACTTAACTTTGGTTTGCTACACAGTCAGTAAGATGAAAAAATGGGCAGAGAAACTCATCATGTACTGGTAGACTTCCATGTCAACAGGCAAACTAAATGTGGCCACACTGAAGGATGAAGCTTCACTTTGTAATCTTTCGTTTAAGTGTGACGTCCTTGAAAACCCTGGTCATGTTGGGAATTTCTGATGATTTCTACCCTATAAAGTTCTGAAAACTACAGATGTTCCTGAACTGAAATATCTTCATCTTATGTATTTCAACCAAATGTAAAATGTTAAAATCTGGTAATCTCAAAACTAAAAAGTTAATATGGTGGGTTAGAACACCTCACATATATATTATATTTTGATTTTATAAACAACAGAAATTCATTTAATGTTAAGTTAAATGTATATACTAGTGCGGAGATTCTTTTCAACCAATTAAGAGTAACACTTGATTACACCTTATTAATCAGTTGTTTTTTTTTACTTTAGTCAGCTATTAGGTGTGGCTCCTATTTGTTTGGTATGATAGCCTGTGGCAACACCTGCCCTTTTGTGGATAAAAGTATCCCTGAACTTTTGAACTACAATTGTAATAGAAACATAGTTCAAATTCTTTATAGGTAACTTTCATTTCATATAATAAGCATATGGTTATATACATACCTTTGATAGAGAACCACTGAAAAACTATGCGCAGACTATATATCTGGCAAAAAAAGCTGGTAGAAATTTCTGGTAGATGGTGATGGAAAGTGATATAAAGTGAAATATCTGACTGACAAAATAATAACGCAAATGTTCAAACATGGAATTACAACAGTGTGTTTTACAGGTTTAAAGCTATATCTATTATGTTCTACGTGAATATTGTGCATTATATGAAAAAATCACTAGTATACTGTAGATACAGATATAGATTCTTATGTTAATGTTATATTTTTGTCAGCCATTATTACAGACACAGCAATGCTGAGAACAGAAACTATTCAGACTAATGTATAAAACTGATCTGGCTGTTTTGTATGAGCTCTTTGTATGCTTGTGATTTAAACCTGTTGTGTTAAAATATGGTAAATATTACAAGATAACAATATGGTAAAATAGAGTTAGTGATTACAGATTTATCTTTAGTAATATTTAGACAGACTTGGCCACTAAAATCTGAGACTCAGATACTGAATTCCTGTGACAATTGCAGGCTAGTTTACTAGCAGTTAATAGTTGTATATTATTCTACAGTACATTGAAATGGTACTGTAAAAGTAGTGGAATACAGATAGTATTGAAGGGGAGGGAGTGGGTTGAAATGGCAAAGACCATGGGAGCATAGTCAAATTTGTGCCAAGAAAAGTCTGTTGAAATATTTGGTTGTTTTAAATTTAAACCTTCAGATGGTCTTTAATGTTTGTGAAAGGCTTATTAGGATGCATGTCAGGGTTTTGGCTAGGGCTGCACAGTTGTAAGTTTCTTACAACTCTTGGTAGACTACAGATCTCTTATGTCTATCATTCCTTTGCATTGGATTTCTGAATGGGATGTACAATCCGAATTGCATAAACATGCAACTATTTTTATAGAAAAAAAGTATCCTTTTAATATTGTTTTAAATTTATATCCAGGGAAATTGCACAATAAACTATATATTATGATACATAGTCTATTGTAGAAATGCATTTAAGAATTATGATATGATTGTTTTGTCATTTCAATCACCCCTACTCAAAGTTATACTTGAATTCAGTTCATCTTAGTAAATGCTGAGTGTTAGGGTGAAAATTTTTGCTGTTGATCAGTCTGAAGATCAGTTGATCAGTGATTATTACCAAGAATTCATGTACAAATTACATTTTTGAGATAAATGCGAAACTGTATGAGAAACTGCAGTTGTATTTTAAATGTATTTTCCTCCATATTTCAAATATCACGTCATAATCGTCATAATGCTTGTACTTCTGCTATGCAGTGTGGCCTATCGTGACAGCAAACTATCAACAACGCTGTTTAATTGTCCTTGAATGTGTTGATTAATTTTCTTTAATAGAACTTTGAGGGGAGTTCAGGTTTGCATTAATGCACTAAATCTAATATATTGTTATTTTTGTAGTAACAATGTACACAGGGATTTTTTTGGCAGACACTTCACAGAAATTATTGAAAAAAGTGTAATTGCTGATATGGTGATGTTTTCTGTAAGAAAACATTTGTTTCATTACAGGTAACTATAAATGGATAGAACGTATGATGTTTTGTATTTTAATAAAAGAACTTGCCCGTGTTGCTGTGGAATACAAGGAATAAAACACTCCAGATCATGCTGTTACAGGAAAACAGTCTGCGGTAGTCACAACGCATCACACCATCACATACCACCATAACATGTTCCTATAACAGCATGCACTCATTGTGTTTTATTCCTTTTAATCCCCAAACTGTTATATCCTATAAGCCCAGCCACAGTGTCTAAAAAATTCTATTCATTTCTGAAAGAATATGATTTCATAGGAATATGTGAATAAAAACTTTTAAGAGGTCAGTTCGGCTTTGTTCAGCCAGCAGAATCATGAAATTATTTTGTATGAAAGATACCTGCAAATCTGTGCAAAATAAGGGACAAACAAGCGACATGTTCTTTATTACACTTTTCCCTTTTGTTATAATACACTGTGCACATGTATTGCATTAAACATAGACCTGGTGTATTAAGTGGTGTCTCTCTTTTTGAGCAGCCTCTGTGGAGCCCTGATTTGATCCCTACTGTTGCATCGGAAACATCAAGCATGCAGTCTGCTCACTGTACTTTTTGCGAGGCTACTGTTCCAAGTAACCTCATGTACAGCCACCTCAATTCACACTTCCAGGACAAAGCGGGTGATTGACAGAACCAGACCCAGGAGCTGCCCATTAGCTGATGTCTTGCCTTATTCATGGCTTTGTTGCCTGTCCTCTATGCACAATGAGCTTGGCACACGGCGGCCACAGTGGCTTTTTTATTCAGAGCGTTGTGGGAGGGGAGGTCTCCATGCTTGTTTATTTAAATTGTAAGAACTTGAACGGTACGTTTTGTGGTATTAACAACTCATTTATTCATTTTGGTTTTGATGTGTGTTGTATGTGTAATAAAGAAATGCTATCATTGTATAAGACTGTGTTTGTCTGAGGTGTACCATAGTATTTTACTCTGAGTGTAACTGAAAGGCAGTGGCTTATTTAGGTCTACAAATGGAATGAGTCTGAAAACCCTGTCTAGATCTAGATGCTCAAACAGCAACTCCAACTAACTTACAAGCTTGTGGCCAGCTCATTTTTCTTTTTTTGGTCACAGTAATGCTTAATTTAATATCTTGGTTTTAATTAAACCAGCTGTATGGCAGATTTCAGTTAAAACGAGACATAATTGTTAGATAATTATTGTGATATTACAACGCCATATGGTCTTTGAGAGCCGTTTTGCACAGGTATTGCAGGTTAATTAAAACTTTGTTATTACGCAGAATATCTGTGGCTGACTTGCTGTGCAATTATATGCACAATTATCCTAGTATTGATAGTGTGATGTTAATTGCTATTAGGTATCTATCTATCTATCTATTTATTTATTTAACACTGTCAGTCCTTAAATGACGCATTCTTTTCACAGTGCTTAACCAGCATGGTAAGGTTGTCACTATTTACAGACTGTCGATCGTGTGGACAAGTGCTGCTTTAAGATGAAAAATTGCACCCCCTGTTTCATAACCTGCATTTTTGTTCCCACCGAGTGCATCATATCGATAAGTACAGTAATGCATGAGTGAGAGTGGATGTATTTTCTAATGGAGTGTTTTAGTCTGTCACCTTTCTGCAGCATTGGACTGTGGGAGTAGATCATTAGCAGCTTCGCAAACAAATGTAATAATTTTCACCAGCTCATGTGATGATGTGCTAAGGAAATAGGGAAAATATGTGTACTGAAACACATGCGTGTGCAGTGAGGACCTTGCAGGCCCCAGGATTACTGCCTGCTAACACTTGTGCTGGGTAGATGAGCTGGTGTGAAGACTGCAAACTGGATTTTTTTTTTATTGATTCAGCACAGTTCGCTTCGTTCGAGTAAGGAGCCGCACTTCAGTGGTTTTTGGTGTACGAGTGAACAAATGAATGAAGAGTAATAACAGTGATTCAGTCATAGTGCTTTAAGGATGGTTTGTTATAAAATGTTCAATTATTTGAATTCAGTTTTAATAAACTGGATGTATCTCAATAGGTGTGATACATATTTGTATGCAGGTAGACGCCCCACCACTTCCTCTTTCACCTAGTTCTGTATTTCCTGCTCTCCAGTAGCTTATGTAGTTGAATTTCTTAACGTTAGTACACATTTTCTTATTTGCTTCTTTTCTTGCTTCTGGTGTTTTCTTTGAGTTTGATATACAAATCCAGGATTTGTTCATATTTACCACATCTACCTGTTTCCTGAAACAGCCATATTAATACCCACCTGACCTTCACTTTTAGAACAGGGAGTATTTGAAAAATGTTTTGATTGTGGTTATTATTATTATTATTATTATTATTATTATTATTATGGATGAAAAGAGTACATGAAAGTGCACACCTTAAACATCCCCAGTCCTATAACAGATTAGAGAGGAACATCTTTAATGTTTAACATTTGTACCCTCCATCCTACACCCCCCCCCCCTCCTTGCTCAAGAACACACATTATTGTGAAACAGAACAGCCGAGCGCCGTCAGATGACTGATATTTACAAAGCTGAACATTACATTTTGCGATATTACAATGTGTTCAGCATAATGGCCGATTCGCACTGGATCAGCAGGCCGCTTTTAATTCTCATCGCTCTCACAGCAGATCACAGAGAATGAAGAGAGAATTTATTCTGGAAATATAGCAAAACACACTATCTCTGCTCTCCCTAATGACTCTCTCTCCCTCTCTCTCTCACTCTCTCTCTCTATGCCTGTGTGTGTGTAGATGTGTGAAGACTCGGAGTGTGTGTGTGTGTGTGTGTGTGTGTGTGTGTGGCTCTGCAGCCTGCGCGCCGCTCTCCCTCACTGGAGCCGTGCACAGATGCTTGTACATAATTATGTTGTCAATGCTTGTTATTTGGAAGAAGGAAGCTGTACTGACAGTTACGGGGCCCATGTGTTTTTTCTTTCTCCTTGTATGTCCACTCATTTTTTTCCCCCCCTGACGGAATCGCACTAATGTAAACGCCAGAAGTAAATAAATAAATAAATAAATAAATAAATAAAAATGACCATTATGGTTTATTATAGGTTGAAACCTTTTTCCCTTCTCGATTTCGGAGCAGCATTGGGATTTAGGCTGAGCACAGAGGATGTGATCTGTCTAGTGTTTCGGGACGAACTGTATTATGAGTTAGCCTATGAAAACGGGCCGAGAGTGGGGACAAGGATGGATCCGGATCGAAAGGGGAGAAGCAGCAGGCTGATTACGAGGTGTCAAAATTGCCAGGAGCAAAAAAAGGTGAAAGCAATCAGGGGTGAGAAGAGTGAGGCGTTCGTGAGGGGCAAGTAATTATCCATCTCATTTGTGGAGAGCAGCGCGGCGCGGCGGAGCGGTGACAGATTGGTGCGGAGGAGAGGGGAGGTGTTAGAACAATGGAGCAGGAGCCGGGCCGCCATTATTAGCGCATGTTAATCAGCCACACAGCTCAGTTCACGGAAAAATAGTAAAGTCTCCAGCTTCAGGGGAGCGGAGTCACCTCCAACGCGAGGGGGAAAGAAAGAGAGAGAAAAGAAAGATGGCATATTTATGCTGGCACGAGTTCCTCCGACGCACTGAACGAGCCAAAAAGGTTCCTCCAGGCAGCGCATTGAGTTCTTTATTGCTCGTATAGGCTGTCAGAGCTCCGTCCTATAGCCTTCTAAATTTACACACTCATTTAGATTCCCACAAAGTGATCTCCGTCGTGGAACGTGAACAACAGCTTCACATGTTCAAGTCGCGTTGGGTTTTTTTTTCTTCCACAGATTAAAAGACTCGAGTATCCGCAAATTCAGCTCCAGAACGCCAAACGTGGGTTACTGCAGGTCGGAGATATACAGGCTAGATTACACGTTAAATTACAAACGCTGTTTACACTCATCTAGACTAAGTGCAAAAATCAACCCGTGTGTAGTGTCACAAAATTACGATGATTTAAAAACATCTGTCGCGGTTTCATTTGTACCTCATTTCCCTGCAGTTAATGACACCGTATGTCTGCTGAGCTCTGCTGGAAAAGAGAGCAGAATTCACCCGCTTCAGTTTAAATTTATTTCTATCTTGCCAGTTGTGCTGAGACTTTTTTTTTTAAAGACAAAATAAAAATAAACTAAAAAGTTTAGTAAAAATCTTTATGTTTTTAAATAACACTCAGAGAAAGTTTTAATTCCCATGCAGATCGCAGCATATGTTGCGGTAATCAAATTATACGCATAATTAGTTTTTCCACAGCCTCATTTCGTGAATGATTTCTTGGCGCATTTACCTGTAAAACATTTCCTATCCACGTGTCCGCTGAATGCAAATTTGTCATTTTCGTACGCCTGAGAATAAGAAACGTTTATCCTTAAAGATAAGAGATTATTTATTACACACTTGCTGCCCAGAGACAGAAAATTACAAATGATGAAAGGAAGGATCATACTTCCGTATGTTGCTTTAACTGATACACCATGTCATTAATAACATGGACATGGATAATGTTTGTATTTTTTTATTATTCAGAACCTTGCCCGAGTGCTCTATTTTTATTATTATTTTTCCGTCCATTATATTATTATATGGTAGTATAAGTGTTTGAATCTACATAATAAATAACCTACACACCGTAATCATGATTAAAGGGAATACATTCCCTTCTTTTTCTGTAACTCTTTATCTAAATATTTATAATGC
>JAOVVF010000047.1:17093586-17106240 GCA_028565595.1 Duopalatinus emarginatus
AGTTCCACTAGTATAGTTTACACATTGCCCCATACACCAACACAGTGTAATCTATCTATCTATCTATCTATCTATCTGTCTGTCTGTCTGTCTGTCTGTCTGTCTGTCTGTCTGTCTGTATTCAAAAACACCCTGGTTTTCCAAGTAAGCAAATTCTTCACCACACACAAGGTTTTTATTACTTAATGTCTATTTTTTTAGGTTTTCATAATTTTTCTTCTTTTAATTTTATATGACAAGAAAGAAGGAATTAACTTTTTGTCATTGTTTACAAATGCACATTAGTTGTAAAACTGCATAACTTACCCTTCTGCCTGGAGGATGGACTTAAGCCTAGCTAACACTTGCTGTGATTAGTCACATACTTCAAAATAGTTCTATAAGGCAAGACACCACACACAGTAACCAAAATAAACTTGTGACAAGAAATTACTTATATGCCCCTAAACACTCTTTGACAGATTTCTTGAGAACACAGGCAATTTGTTCTGCAACTTGGCTGTGGACCGTTCATCACAAATGTCACCATAAGTGCACACTACTTGACCTTGTGTCATAGCATAAAAAAAATCCATGTTACATTTGAGTTGTTGTTCTGCATACTACTTTAAACAGAACCTCTGCAGCAAACTATATTCATAAATATATATATTTTTTGGAAATGCACAGTTATATGTGATGAACTTTTAATTATGACATGTACAAACATTTGGATACCCCTCCAGTTGTAAAATCTCAGAACTTAATTAATTTGTTAGGCCTTCATTGACTTGTTGGGACTTGTTACTCAGGTCACGAATGGTCATTAGGCATTTCAGCTGAGCATAAAATAATTCTTTGACTCATTAAACCTTGCCCTGACACTCAACCACCATGGGTTCCTCTAAGCTGCAACTAAATGAGATGCTGAAAATTAATTTTATGATGATGAAAGATGCTGGATTGTACAATAGGGCAGTAATCCAAAACATACCTCAAATACTACTTTAGGAGATACAGCATAAGCTTTATGCTTCTTTTTGTTCTCCTGACTTGACCATTGTTGCAAATATGTAGGTAGATAATATACATGCAGTGTTTGTAAGGTGACTCAAGATTATCTTATGGACCTAGAAATATTCTATAAGAAATATTAGTTTAAAACTCCTAAAACAAGAACAGAAGGATTCTTAGTTGGCTTGAGAAGGTGTTTACAAGCTGTGATATCAGCTGGAAGAGTGTTAATAAGTATTGATTTAGTAGGATGTCCAAACGTTTCACATGCCACTATTTTATTTTCCCTAATTTTTTTTTGGTTTATTAAATGTAATGTAACTGTGCATTTATAAGTTGCAGGAAATTGTTTAAAAATATTTTGATTTGGTCAGGGATGCCCAAGCATTGGCGTACATCTATACATAAGGTAGACATTACCTTATATGTACAATTCTTGATGTTAGTATCTGTTCAGCATTTGTGGCATTTATGTGATTCATACTACTCTTAAACTCTCAGACCCAATTTCAACACTCAGACCCGAGACTAGCCCCAAATATGAAAGTATTGCAAATGGACAAGTTACCCCCCATTTTTTAACATTCTAAACAAGATCTACATGGTATGCACACATTTCTGATGTATGTACAATATTCACAATTTAGAATCATGTTGTTCCTCTCACACTATTTGCAATAAATCTTATATCTATCTTATCTATCTTATATAAGATATGGTTCTGTGCATTATAGCCCTATAGTCTTCACTTATGCTTTATTAGGTTTCTAATTAATTCTAATTATATGCCAATAAAACTAGCTCTTGGCAACCCTTTTATTAACTGTCCTGTCCATTGCTCTTCCACTCAATGTTCATAGAGTGAGCATGGGACTGTGTGATTCCTCTGTTATACCATATTGCAGGTGAGATGCCTCTATTAGACCATATTGCAGTTCCTAGTTTTGACCACTAGGTACTCAACAGCATCTGTCTATAGCTAGAAAGAAAAGTGAGAGTGTTTCTTAAGATATACCAAGTACACTAACCATAGTATTCATTTAAAGTTTAAACTGAAGTTAAAAATCTGGTCCAATTCTTGGGCAGACCTAATTGTGTTCATGTTGTACTGTTTGTCAGTTGGGTTTTACTGGATGTTGTGTGGACCAAAACCAGTGTGGTCTTATGCCTCAGAGGGTTTACTCTGAGTTTCTGGGATTTCTCCCACTGTTCAAAAACATGCTTGTAGTTGGACTTGTGTGAATGTGTGTGATTTAAAAATTATCTGCACTCCAATTACACTAAAACTTCTTTTGGCCTCACTATCTTATCAGCACTTTCCATATTTGGTCGCTATCACACATGTTGTGAAGGTTTGAACGTCTTATGTCAGTTCATTTGTGACTTTTAGTGTAAAATTTACATGAAAGAAGAGCCGTGTGCATTGAAAAAGGTCAACTATCAACAGTGGTTGTTACAGTGAGATGCTCACTAAACAGCTGATTCCTAAAATAATGATAACAATAAAAAAAAAAACACAAAGAACTGCTATCCAAGGGCGCACTGCTGCCCATACTGTTGACACTCTCAATAACTTCATTTTGAGGCTTTGAAGCATCCTCTCTATAGTCCTGATCTTACCCTATTGGAATATCACCCGTTTAGTCTCCTGAAAGAAACCCTAATAGGCTGAAAATTCATGCCAGATGAAGAGGCGACGATGGCGGTGCATTAGTGGCTCGCAGCTCCGCCTAAACAATTTTTTTAAGGGTATTTGAAAAGTGTTTTAAAAGATAGACAAAATGAATTGAAAAGTAGGGAGAGTATGTAAAAAATAATGCATTTGTCTTTTCTGACAAGTTGATTAAAAGAAATTTTACAATCTGAGTGCGAATGATTTTTGATTTGTGCTTGTATATAGGAATATCTAATCAATTGACCTTGTTGGGACATTTAAATAATAATAATAAAAACATTTGATAAAAATGTTTAAAAATGTAACAAAAGAGCCAGAGAAGTTGTCTTTTCAAGACTGGGGTTAGGTTAAGGTTTTCCACCTTGACCCTGACCAGGATGACAACAACCCATAAGTCATCACTTAATATAAACCAACCCTTAAGGGAACATTGTATTCTCTTACGTTTGTAGTGTGTCAGTGAGTATTAAATGCGTCATAGTGCACTTTACACACACACACACACACACACAGAGAGAGACAGAGAGAGAGAGAGAGAGAGAGAGAAAGAGAGAGAGATGCACCCCTTCCAGTGTAATAACATTAGGGTCGGCCTGTCTACTTTACTAAACATGTGATCGCGCTGTGTCGATGCTAACAGATCCAGTGCCGCTTCACAGAAGAAGCAGAACATCTAAAGCAACACCGCCACCGGAAAATAAACCAAGATGGACCTGAAAGACCAGGGCGCTCAAATGGAGCCGCTTCTTCCCACGGTAAGATGCTCTTTACACGCTTACACGCTTCTGTCCTTAAACACGTTGCGTATATTTGACGCCCATGCTGACTACGCAGACTGCTGCGCATCCGAAGCCGGATGCAAATTCATGTCAAGCGACCATGTCTATCGTCGGATAACGGGAGAAATGTGGGTCTGTTCATCGCCATGAGAAATATGCGCATTTACAGTTACATAGCAGGCTGATCTGCGTCTGATCTCAGGCTCTGTGGTGAAACGTGACTGAATGCTGCGGCTCTGTTCACTGCGTCTAAACGCTCATACACGGCGTATAAGACATCCAGGAAGGCTGAGAGAATTCATTCTTAGGGTTAGCTTATTATAGCAGGCAGTGGTGGTGTTATTTTACCTGCTGAATATAAAATATCCTAGAGGAACATCATTAGCACGTAATGCAGCAAGTGTCGCAGACTTAGAGGACGCGGGGCAAGTTGATTTACACCTTCACAGCAGAGGAACGTAACACAAATCTATAAGTCTACTACTGCCATACTCTTACAAATTCTTACTCATACTTACTTCAGGCTATTTATGGCTAGACATCACTTGGGATGTGAGATTCTGTATAATATATGCTTTTGTATAGTAAAGGTACAGTAGATGACCAAATACCATAAGAGCAAGCTTGATTACTGTGATGGAAGAGCTAAATCCTCAAGTGGCATGAATAATATCTGAATTGTTAATGATTTTATTCAGATCTATTTTAAGCTGCACGCATAGATTATGAACAATTTCTAGAAATGCAAACGAGAAATTAATATAGGATATTGTAATAGAGCCAAACGTTAAACTTTTTTGTCGATCCAGAGAGAATTCCAATTGTACTGTAGGTTACAGAAATTACAGAAATAGGTTACAGACTAACATAACAATGAAATAATTCTAGTAATTTGTGCATTTTTCTATTGTCTAAATGCTTATGTTTTAGATTTTGGAAAATTAATTAGTCATCCATCATAAGTGACCACTTTATGCAGGTCAGGGTTGTAGTGGATGTAACAATTTAGCAGCCATTTTTCTGATTTTGTGTACTTTTACTTGGGTGTTGGGGTCAACTCAGTTGCATGTTGACTGGGAGTAAGTTAATCTTCTCAGAATTTCACAATCTGACACTAGGACGTAACTAGGATTCCCAAACCACTTTATATCCTGTAGTGTTAAGCACTACTTATTTGGGATTCATTCATTCATTCATTCATTCATTCATTCATTCACCCACCTCATCTTTTATTCATCCATCCATCTATATATTTATTTATCCATCCATCCATTCATTTATATATTTATTCATTCATTCATTCATTCATATTTAGCATCTACATCTACCTATTCAGGGTCTAAAGTTGAATCTAAAAGAACACTGGATGTAAGGTGGGCATACCCACTGTATAAAATGCCATTCTATTTAAGGCACCACCATGTGCACATTCACACACTTAAACCTGGGGCATTTGAGAACCACCAATCCACCTAATAACATGGTTTTGAGAGGTGGAAGTAAACCAGAGAACCCAGAGAAAGCCATGACCCAGAGGAAACCCATGCAGACATTGGAAGAACATATTAAACCACACAAAGACAGTAACCCAAAGTCATTACTGAACTAGGGACACTTCACATTTAGTTGCAAAATATGAAAGATATATAGTACAAAAATAATATTTATTTGGCCTAGTGTTTTGCTGAATGCATATTAATATACAGATATATACAGATGTGTGTTATAACAGTCAAAGTAAATCTGGCTTAGTGATGTTTCCTGTTTAGATTTATTATTAGACCATTTACCAGACCATCAGTTACCAGAGCCTATTTTCAGAGTTGCCCAGAAATTAAACTTTAAAGGAGAGATAAGTGGCTACATGAAATATACTCTGTATTTAATCATAACCCAACTCTTCATTGTTCATTCCATTTAACCCAATAATTAGGTCTGTACTGAATAATACATTACAGCCTTCAATGGCCTCATAATCTTAAAATGGGCACCTTGATTCTAAATTTAGCTATTACTGTGCACGTTTACTTACCAAACCATGTTTATAGTCATAATCCATTTCGTAAGGCTTGAGCTGGGCCTTAGCAATGTGGCTTGTGGGCGAGAGTGTCTCCATTAAGCCATATTTTGCTCCCACTCAGTCAACCTGAGTGCTGAGTGCTAGAGTGTGTTTTTGCAGGGGTGGATGAAGAATACCAGTTTATGAAAAACTGACTGAATGTTTGTGTGTCTTTTTTAGGATAGTTTAGCGCAAACCCCTATAACTAATCACCTCCAAGCAGATTTCTCTTCATTATCCATAAGCAGTTGACCGAAAAGCAGCTTTTACATGACCCTAAAAACAGCCTTCTGTTGAACATACCATGAACTCGCTGGTATGAGAGGTCAGATTGCTCTGATCTGGTACTTAAATCGGGCTTGCTATGACATATTAATCTTTTAGGTGGAATTATGAATCCAACTCTTGCAAAATAACATTGATTCACTATGGCTAATGTGCTGAGGGCATGGGTATAAACAGTGAAGATTTATCATTACTCAAAAAGGTACAGAAGAGTGTATTATATTAATTAGTATATAATATTATTTGGTAAAATGAAGAAAAATTTAATTCAGCACTTATTTCACTTTCTCATGAGATAAATTATTTATTATGTTGATATTTGTTATAGAAACCTGAGAATTATCAACATGTTCAACTAGCAAGGTCATATTTAGCTTCTCTAATCAGCAAATATTAAGATTGCACAAACAAATTACTACTTGTGGCATTTTACCACTTGTGGCATCTCTTTCTTTAAGTGTGTTGAGTTTGCATGGTTGTACATCAATCAACCTGAATATTAAAACTACAGAACCACTGACAGGTATTTCAGTGGCACCTGTCAGGAGTTGGGATATATGAAGCAGCAAGTAAAGAGTCAGAACACTCAAATCTCTTGTGTTGGAAGCCGAAAAAAATTGACAAGCATAAGAATATAAACAAATATAAAACAGCACGTTTGGTATGCAGTGGATAGTATCTATCAAAAGTTGTCCAAAGAAAGGACAACTAATGAATTTGCATCTGGGTCATCATGGGTACCCAAGGCCCATTGATGTGTGTGGGGGTTTAAGGCTAGTGCGCCTGGTCAGATCCTGCAGAAGATCCACAGAAGGATCCATTGCTACCATCTTGATGCCACAGGTGCAAACCTTCAGCTATCTTTTAAAGTCTATGCTTTGATAGGTCAGAGCTGTTTTGGCAGGCGGTTTAAAGTTATGGCTGATCAGTGTAATTATAGCGTTTGTATAAAGCGATTTTTTGAGCTATGTCATAATAAATGTTCACCTTCAATAAAAGAAGCTAATCAGATGAAAATGTAGCGCAGGTATCATTGCTAGCTTAGTTTCAGGGTTTCTTCTTTCTCTGGTTTCTTTGGTTTCATCCAACCTCCCCAAAACAGGTGAGTGAATTGGCTACTCCAAATTGCCTCAAGTGTGAATGTATGTGTATAATGTGGACTGGCATCCCATATAGGATGTATTCTCTCAATGTTTCTAAGATCCGTCCACAACCTTGACCAGGATAAAGAGGTTACTGATGATAAATGGAAGGACGCTTATCAGTTCAGACGACAAGCATCAATGGCCTTTTGAAGAATAAGATGCTGGCCATACTGATTGCAGATGCACTGTATAGCCTTGTAGTCATATACAGAAAAGAATGCACTTTTATATGCATTTGTTGTTTTGTAATACACATAAATGATACAGTCAGTTAATACTACTTTGCTATTCATTTCAGGAAATACTAAATATTTGCCATCTAAGTTATATGTAATGACCATTAATAATATGTAATAACATACACATGAGCATAGACATGAGCGTCTGACTATTTTACATACAAAAGTCAACAAACATTTGGATATAATAAACATTTGGATATAATAGATAGCCGTACACAGCATGAAATTCATAGGGTAAATTTCTTGGTGATGTAGTCACGTATTAGTCAATTGAGAGATACCAGTAAATGTATTAATATCTTTGTATATGTGTAAATATAAGGATCTAGACATAAACCTCCTGTGAGACAGTGCCAGTTTTATTGTATTAGAAAAATCCCTTTTACAAGTCTAAACACTGAGCATTTAACATTCAACACTTCCTCTTAAAACAGTAACAGAAAACAGAAACACATAAACCTGCTTTAATCTACAGGATTGAAGTACAGAAAAAATGGGCTTATCACTACAGGCTGAAATTACATTGTTGGATTCTAACAGACAATTCTGCTTTTTCAGGTAATGACACCTTCTCGAGGAAGAAGTGTGGTAAGTTGACTGGTTTATTGAATTTCATAGAATTTTATATTTTCATTTTATCTTGCGCTAAATCACAAAATCAACCGATTTTCACTAATTACTACTTGGTATTTTTACTTGTTTTTGTGATAACTAGTGCACATTATTGGCAGGATCTCTAGTCATAGTGTAAGTACATTGAAATGCCAGAAAAATTGGTACACCAGCCTAATACCTGGTAGGTCCCCCATGACATTCTGTGATGTAGGATTTCTGTGTTCCACAGTGTGTTGCATCCCAGATGTTAAGATAGTTAAGAAAGTTAAGATCTGGTGAGTTAGGTGGGAATGGCATAACCCCAAACTCAGATGAGTGTTAATCTAACCTTAATTTGGTGTCTGTAGACGTGTTGTGGTGCATTGTCCAGGACATGATGGGGGTTTCTCGTCAGAAAGGAGGCACACATAGTGTTCACGTGTCAGAGACAGTTGGAGATGTACCATGGGTCCCATGGAATGCCAGCTAAACAAACCCCATACCATTCCTGACCCACCATCAGCCTATGTATTTTGCACAGGGTCATCTGTACCAGTTTTTCACTATCACTTTTGGCACTTCAGTGTCTATCTTTTTTTTTTTAAAGATAAAAACATTTAGGACATGTGCATTGAAGGAAATGAGTTCATAGAACAATTACTGCATGAAGACATCTTTATTGATTTATTTAGACAAATACTAATTAATTTAGTCCTTAGAGGTATAAATTCTAATCTAAACCAAGATTAACCCTAATCTGTGTTGTGTGTTTGATTTTTTTCTAAGCATGAGCAGATAGTATATTAGTTTTTTAATCATTGATCTTGACCTACATTATAAAACTACCTTATAATATATAACTATATAATTTTCATTATAATATGTAACTATATAATAAATGTCAGTATAATAAAAGTGCTTGAGTATAGAAGATGTAAGGGGCTGTCTCGATTCTGTCTGAGCAGAGACTGAAGTGAATGCTTTGAGCTCTCTGGAGGCTGTCTAAAAGATGGATGGCGCTGTGGAGCAAACTAGGTTAAGATAGAGAGAGGCACTGATCTGTAGAGTTACTGCATCTTTCAGAGACTGAGTGAAACTGTCTGTGCTTGTGTACAGAGCATTGGGACGATTTTGAAGATTTAGACTGTGTACAGAGAGGCGGCTCGGCATGAAACTTCAACTTACAGACATGGTTATGCCTAGAAGAGGGGGTAAAGGGGAGTTAAGTCAGTATACCTTCCGGTATCCTTCTCCTGAATTCGGAAAAGATTCAAATAGTTTCCTTGCTTTAGAGACCAGCTCAGTACAACTGTCTTTCTTAAGAGAGTGTGTTAGTGTTTAGTGTTAGTCTTACTCAATACACACCATAGCTGCACAGTCTTTATTATTTCTGTTTGACAAATTTGACATATTTACATGCCTTAATGCAGCCTGTAGTAGAATTAAGGCCACAGCTTTGCTTTTCCCATAGCCAGTTGTGATATGTATGATGTATATGGAGATTTAAATGAAGTAAGATGGTGATTCATTTTTAAAGTAGTCCTTGAAACATGACACACAGTGAATTATTAAGCTGTTTCTCAGTTGTCAGTAAGAGCAATTTGTCTTTAATGAGTCAGAATATGATACAAAATTCTAGGTATCCTCGGGAACCTGGCAACACTGAAAAAAGCTACAATATTTCTTTTTTTCTCGGGGTCATGACAAACCGTTCTGTTAGACACACTCTCAGTCCAATGTCAATGTGTTCATCCTGCTGTTAGTGTTTACAGGAGCTCAGCAAAGGTCCTCTGCACCACTATGAGCGTTGATTAAATCTGCTTATCATTATGGTGGCACATTAGTGTAATACACTAAAACAAACCAAACAAACAAGAGCAAATCACATTGTAGAGGCACATCAACAGTAACTGTTGAAAAAGCAGGTTCTGGTTGATTTACATTCTAATTGCTGATTGACTGCGGTGCATGTTAATCTAAGACACCATGGAAAATTCAGAGTAAGATGTTTACAGTAAGAAGAAATATGAATATAATTTAATGAAACCACTGATGGCTTTAATCCTGCTTATTTTTGTTCATATGAATGTGTATGATGATATTTTAGCTATCATCATATCGAGCCAATATCGAGCAGCATCAAATAAGTATGGGACCTCTGAAAACCGACTTGAAGCCACCCAGGGTATTCAGAAAAAAAAGGTATTCTGCAGTATAAGACAATTTTAGTTTACACATAGAAAAATTTACTGAAAGTAATTTTGTATTAAAGTCTTAGTCACATGGTCTTAGTCGATACTCATATTTCATGTTCAATCAGCCGAGCAGGTAATGCTAAGTTGAAGGTTTCCTGTTCCATTACTGTTGATGTGTTCCAGATCTGATTTTGTGTTTTTTGGTTAGTTAATGTGGTTGCCTTACATTCTACCATATATCATAACTTACTAGGTGGATATGATTTTGTATTTTAGTTAAGATCGGAACAAGAATAATTCTTTTTGAATAGTGCTTTCAACACATCTGCAACCTTTGTATATCTAGCTACTGTGAATTCCAAAGGATTTGCTTAGAATACTTCCTCATGCTTAAGTTGTTCTTTATATCTGATATATGTGTACTGTAAAGCCATAAAAATATCAATGAAGGATACTGTATTTACCATGCAATCAGTGAAGCGGTCCGGTGAGTCTCTCTGTGTCTCAGTGTCTATATTGCAGATACTTCACCTATTCCCCTGACCTGCACACTGCAGCTATTCTAGGTAATAGTGCTGATAGCTGTATGGCATGGATTGCATAGAGTTAAGAGTGCTTTGCTCTTAATAGAGGACTGTTATATAAAAGAGGCTGAGAGAGGGTAGAGACAGGGGTAGGTACAGGATGACTGGTCACAAGCGGAAACTCCCAAAGCGTCCTCAGGAAGGAGGAGAGCAGAACTGAATGTGGCAGAATGTAGGTGGCTACCTGTTAAAAAAACCCTAGACTCTACAAGGACAAGAGAGGGAGAGAGAGAGAGAGAGAGAGAGAGAGAGAGAGAGAGAGAGAGAATGAGCACAGAAGATTAACATATTCGATAAGACAGTGTGTAGACAGAGTAAAGGCGCTCTAGTTCAGGTGCTGTACATAGCTACGTGCACACAGCTGTCTGACTGGGTGTCTTCTTTGCAGTCATGAGTTTGGACCTCTACAACAGGCTCCGATCGCAGGTACGCCTATACTACTGCACTTGAACTTTTTTTTGCACAACATTTACTCTTAAGGTCATTTGCTCATGTTGAGCAAAGATTTGTTCCTTCAGCTCAGCTCTGTAAATGCCATTTAGCAGTGACCTACTGTAGCCTTCTGTAATATGCAGCGGCAGTGTCTTGTTGCAGCCTCTTTGTGCTGCATTGCACTGGTCATACGAAGCACTGCACTGCACAGAGGGGAAACTGCACTAGCACATGTAGAGGCACTAATACAAAGCTGTTTTCCTGCATGCTTTATGCTTTTACCCAGCAGGCACTGTTTAAGAGGCTTTGTCTATGAGTGCATCAAAGCACTTGCAAAGTCTAGGCTTTAATTCTCTTAAGTCCTATGTCAATCATTTAATAGCCCCCCAAGGCTTTTAAATTCATTCTGTGAATACATGAAGCTTGAAGTAAATTAGGTAAATCAGTTAAAATGCAGATATTTCATGAAATGTCACCTGACTGACCTGTTTGTATAATATAGACAATGAGTACTGTATATTCGCCTAAATATGGTGCTTATATCAGTAAGCTTAGTAGTTTTGTCTGTAACCTAAAGTACTGCACCTAAAGTACTGGGTTTATTAGTCTGTAGAGAACTGAATGTAGTGTTGATCTTTACAGTACTATGTGTAGACATTGGCCTATAAAGCACTAAGTATATGCCGTATGCTCTTGGTAGTGTACTGGCCGCAGTCTGTAAAGTACTAAATTTATTGTTTGGTCTGTGTGTAAGTGTTGGTCTGAAAAGTACTGAATTGTTGGTTGTTCTTTGGAGCACTGAGCGTAGGTACTGGTCTGTAGACCACTAGGAGTAGGTCTGTTTAGTAAAGTCTGTAGGTCTGTAGGTACAGTTGGTCTGTAAAATAATACTCTTATTGGTCTTCAAAGGACTGACTGCTCTGTATGAGGTATTGGTATGTAGACCACCAAGACATAAGCAACAGATTGTTTTGCTCTTTCTTCTTGCCCATTTTTCCTGCTTCTGACACATTCAGCATAACCTTGAGAACTGACTCTAACTTGCTATCTAAGATGTCCCAGCTCTTGACAGGTGTCACTGTAACACGGTAATCAATGTTGATCACTTCACCTGTCAGTACTTTTGTGGTTTTAATGTGATGGCTGATTGGTGTATATGTGTAGTATTTTGTTAGTTTGTCTATAACTAGGTGTTATGGTTGGTCTCTAACTGAGTTTGATTTCAGCCTCACATAAAAGACCAAACACTTATGAGAGGTTTTCCTGGTTCAGTGAGGGTCTATTTAGTTAATTCCAGTTCTAGTGTATTCTATGTAAAGCAAATAGATACAAGACAATGTTAATGATTAATGAACCACGTAAAAACCTTGTATTGAATATAGGGGTCTCTAAAGTACAGACTAAGCATTCGTGTGTATTGCACTTACAATGGATGTTGGCTTGTAAACCACTGAATGTATTGGTGGCCTTCTGAGGATTGACTATAGTGATTAACCTATACAGTAGAGAACTGTGCAGGACTGTTTTCTTCATCCCGCTCCTGCCCGCTCCCGTCGAATTTCTGACCATTACCTCCCGCCACCGCAACGTGTGTGCAACGTGTCCGCCCATTCCTGTGATGTGTAGGTCCACTCCCGCCCACAACCCGCAAAGCTATGAGAGTAATTTCGA
>JAOVVF010000047.1:17113794-17131206 GCA_028565595.1 Duopalatinus emarginatus
GACACATGTAACACAATACAACAGCCAGCCAGCAGGGTGGAGTCAAGAGTCCAAAACAATAAAAACCCTAACAGTACTGTTGTTGGGATTATGAGGATCACACACTGTGATTGGGTCAGACATATGGTCTGTTATACACCCCTTTTTGTTTTAGGGCTGAAAAAATTGCGAACTACAACTAAAACTAACGTACAACTAAAAATAACCAAACAACAATAATTATAGTAAAAATGTGTTTCTACATGGCTCCTGGCTCTGATCGTCATTTTCGTCTGGGTAAGTGTAATCGCACTGATACTGTATTACCTGATTAGTGCCTGGAGATTTTTCTGTAACATTTCATTGATTTCATTTTTTAGGTTCCCAGCAAATAACAGATTTTTATAAAATCTTTTATTTTCTATTATATAATTGTAATCATTTATAATCATATATTTTATAATAAAAGTTTATCCTGTTGGTCAAATGGTCAAAGTATGTAGATGTTTAGATTCTTGAATAAGAAAATTGTGTTTCCTATATAAAATGCACAACAATATAGTAACTGCACATGCCAAAGCTTTGTATGGAAGTGTGTGTGTGTTGTTGTGTGGTGACTGTGACCTGGGCAGCACATTGCTTGTGTGAATGTGGAGGTTGGATAAGAGCCATGGGGCTGGCAGAGGGAGAAAGAGCAAAGAGAGCAGCATGAACCCGAGGATCTGTTACACCCTGACAGTGATGATCATGCCTGAGTGTACTATATTTCTCCTCTCTCTCTCTCTCCTCTCTCTCTCTCTCTCTCTCTCTCTCTCTCTCTCTCTCTCTCTTTCGCTCTCTGTCTGTCTCCTAGAGAGGTGATGAGGAAGCAGTGGTGGACAGAGGAGGCACTCGCTCTATGCTGAAGGCTAATTTAGAACAAGAGGAGCTAGAAGGTAAATAACACATTTATATTATATTCCCATGCGCTAAGTGGGCAATACACACGAGATCAGTCATACACATGCACAAACACACACATGCGTACACATTCACACATACACCAGTGCAGAGATGTGATGGTGAGTGAGAGAATGAGAGAGGGAGAACATGTGTGGGTGGAACTCAAGATCACGTCGCACCAGTTCAGGCTGACAGAACTGATATAAACTTGTCTGTGTGCGTGTGTGTGTTACTCATGATACATGAATAGAAAGGGAGGTTAGGTGAATGGTATCACAGTGTTAAAAGCATTTCTCTGGAAAAGGAAAAATGCAGACGAGAAGACAGTAATTTCTGACGTCAGCAAAGGAGCTATTTCTGTATCTTGCTCTCTCTCTTTGCAAGAGAAGAAAACCACAGTAATGGTTGTATTTGCACATTTATTATATAAACGGGGAACATAATTATACTCTTATTTTAAGTTGGGGAAACATTGAGCATCATATTATTAGTGTTTTTAATTTTGGCTTTAGCCACCTACATATATCCGAAATAATGATGTGTTTCTGTTTCTGTTTCCTCCTTTTTTTTTTACAAGTTCCAGCTTGTATTTGTATCCACACAGCAAGACTTTTTTTTCATCTCAAAAGAATTATTATTGTAAAAAAGCCTTATGTAGATGGGATAATTAGTAACAGTATTCTTCTGTATTGTAGTTGCTGTAGCTGCTACAGGATACTCTCTCTCTCTCTCTCTCTCTCTTTCTCTCTCTCTCTCACTGTCTGTCTCTCTCTCTCTCTCTCTCACCATCTAAGCTTTTGGGGTATAGACAGATGCATGATGTCTAGTTTTATCTGAAAAGTGTGCAAAGAGGAATCGTGTGTGTTCTCTAACTGCATTTGACTGCTGGGATTTATTATGCAGACACCCATTAAAAATCCTATTTCCTGAAACCAATCAGCTTCCACTACATTTGAACATGCTTTAAGGTTACATTGTTTCCAGATTCAAAATCCATGACTTAACAAATTAAACTATTTTAAAGTCATTTGTATACACACGTTTAAACAGCAGCAAACCTTTTTTGACAACTGTACAATTTACTGACCTCATTATAGATCACAGGTTTGTATTATCATGTATATTCATTGTATATTCCTGGACATATTAATATGTTAGTTAGATACTGTCATATGAAAACTCTAATATCAACACACTCTTTTTAAATCATTTATGTACAAATCTCATGCCTCTTATTCCCATGTAAAAGTAAAAACAAATACATTAATGCATGACATAGTTCTTTGACACAGGCCATTAGTGCATTTTTTCAAGCCATAGCAGAATAAAAAAAAAAAGGCAGACAACTTTAAGCAAAGATAATCCATGACATGAAACAAAAATATAAGCAACGTCAAAAGCAAGTAACACAGAAACAAAAACTAAGGCTCAAGAGCAAACAACACTACTGACAAGATTTCAAGAAGTCACAACGACACAGGAGGATATACTGTAGATAGATAAACTAATTAAGGGAATGAACTGGTGAATACAGTCAGGTTCTGGGTTACTGATCAGAAAGTGCTTTAAGCCCCAGCACTGCCAAGCTGCCTCTATTGGATCCTATTGAGCAAGGCCCAGTCTGCTCAGGGAATGTTGTATCATGGGTGACCCTGTGCTCGGACCCCAGTTTCCTAACAAGCTGGGAGATGCAAAACAAAGAATTTCACTGTGGTCTATTGTATATGAGACAAATAAAGACTATGGGAAATGCCTTAAGTTGTAATTCATTTAAGCAATATCACACAAGCAAGATACTGGCACAGAAGTGAATGGCCATAAGCACAAACCCACAGGGCAATATACAATGTAATTCCAGTCTAGTGATACTGGTTTATTGTATTACTTCTTACGGGAGAAGTTGCCGTGTCGCCTAATAATGTTGCTAAAAAAAAAAAAAATGGATTTTAATATGGTGAACAAAGTCAAGTGGAGTGATACACACAGTAAAACATCCCAGTGTGGTTATAGATAATATAGGCACTCTTAGAACACTGCTTTACCTTTCACATAAGTGGACAATAGTGGATACAATATGTTACCATGTATTTTGTAATTATATAACAAATGTTGCACCCAACACGTGCAGTATGATGTTCATCTCAGTGAACGGGTGGAGGTGCCCAGTGCTGCGAGCATAGGTCAGGCTATTGCTTAGCATTCCTGTCTTTATAGCGTAAGATATTTATAACGCTGGACTGACTGTTAGTGCCTTCCCACTCAGTGCTGTCTCTCTGAGTAAATCAAAATAACAGGCTTAGTTTTAACTCTCTCACACTCGGTGGCTATGTGTGTGTTTGAGTGTGAGTTATCATTATAGCTGTAGGAATACAATTAATTATTGCAATAGTTGTATTCATAGGACATGAAAATATCCCATATTGGTATTTGGGTTAAACAGAAATAAGTGCTACATTTTCAGTGTGACACATAAAGGCACAGCTGTTTCTATCCACATTTAGTGAACTGAGGATGTCATGACCCCCAAATCACTCCAATCCGGATTAAAGGATTTAAGGCATGCTATTTATTATTTACCTGACAACACCTGTCAAACACCATTAAAATATTTTCTTGTGTCATATTCTATAATGATATTACATTATGTGGATGAACTAGCATATTGGTGTATTAGAGTGAGATGTAACATTACACAAGACATTTACTCCTCTGTATGAAAATAACATGTACAATAGATCTGTCTCAACAACTTTTTAGAGCTGTACTGCTGTGGGGTACCTGAGTGTCTGTGTTTGCACCCAGGTCACAGAACATTGTATATTGGGGTGCATGTGCCTCTGGGACGCAGAAGCCACAGACGCCACCGGCACCATGGCCACAGACACAGGAAGAGGAGCAGGGAGAGAGATTCAGGAGTGTGTGATGGACGGGAATCACCTGCATATGGTAATCTTTTCTTCTCATTTCTCTGTTCTTTAATCTCTCTGTCTGTCTCTCTTACCACCATCTCTAAACTACTCGTCTTTTGGTTTCTGAAAAATTTTCAACTGTGCTCAGTGTTAATTTATCCAGCTGCTGCATATTAATGAAGCACTCCTCTTTCTCTGTAAGGATGTCAGAAACATGGCATTTAAACAGTCAGAGTAATGCACATGAAACAGAAAAACTAATGGACAAGAGCTTTAAGCTCAGTACAGATTACTAATCACTGTATTGACTTTTTTTGTATAACTTTTTTTAACACAGAGACATTTGTGTTTATGTAATTGACCTATTTTATGCAGGTTGAAAATGTACCGTATATTTCAGAGTAGGTCTGAATAAAGAGATGTATGGCCGTGTACTGAATGGAGAGGTGCTAAATTGTTACTTATATATTACTGTTGCATTTTTTTTATATACTGTATAAAATATATAAAAGTGTATAATCATGTCTCTTCATATGTCTCATATAGCAAGCATATTCAACAGAAAAGCTTTGCTTACTGTTAAAACTATACTATAGTTGTTTAAACTATACAAAACCTATGGCCCTTTGATTTGTATTGTCTGATTAGTCTATTTATGAAAGTGAATGTGAACTATTTTGCCTTACTGTGTTTGCACACAGAAGGAATGTGACCTCTGCATTTAACCCATCCGTGCAGTGAAACACACACACACACACACCAGTGAACACTAGGGGGCAGTGAACACACTTGCCCAGAGCAGGGGGCAGCTCCAAACCACGGTGCCCGGGGAGCAGTTAGGGGAGGTAGGTGCCTTGCTCAAGGGCGCCTCAGTCATGTCTTGCCCTGGGTGGGGATCGAACCCGCGACCTTCCGGTCGGACCGGTTTCCTAACCACTAGGCCATGGGTGCCCCACCAAAGCTCCACCAAAGTCATTAAAAAAAGCACTGATAAAGAAAGTGATGGTGACATCCAAATTGCCTTTTGTTTAAAGCAAACAAGAAAACATGGCTGCCAAATCTGTAGTCTTATTTTTAGCTATTTTATTTCCAATATACCAGCCACCCTTATTGATGCACTCTTTCAAAGCTAGACGTAGTGCTTTGCTTTTGCTTTTCATAACGCATTTCCAGTCTGCTAAAATCACATACTGTATTACAGACACACCCTCTCAGAGAGTCCAATTTCTGCTGGGAACTGAGGATGATGACGAAGAGCACATTCCACATGACCTCTTTACTGAGCTGGATGAAATCTGTCTACGTGATGGAGAGGATGCTGAGTGGAGGGAGACAGCTAGGTAAACCATTATATGTCTGTCATATTGGCAAAGATCAATTATTTCATAAAAGGTCTCATGGAACATTTTTATGCACCAAGTTGCACAGGTACTCACTTATTAAAGCGGGTAAAAAGAAAGTAAAAAACGTAAAAAGCTGTCAGACTTGGACAATGTGGTGGACAGAGATATAGGATTGTCAGACAAACAAAATATGGGGGACAAATCAGAAAAGATTTTCCATATATTATACAAAGGAAATGAGAAGTAGGAAAAAGATTTTTTTAAGTGTAGGCTGAGGTGTGCAAATAAAGCTCTGCAAAAAAAAAAAAAAAAAAAAACAGCACTGAGAGATATTTATAACTGAAACAGTGATTAGTAAATGAGGTGCAGGTGAATGTGATTAGTAAGCTGATGAACTTGAGCAGGTTGGCTGTGGCAAGAGGGGATTCTGGGATATGGAGTTCCCAGAGGATCTCACAAACTGTTGAAGTAATTAGACAATTTAAGAACAAACTAAAAGCTGCCAGTCATTAAAGCATCAACTGTTTTTCTGTTGTTAAAACAAAAATCTGTTTCAGGGCATTTTTAGACTGTTAATTAACAGTTCTTCATAGACTAGAAATGTAATTTCTAGCTTCAATAATTTGCTGCAATAAGTTTGCAAAACAATACATCTGTGCTTTATACACTGTCTGGCCAAACAGCTGTCATTTGCATTAGAGTGTCTGGTATAATTTGTGGTTAATTGATCAGGTTTTGGCTCAACAATGTTATGTGGCTGTAAAATAAAGTCAGCTGTGTACCGCATGACCGCATAATGTACTGCATGACCAGGTTATACCATCAATGGAGTTTTTCCTACCCTGATGGCATGGCCATATTCCAGGGCTGAAATAGTGATAGAAAGAGTGATTCAGGAAGTGTGAGGAATCTTTTTCACACATGAATTGGCCACCACAGAGTTCTAACCGTAACCCCATTAAAAGTCTTTGAAATGTGCTGGAGAAGACTTTACAGAGGGGTTTAATTCTTCTGTGAGCAACAAATTGTCACTCAAAATAAATCCAATTCTGAATGGGAATAAAAGTTGTGACATTGAATAAAGTGGTTCAAACAATGCTACAGTGAATGTGTTTTTTAAACAAAGCTAAAGGTGGCTAAAATATTAAAATGCTAAAAAACACTATTTAAGGACAAAAAGTCAATACCTAAAATACAGTTGTGTAAATAAGCAAGTGGTTCTGTCGCAGTCATTGATCCTGAAACAGCTTCTTATAGTTTAATGATGTGATGAATGATGCAATGTTAACAGGACCATTTTCAGCTCTGGCCTCAGCATCATCCAAAAACCTGGATCAGCCTCTTTGTGTTAACATTTACAGCATTTACAGACGCTCTTATCCAGAGTGACTTACAAGGTTACTGGTATTACAGGTAGGCCAATTAGGAGTCTTGCCCAAGGACCCTTATTGGTGTAGCACAAACTGGCTGCCCAGACTGGGAATCGAACCCAGGTCTCTCACAGGGAGCCAATGATGTTACCACTGTACCGTACGTGCTAACATGTGCTGCGGATCTGACTCTAAACTAGCTGAGAGGGATTGTGATGTTCACCCTGCATTCCCGGAAGTGATCTTTCACATAGTGACGGTCATGATGGAATTCATTCCTGCTGCAGTGCAAGGAATTTATTCAAATTGTTTTTAGGACAATAAAAATAACTGAGGAATTCCTTTGGGGATGGGTGGGAGTGGGATGGGAGCAGTTTCACTTACACCTCATGAAAAGTGATATCAGTGTGTTAACAGTATTTAAAGCAAAAGAAAACAAAAAAGACTTTTCTGAGTATAGTCTTGTTCTTTACTGTCTTCTGATTGATTTTATTGCTTAAAGTAATCAACAGCCACCCAACAGAGGTAACTAGTGAGTGTATTTGATTAATAAAGCAACTGCACGGTGTACATCAAATTTAGAAGAATAGATCAATAAGTGATTAAGTTTCACAAACCAGCAACCAGCTGTGAAACCTTCCTGATGAGCTCAATCATTTCTACACACTTTGACCAAGGCAGTAGGTGACATTCTATAAACGATGATCCTTTTTCTGTTGACCGTTCCCTTACACTCTCCACAACAGATGTACATTCAGAGCTTAGCAGAGTGAATGCATATAAGGTTTCCGCAACTGATGGAAAACCTGGGCGTATGCTCAGGTCATGTGCTTCACAGATGGCCCAGGTCTTTACTGTCATTTTCAACCTTTCACTGGCCTACTGACCTCCACTTGCCTAAAAACAGCAAACATCATATCTGCCTGAACATTCTACTGCAGTGTGCTTGAATGACTTTTGCCACTTTGTATTCATTGTATTGTAATTAAATGCGTTTTGGACTCCTACTGAACTGCTAGCAGTTTGCCTACATCCTAAACTGGTCAACAGATTGGTCTATTTAGGATTCCATTTATTCAGCCCTTGACAACAACAATACATATATAAGGATGTTCATTGACTAATCACTGTGCTCAATGACCGATAGCTTACTGTGAAGACTAATTGCAGCAGACATACTCCTATTTACATCACTGGGACTGAAATAGAGCATGTCTCCAGCTTCAAGTTCCTGGATGCCCATGTCTCTGAGGATCTGTCCTGGCACCATAATATTTGGCACTACATAAATTCCGACTGGAAAGCAGAATCTTAACTTCCTGAGGAGACTGAGGAAAGTTTATCAGTCTCCCTAGATCTTAACAAGTTTCTGCCATTGCACTATTGATCAAATCCATCACAGTGTGGTTCGGGCAGCTCTGTGGTGTCTGAAAGAGAAGCCCTGCAATGGGTGGTGAGAACTACCCAACATAGCTCCCAGCCACCAGACAACTTCATTACAGTATATGTCTTTGTAGAGTATGCAACATCATCAGAGACTTTTCCAATCCTATTCAACAGCCTTTCTTCCTTAAAGTAGGTATAGAAACATCTGCACCAGAAACAGTATGTTGAGGGTCAGCTACCTATGTTGACATAATTGGGAGATTTGTGTTTTCCTGAAAGTGTGAATGTTTTAAACATTAGATCTGCTGAGAGACTGTAAAAGCTCACATGGTCTTAAATAAATGAGCAATAGTGTGAAAAGTGTGTGAGACAGAAAGACACAGGCTAAATAAAGGCTGTAGCTGCATGATTATGGCACAGCTGACAGATGTTAATGGCTAGGGGAAAGCGTAGCTTGGACCTGAGAGTCTTTGTTGCTTGTAATGGGATTTCTTTTTCTTTTTGAAAAATTCGTGAATTAAAGGTAGCAGGAACAGAACAGTGTATTAAGAGTCTATCAGGGCACATTTTCTACATTTAGTTATGAAGTGGCATTCTCTCCTTTTCTCTCTCTCTCTCTCTCTCTCTCTCTGTCTCTGCAGATGGCTGAAGTTTGAGGAGGATGTAGAGGATGGAGGGGAGAGGTGGAGTAAGCCCTATGTGGCCACACTTTCTCTGCACAGCTTATTTGAGTTGCGCAGCTGCATCATCAATGGCACAGTGCTGCTCGACATGAGGGCCAACTCCCTAGAGGACATTGCAGGTGTGTGTGTATGTGTTCTGCATGTATACACCGAACAGTTACAATTAAACTACAAAACCACTGACTGATAAAGTGCATAACATTGGTTATCTTGTTACAGTGGCACCTGACAAGGGGTGGGATATATTATGCAGTAAGTGAACAGTTAGTTCTCGAAGTTGATATGTTGAAAGCAGCAACAAATGGACCAGTGTGATGTCTAGATGACTAGGTCAGAGCATCTCTAAAATTGCACGTCTTGTGGGGTGTTGCTGGACGGCAGTGGTTAGTACCTTAGAACCAACGACAGGGTCATAGGCCCCCAAGCTGACTGAGGGATCAGAAGATCCACAGTAGGATCTGGTGCTAATGTCGAGGTACCAGATACCACAGTGCACCTTTAGAGGACTTGTGTAGCCCATCCCTTGGTGGGTCAGCAATGTTTTGTGACTGTTTAGGCAGATATTTTTAATGTTATGGCTAATCAGTGTATGTATGTGTAAGAAAATGATCTGTAACAGGATGTATGTAGCTCTCAAATCCTTACAATAAAATTACAAAACAATCATATAAGCTCCTATAGTTTTCAGTGGTTAGGAGATAAAGCATGTTATTTTTAAATATTTCTATAGTTTATGGAGAAATAATTTACTGTTCAACTAAAAAGAATTGCAAAGGTTCCTCCTCTCCTGTCTTTGGATAATCTTTGTTGTTGTGGTTTTACCAAGCATTTCCTTTTTATAAATTCACTTATTTTTCAGGTTTGCCGAGGTAAGTTGGCATCTCCATCTCCACAGATCCACAGATCCACATTCTATATATGTCAACAAAAATTGCAGCAGTGCTTGAAAAATCTATTTCATGGCTATATACATATATCTAGCTTCACCTATTGGAGGCTTAGAGAGATAAACAGACTTATTGTAAAAATAATTGAGCACACATTAGTAATTTAAATAGCACATTACTTCAGTATGAAGACAATGACATATAGTATAATCTGTTAAATATTAATCAGTCCATTTATTTTCTTTATTTTAATTTTTGATGTCTTTCTATTATCACATAAGAATGGTTTCAGAATTTATAACAGGTTTTATACAGTACACATGTAAAATATATGAATTCCAAGTAAATTTGGTATGTAATGACAATTTGAGCATTTGCACTATTTATGTAAATCTGAATAATTATGTGGGTGGATATATGAATAAAAAACATAATTCGAACTTATTTCAGCATACAAGCAAAACTGCGAGTAACATAAATAATAATAAAATAGAGACATTTATAATTGGGGGACATAGTTGCAGGAATGTGTTGTATAATTTATTTTTTTTTCTTTTAGACATGGTTTTGGACCAACAGGAAGCACTGGGAGAACTTGACGAGGAGGTGAGGAAGAAAATACGTGAGGCCCTGCTCAAACAGCACCACCATCAAAATCAGAAGAAGCTGGCCAACCGTATTCCTATCGTACGCTCTTTTGCTGACATCGGCAAGAAACAGTCCGAATCTAACTCTATGGACAAAAACGGTATGCTCTACCCAAGGAGGAGTCTTTCTATGTGCAATTCTTGCAGTTTTCCTACCACACATTTGGGTGGATACATTTTACCGTCATTTATGTAAAACATGACATACCTGAGCGAGAGGTGATTTCATGAGATACATGATGGAATACAGACTCAAAAATTCAGTAGCGTAAAATACATAGAGTTAAATATCTATATTTAAGGCTATTGATCTAGGTTTGATAACTAGGGTACAACAAATGATTGCAAACCTAACATTTCTGAGATTACATGGGAGAACTATATGGGAGTCTAAACACTAGATCTTACATTATGACTTTCTTAGTTAGCCTAATTATGTTGATTATTCTTTAGTGCAGTCATTTAACACAGAACAGAACGGAAACAGACTCTCTAGTGCATCCCTCTTGTTCAGCTCCATTATTTTTATTTTGTCGTTAAAAAATTACAATAAGTCAGCTGCCGTATTAATAACCAGGTGTTAAATTGAGCCGGGCCTGTCTGAGGCTGAGCCTTGCCACATTTGCTCTTAAGTTTAATCAGGGGTGGTTTCGCCATAGCACTGTTGCTATAAATACCTCTGTTTTTTATGATAAATGTTTGGTTAATAGCTCAATTAAATATATGAAACTGTGCTAGAGGTCAATTGCATTGCACTTTAAGTAAAATTTCCTTAACTTTTTCCTTTTTTTTTTATTTGGTAGTGAGGGCTAAACATAACCAAAAATTATGTGGCTTTTGCAATAAATTAAATACTTTTACCAAAAGTAACATTTTGAAGGATTGTCTTAAGCTCAAGGACTTTTTGCTAGAGGACCCTGGAATGATTCTTCTCAATCAAGGCTGTGAACTCAATGATGTCCTTTTGTTTGACTCCAAATATGTTAAACTAGTGTCCAGGAATTATTGTATTACTGTTACTGTTTGTGTTTGCTGCGATTTCTCTCTGTTTAGTCCTTCATTCAGTGTTTCAGTGTCTCTTCCTCCACTGTTCTCTCAATGTGTGTCTGTGTGTGTGACAGGTGGCTCATCTTTCTGTTCAGCCCTTAAGTCTTCTCTTTGGGGTTCATTTAACTCTGATGGGAGGTGCAGGCAGGTGTCTTCCTGCTGGCCTCAAAGCTGCACTTCCAGTGTCTCCATCTCGTCTCCACTCCCTAAATCATCCACCTCCACCTCCACCAACCGAGCCCACACACAAATCTCACTGCAATCCTCACAACAGGCACACAATGACCTGGACCCAGGCAACTTAGACTTGACTTTCCTTTCTAACGCTTTCTAAAGCAAACCTTGAAAAGGTGGTTATTTTTTATTCTTAGTTAAATATGTATGGACATTTTGGCTGAAAACATGCTGTTGGAAAAGGAAAACAAGCAAAACGAAGGTGAATGTGGCAATAAACTTACAGAGCATTTTCTGTAAATAGGCATGGGTTAGATAGAAATGGAAACACCAGACAAATCAGCCTTTCCCAGAATCTGGTGTAATCAAATGGGAATTTTGATCAGGGTTCAAGAAGAACAGACTCACTCTTGTGCCGAACAGTTGGAAGCTACCAATGTGGATTGTAGGCCTCACTTGGCTTTGTCAAGAGAATCAGCCTCCTGTTAAAAAAAACAACAACAAGATGACTCAACAGACCATGCTATTCTAATGTTTTTGTTGCTACTCTACTTTCTATGATTTGGCAGAATAGAGTAAACAGCCGGATGAACATAGGTCGTGCATCATTTCTATCTTATTAAAGACATAAAATTGATTTTATTTTCACTGTATTTAAGTAGGCTTGTTCGATAATTACAGAAACGCGGACCAAAACAATTATTGTAATTAAAATATATTTTGCTAAAGAATAACTAAATAAGTAAACTAAAATTGTAGCTATTTTTATGTATTATAGCCTGAAGCAGTGTTTATTTTATTGTTGCTACTTTCGTTAATATTTTAATATTTCAACAACAAAAAAAAAATTGTCTCTGTCATTTAATTCATTTACTGTTAGCACAATTATAGTATTTTAGAGAAGAGTAAAGCATACATTTATATTTAATTATGGAGATTAAATACAATTTTACTGTGAGAGCAGATTAACATGACAAGAATTACTATAGTTTACTTTATTATGTGATAAAAGTACAGAACACAAATTCATAATATTTGGACATAGTAGACTAGTAGCTGAAAAAAACTATTCTCAAATCATATATCATCTTTTAAAGGCTTGGGTTTAGAAAGTTGCAAGCTTTCCTCAAAGAAAAGCACATATGAATAGCACCAAACCTCTTTAGCCGATCATTTTTTTCTCTATTCTTGACT
Source organism: Duopalatinus emarginatus (assembly GCA_028565595.1). Taxonomy (NCBI): domain Eukaryota; kingdom Metazoa; phylum Chordata; class Actinopteri; order Siluriformes; family Pimelodidae; genus Duopalatinus; species Duopalatinus emarginatus. Next base: position 17,126,356 of record JAOVVF010000047.1, read on the forward strand.
GTGAAAACACTGTAAACATTATTAGTAAGCTAATTTATGTATAGTGCTCTAGCAAAAAGGCACACAAAAACAGCAACCCTGAAGCCCGGGAGCAATGCTAATAAACAACAATCTACTCTCATGGTGCAGGACACAATCACAGTCATTCTCACTCCAAATTAATGAGGTTTTGGTGCTACTTCATGAATAGCAGAGCTGTAGTTGCTTTCAGGCTAGAATGCTGAAGCTGTGACTCAGAAAGGTATAAGAGAAATGGTCTCATTATTCCTGCTGGAGTTACTGTGTACTAAATGTCTTTCTGCTCACATTGTGGTTTATTTAATATATGTATTAACTGATATGGTGGCAGTTAAATAGGTTAAACAATGGGCTCCACAACGCCATTCTGACTTCCATCATATGTTAATATCCATTATCCCTTTCTATATGTATTAAATCAAACCTGCCAAGGCTTAATACACCTCAGCAGAGCAACAGTACATTGCATACCTATTCTCTGTCTCTGTCTTTTCTGTTGGACAGATGCATATCCATTCTTTACTATATTTCATCACTGTAATGCTGAGATGCTGGGAGGTTCTCTGCTCTGGCTGATCAGCACTGGCAAAGTACTGATCGATTGCTTCAGCTGTAGATGGTGATAGCTTGCATGTGAAAACCAGGCCTGTGTTTATGACCAGTGTTGTGTTGTGATTGTGTGCACAGGCCAGATGATGCCTCCTCAGACCCAGCCTAGTGCACCTGACCACAAGCCAGAGGTCACAAGAGACTGCAGTAGTGTCGATTTCAGTAAGGTAAGAGTGATGGCCAGTGATGGAACATGAGGAACAGCAGGAGATATTAAAAGTGCCAACCTGCATAAACCAAACCTTCATTGTTATGCAGACAGCATGCCTACAATTTTACATTAATCTTGACACAGTTAACTGTTCTGTATTCTATAACAATACTCCTTATTGTTGGAATTGTACTCATCCATTCATTATCTAAGACGCTTACCATAGTACAGGGTTATGAGGGGTGCTGGAGTCTATCCCTGGAAGAGCAGAGCATTGCAGAGCAGACACACAATTCCAATTGGCCTCACTGGATGTCTTTTAAAGGAAAAATTAGGATATAGGATTTACTTTAATTTAACTACTGTTATTTTGACTCACATGTTTACTGATGATGTAGTAGCCTACTAACATTTGTTCTAAGTGCTCTGAAAAAAGAAAAGTCATAACCTAGGACCGTAATCATGCATGTGTTGTGGTGTTGCTGTTCCTGTAGATAGACCTGCACTTCATGAAGAAGATCCCTGCTGGAGCAGAGGCCTCTAATATCCTGGTAGGAGAGCTGGAATTCTTGGAGAAACCTGTAGTGGCATTTGTACGTCTCTCACCTGCTGTCCTTCTGAACGGCCTGGCAGAAGTTCCTATAACCACTAGGTGACTGATGCTTTGGATCTCCAGCTTTAACTGTTAAACTCTGTATTGAAGCAGTGATTAGTAACTGTAACTAACCTCTAACTCTCCACACTGGATTTTAAATAAATATTACTGAAGACTTTTACTACAATATTGATATTTGGAAAATGTTTTATAATTTTACACCTATTATAGCAGATACAGCTAGTTGCTTTTTTTTAGTCTACCGAGGTTAATACAAGAGATTGGGGAAAACCCTCTGTGTTTATGTTACAGCCATACCAGTGTCTGTAGCAAAATCCTTCCAGAAAATGCTAAATGAACATCTTCTCACAGAAAAGCTTATCAACACTTACACATTTGTAATCTGTTTATGTTTAAGTGTCTGCCACACGAGTCTCTGTCTAAGTGGTTACTATAGTAACAGTAAGGTCCTGTATTTGAATCAGCACATTAATTTAAAGCTTGCAATCAGATCTTCTTTCACACTTTGCCATGCTGTTATAGAACCAATCAGAATTAAGTATTCAATGTTAATGTTGTACTATATATGACCATTGGCATACTGTAAGTATAGTCATATTGGAATGTGAAAGTATAGTCTTATTGCAAATTAATAGTCTTATTGTGATAAATGTGATTAAAAAAGTCCGGATTCTGTTTTCCTCCAAATTAAGCATCAAAATCACATAGATATGTAGTGCAGACTTTTCAACTGAAGTTTAATTAAAGGTGATTTACATTTCCACTGACCCTGACCCCTGGCTCTTTGGATTTATTTTAGAGGTTTAAACCACAGGTTTATAGGAAACATGTTAATTATTTGTATTACATCTGATCATTAATTTTCTGTCTGCAGGTTCCTCTTCATTCTTCTTGGGCCTCTTGGTAAAGGATCACAGTATCATGAGATCGGCAGGTCCATCGCAACCTTGATGACTGATGAGGTGTGAAAACTGCTTATTTCAAAACTGAAGAAAGTATTATTTTTTATTTAAACAAAACACTTATTTGTTTTTCACACATCGCACACGAAATCTGTAAGTGTGTTTTGGCTTGACGGACCCACTTCACAAACGCGTTAGAGGCATTTTTAGGAGCAATGCATCAGTTGTGACAGAATATATTTCACTAAGACTGGAGAGAATCGACAGAGTCTGAGGCCTTTCACACTTCTGCTGATTCTCTCACTCCTTCCTCAAGGCGCTGAGGCACATTTCTGAATGCACATAATGACATGCAAACGCTTGCTCATTAGCTAGAATTTCACATTTTAGTCTAGCAGCCAGTTGCCCTGTTGCTATAGCAACACTGTAATCATACTACTGTTAAGAGGTATGATAATATGTTTCTTTATCAGCAGTTTGGATTTGGATTTGCACAAGCTTTTAGCAGTAGCTTTTTGCTACTGTTAAAAGTTATTTTAATGTGTCCTCATAGCGACAGTTTTCATCTTTTTATAGGAAGTGAATGTAACTAAACAAAGCACTGTGTCATACCAGGTCTTCCATGATGTTGCATATAAAGCTAAGGACCGCAATGATCTGGTGGCTGGAATTGACGAGTTCCTCGACCAAGTCACAGTTTTACCCCCTGGTGAATGGGACCCGTCTATCAGAATCGAGCCGCCGAAAAACGTCCCTTCTCAGGTAAATATGTAAAGCTGCAGATATATTTAAGTGTATTTTTGTTACAGGTTAATGAGGTATATACAGATGGGTGACAAATTGTCCTCTGATGAAACATTTTCTTTTCTGATGGGAGTGGTCACTTCCAGGATAGACTCCACCCTATCTACACAGCACAAGGGCTCACTGAATACTTTAATGCGTGTATAAAATGATATATTATAGCCTTTACAGTGACCAGCTCTTACCCCAGCTGAACACCTATGGGAAATAATGGAGATACATTAGACTACACCACAATCATTTAAACAATACATGAACACTACCATGTTTTGAATGGTCTTTATCAGTGTAGTTTCAAGGTCTATAATCTAAGGCAAGGTGTATTAAATTTGTTCTGGGCACTTGAAATGGCCCAGCACACTGTTTTTTTCTATTTCTATTTGGCGTCTATGTGTATATAATAAATTATAGTTGCTTTTTATTAGTTGTATTTTGTCAATATGGAGTAACTCACAGTCTTCTTTTTTTAAATTATCTACTCTGCTGAACGCAATAACATCCTGATCCAAAATAGATTGAGTTAACATGAGTGCTCCTTGTGTGTGTGTGTGTGTGTGTGTGTGTGTGTGTGTGGTAAACAGGAGAAGAGAAAAATCCCTGCTGTCCCCAACGGAGAGCTGGCAGAGACTGAGGAACATGGGGGGCATGGAGGCCCTGAGCTACAGCACACCGGGAGGTGGGTATGGACAGTGTGTGTGTGTGTGTGTGTGTGTGTAAGTGAGATTGTGTGTACGTGCTTATGTTCAGAAGTCACTGTGTGAGTAAGCTAAAGTATGTGCGCTTGTCTAGAACTAGTGACTGTGCATTTGAGCGAGGTTAAGAAGGTCAAAGCATATATAAGAGAGAAATAAAAGCCTTACGCTTTATAGTCTATGGGCTATTTACTGTATATAAACAAATGCCATGGCATTGAAATCAATTTTCACAACTTTGAAATGAACTGGACGGACGCCACAGCTGACATTTGGTCACAGAGACTCCCCCCACGAGTGACAGTTTTCACAACTCGCCTCAACTTTCTCTCTTCTCATCACAACAGCCCCCTTCTGTTCTCAAATTCCCTCTCTTTTTACGTACTTCTGCAACAATCACATGATAAATGAAACCTCATTAAGAACAGCTTTCACTTGATTAAATACCGACATTATGATGCTAATCGACCACAAGCAGGGTTTAAAGTCTCCAGTAAATTTGTGCTAAATTAAGAAGGCTGTCTGAGCACTTGCTGATATCAGTTTTTCCATCATTTAGGCTTAAATGTTGATTATATATTATTTAAATAATATATAATAATAAAACGTATTATTATAGTTTGTTAATTATATAACTAGAATTATTATACAGTACTGTGTAAAAGTCTTAGGCACGTGAAGAAATGTTTTGAAGAGGTTTTTACTATTTGAAAGAAAACCCCCACAATGAGCAGTAAACAGTAATAAAGTAAAGAAAGTTAGGATTCAGTTTGACTACACTTTGCTTTTTTGTTAAATAGTCACCCCAGGTTGGGACGATCCAATTTTATTAGAGAATTAGATGATCAATTTTACTGAGTGTCCTGGAGAACCTGTTTTTCTGGAGGGATGGACTGTGACACTCACTTCTTTCTTCATTCTGTTTTTTTTATATCTTATTTAACAGATTGCTTTCCTTACTGACATAGAAACATTGGTACTGTATTATTATTATTATTATTATTATTATTATTATTATTATTATTATTTATAATCTTTGGATTTATAATCTAAAATGTT
>JAOVVF010000047.1:17136611-17155301 GCA_028565595.1 Duopalatinus emarginatus
AACATTACATCTTATCTGGTTCCTAGTCAGTAGCATTACCAACTGAGCAGTTTAATCCCATATGGCTTTTGGAATATCGATACCGTCGCCAGAAAACCTTGTGAGTCCATTTTTAACAGTTTTGATTTTGTTTTACTTAAACTGAAAACTGTCACTCCGCTCTGTTCCCTATGGGCATGCTACAGATCTGGGAGTTAGAAATCATCTCTATGCACCTTGGAGTTCTGTGATGATTAATCCAAAATGCTGTTTTTGGAGATCTGGGATGTTGTGCTTATTTTTCCACAACAGCAATGAGATATGTGTAAAAAGTTAATTAATAGGTAGATATGTTTCAGTACACTTGGGGATCAACTGAGATTAATATGCTAGTGATTACTGAAAGATGAAATATGTAGTGCAACATGTACTTCCTAAATCTTGCAAATGTTTATTGCCTATGTGTAGTAAAAACAATATGCAAGTAAGTAAACAATTATATGTACATTGCCTATAGATAATAAAAAGGTAAACAACAATTAATAATAATAATAATAATAATAGTAATAATAAGACAAGGAATACAGTTTGCTTTTGTACTATTTTGTACTATTGTAGAATAATAAAGATTTGAACACCATTAAATATCGGATATAAAATACACAGTCATAAAATGTAATAATAATAATAATAATAATAATCGTTCAGTGTTTTTTGTGTTTGCTGCAGAAAGGCTGTGGTTACCACCTGGATCTGTTTGTGGTGGGTGTGATGCTGGGTGTGTGTTCGCTGATGGGGCTGCCCTGGTTTGTCGCAGCTACAGTGCTTTCTATCACACACGTGAACAGCCTGAAGCTGGAGTCTGAGAGCTCAGCCCCAGGAGAGCAGCCAAAGTTCCTTGGCATCAGAGAACAGAGGTTTACTGGCCTTATGATTTTTGTCCTGATGGGATGCTCTGTCTTCATGACCTCCGTTCTTAAGGTCTGCTCCTGCACTGTACTTCATATCCACAGTTTCATGTCTAAACATTTCTTTCGTTATGGGTGCAGTGAAACATTAAGTAAGATTTATAAAATAGATCTAACTGGCTCCTGGATGATGTTAGATTGCCAATACAAAATAGTGAAGCTGACCTTAATACATGATGTAAGGTATCCAGAATAATGTTTCTCAGGGTTTAAATGTGTGATATACTTAATAAGTTTATCTAAATTCTTAAATTATCGTCTATAATTTAGAAAAAAAAACACATAAGGCCACCAGCCTTTTTACTTTTTTAAAAAAAGGTATTGACTTATTGTGCCAAAAAAGGGTTTCATTTTTCCACACCTACCCCCAGGCAAATAAAATCTTTTTAACCTCATCATTGCTTTCGCAGTATGCTGAAAATAGCAGAAAGTTGGTAGTATTTGAAATAATATAGTGCAAATTTTACTTACAATCTCAGCATTCGAACACCTGTTTGCTTATTTAGTGTTTGATTTTCAGTTTATTCCAATGCCTGTGCTGTATGGAGTGTTTCTATACATGGGAGCATCATCATTACGTGGAATACAGGTACACAGGGAACCATTCAAGTGATTTTTGTCTGCTAATTTGATACATTACTTAATTTGTGTCTGTGGGATCCTGCTGTATTTGCTCAGTTCTTCGACCGGTTGAGGCTGTTCGGGATGCCAGCTAAGCACCAGCCAGACTTCATCTACCTGAGGCATGTTCCTCTGCGGAAGGTTCACCTGTTTACCATCGTCCAACTCAGCTGCTTGGTGCTTCTCTGGATCATCAAAACATCCCGTGCTGCCATAGTTTTTCCCATGATGGTACCTTCCTTTGGATCAACTAATCAAACTAATTGAATTGGACTATTGCATATATTATTATCATTATTATTATTATTATTATTGTTATTGTTGTTGTTGTTGTTATTGTTGTTGTTATTATTATTATTAGTAGTAGTAGTAGTAGTAGAAGTAGTACTATTTATTGAGTTTAGCTTTGATATGCATTATTTTTGTATGCATTTCTAATACAAATACATAAAATAATATAAAATATTTTACAGCAGCTTTGAGCAATTCTTGTCTGGTGAACATGAAAAGCAGCAAGTTCTAGCTTTAGATATTTATAGACATTTTGCAGGTATCAGCTCTAAGGATTTTAAAATGTTTGCCAGGAGCATGTTCTAACTATGGAGTGTGTTTGTATAACGTTTATGCTGTTGGCAGGTTCTTGCTCTGGTATTTATCCGGAAGCTGCTGGATTTTATGTTCTCCAAGAGAGAGCTGAGCTGGCTGGATGACCTCATGCCAGAAAGTAAGAAAAAGAAAATGGAGGATGCAGAAAAAGAGGTGAGCTTATGTTGTAGAAATGCTACAAATGCATTTTGACGGCAGTATTACACTGGTGAAGTTTCTTATATAGTTATTGTGTGAAGTGGTTTTAGTGTGCTGCGTTGAATCAGGAAACTGAAGGATCAAAAGGTGGATGAAGTTCTTGCTGGCATTACAGCAGTAAAAGTGTCTCTCTGTCTCTCTCTCACTCTCCTTTCCTTTCTGCCAGGAGGAGCAAAGTATTCTGGCAGAAGAAGAGGGAATAGTACAAGTGCCGTTGGAAGGACATTACAAGTGCGTGCCAATTTCACTGACGAATCGAACAAAAATAGATGCAGCGCATAGCATAATATTTTTCTACTACAGGCATCAGATTTTGGCGCTGTTTCTGAAATGACTGAATTAGATTTTTTTTTTAGGGATGATCCTTCATCTGTGAACATCACAGATGAGATGTCTAAAGCCTCATTTGGAAACACTTGGAAGGCTGTTGGCTCTGATGGATCAAAAAAGTGAACCAACCACAAAAAGGTTTGGATTTTTTTTATATGGGCATTAAGTACACATTTGTGCCTTAGAAATATTTCAACATATTGTGCCTTTCATAATCAGAATTGCATGTACTTATTTATGGACGTACACAAAATACACAATAAGTACAAATACACAGTGCCATCAGTTTGTAAGTCTACATTAAACGTAAGTTGTGTTTTTTGTTATACCTTATACTTCAATCTTCTCTCAGTTCTGGCAGATCTTTTGGATCTTTTTTGGAAATGTGCTAGGCATTAATTATTTTTGTGCTTCTACTGGTGAAAATTATGATTCTCTAAAATTATTCATTAATTAGATGGTTGCAATCTAAATATATTTCAGCATCAGCCTCCATCTTAAGCTGTTTTACTCCTAGTTGCTGAACACTTAAGGTAAGTTGATCTGACTCTATGACCTGATATTGACTGCTATTTTAGTGCGTCATCTCATCCTTCATAATGAGATCTTGTTTATTTTTACTTGGAAGGAAATAGCATGCTGTCTCTTTGTATCCTGTGACCTGGGTTTTTATCATTTTGGAGCAATTTCTTTATTAAAATTACCCATTGTAAAGGTTTAATTTAGCCGAATCATTCTCATTTGGCCAGTGACTGGGAAAAAATAGTATTATGCCAGACACACCTGCAGGAATTTTAGAATAGTTAGAATAGAAATCAGTTTGCCATGTAACTTTCTATAGTTTTATTAGAGATATTTAGTCTCTAAACTATATAAACTTGAACATTAGTTTCACCACTTGTGAAATAAAAGACCACTGTGTCTACAATACAAGCCACTATCACATCTATTCTGCTGAAAAATTCAGCTCGCTAAGACCAGCTACCAGTTTCTAAAACACAACAACACGACCTGGTAGACCATTTTTAATAGATGGAAACAGTTTCAAATACCACTTACAATGCTACACTGGAGGCCAATTTAGAAAAACTTAAATATATCTTGAGTAGTTTTGTCAGGTGATAAGATTCTGGAAAATAGAGCTGGCAAAAATGGTCTACCAGTTTGACTAGCTCAGCCCATATTTAGCAAACCTTAACAGCTCAGACAAGGCAGGGTATGCATCTTTTACACTACATCATTTAACAATCTTATAAAAATTAAAATAACCTAAAATCCTAAGCCAACAGCCAAATATATAAATAACTAATAATAATCAGACCTATGAAAGTACTTACCTAATATCTTTACATAATAGAAAATACTCTTGCCTGTAAGACCTGTTTTCCACTGCAAGCTATACCTATACTAAACATCTATCTATTATAAAAGCTATCTATTTATATACCTAGAAACACTTAAATTAAACCCATTATCTTACAAGTATGTAAAGATAAAATAAATATCAAGGACTGAAATAAAGTTACTATCTCCCTTGATAACATTATTACATATATAAATAACAGCTAACAAATTGGGGGAACATGTCTATATTACCAAGGTTCCTATGTTCCCAGGTTCCTAAGACTAACCAGTGTCCCATCCCTAACCAGGGTTCTGGGAGAGCACATATGAACAGCTGGGGAACATAAGACCCTGGGAACATAGCAAACATAGCTGGTTAATATTAGATATTGATATAGATAATGATATAGCCACTTTGGTGGCTATGTTTTAGTATTTCTGCAAGACCTGTCTATATTATGCACTGTAAGACAGGACAGTGTTTGGGCTTGTTCTGTCATTTTAGACTCTCTGAGCCACTCAGAAGTCTCTTTGCTGCCATTATCTCATAGTTAACTTCTGCATCATTGCTATACTTTTTTATGTCCAGTGTCTCTACACTGCCATTGTGTGGGGTATTGCATCGAAGTGGAAAAAAGAGAGCAGAGCTAATTTTTCCCAGTAAATATGGCTGGATGGGTAACAGGTCCTGTTAGTGTTTGCTGTGACTGTTCAGTGATTATTAAAGTCATGTTTCCTTGACAGTTTACACACGGCCTGCAGCGGCAATGGAAGGCAAAGGCATGAAAGAAAAGAGAGCTTCAACATAATGTCAAACCTCTGACCTGCATCTCGTTCACTGTGGTCTCACACCCAAACACATTGATATAATGTGTGACATGTTTCTGCTCCTATGTCTTGTCCTGTGTGTTTGTCTCAGTCTTTGTTCGTTTCTCTTTAGTGCTTCTATTTTTATTTTTAAATATACTTAATCAATACTGTTTGCATGGCTGAAAACTTGTCAGTCTATTTATTTGTGTCCATTTTCTGTTTACTAAACTAAAACAATACCAGCAAGTGATGGTAAAGAATGATGATGCAGCCTGTGTGTTGGAAAACTTAGAAACTATCCTAAAGACTATTTTTGATTTTAAATGGATTTATATGTATTTTCTATGTTTTGTATTTGTAAATGTTATAGTCTTTTGCCTGTTATCCAAGATGTACCTAAACTAGGAACTAAAACAAGCATTTTAAAAGACTAATAGTAGATTTAACCCATGAATGTTCATCTTAAGAGCTGTTACTGTATACATTCTTTATTATTATTATTATTATTATTATTATTATTATTATTAATAATGCTGGATGTATTAAATTGTCATTATTATATTTTTCTTTCTTTTTGAAATAGAATAAATGGCAAACTATAGTACTGTATATTATTTTGTTATAAGCGTATTACCTCACAATAGAGGCTTAGGCTATTACATTGCAATGAAAAAAAAAGATTTTTATCATTTTAATTACGTATTTGCTATATTTTCAAATGAGAATACTCCATATTGAGATGTGTATCTGATTTCTGTTGATAGATATAGAGAATTATTTGGTAGGTTGTTGATTCTGTCAATATGCCAAAGTCCAAATAAATTTTCCTGATAGCTGGCACATTGGGCATCTCTGATTAAATAATACCACATGGCAGTTTCTCAGTACCAGTATTTTAGACAGAAACATTGTGAAGCTATAGATTTGTTTCTGGGCACAGAAAGGGCATTTCTCTACAGGTCATATTCTCTAGCTCAAGGTTTTTCTCAAAGAATCTATGAAGGGCATAATATAACTTGAGAATAAATGCAATATTAATCTAGAAGGGCAAAATAAAAGGTTTATAAGCATGGACTCATTGTGTAAATACATTTTCATTTGTATAGTCCTGCATTTTAGAATTTACTTTTATTTCTTAGAAGAAGAGTTAACAAAATTAATTCTTTGGTAGGGTTATAAGCTTTGTCTTGCTTTGATGTTACTGAACATTGAATAAGCATTTTGTTCTCCCAAAAAGGAATATAAACCAGTGGTAACATATTTTTTCATCTAATCTTTCATTAATTTGTTTTGACTTGTTAAAATGTGAAAATAACATTATATAATTTTATGTACATGCTGTTTAGATGTTATTGTTTCTGTTAATAAATGTATGGATAAATAAATATTCTGTATAACCTCTGATGTGTGTCATCTGTAGTCCATGTTATAGAACTAAACATGTTACTGATATGGGGCAGCAGAGTGGTGCTGTTGGTAGCATTGCCATATCACAGCACCAGGGTTTAATCCCTAGGGTAAGTGTGCTTTCTTTATGCCAGAGAATATAGTTATGTTCTTATAAGGTGCTGAAGAATAGAGGTGTGATTACTATTATTTTTAATCTATTATAAACTACCACAGTCTGGTTTCCAGTTCATTCCAGAATATAAATAATGGCCAAATAGGGTTAAGGTTAGGGTTTGGTTCGGGCTACTCAGGTTTATCCAAACCATGTTAATATGGGCTTTAATTTGTGCATAGGGAGGATTTCATAATGGAACAGGCACTTTAGTTCCAGTGACGAGACATATAATGTAATGTTACAGTTATTTCATTAAGTGCGCATTTTACATGTAGACCAAACTGATATACATTGTGCTCTTTTTACATGCAAAGATTTTTTTCCAATACGATTTAATTTAACCCGATTACAGATTTAGATGATTGAAATTTTAATTTACATGCACGCTACAAGTAATCTGATCCAATAAAATGCGCATGCATATAGTAAGATTTACTGTACACGTTACCATGACAACGAGCTTCACATGAGTTCACTCCGAGAGCAGACACAAAATTTTCCCCGAGTAATTTGCATTTGTAATTTGCAAAAAAAACTGTGTGAACAGCTCGTTTAGCTTTGCGGCCATCCATCCTGCTGACTATTTTAAAGTTTGAAGCATAAACCTCGGCTGTATTCGAAATGGCGTACTACATACTACTCGCAAACTAAATCTGAATAAAAGTAGTATGTAGTATGCAGTATGCGACCAAACTGAACCTTTGCAGTGTACGGCAGGTACCCGAATGACGCAATACTCCGGTCAGATTTTATATTATACAACAGTTAGTCCTGACCCTGTTAATTTCGGGGCCTCATTGGCTCCGCCTACGTAACTTTACATAACGCTATATTATTCCATCATTATTTATATTAAACAGTCTTGTTGGTAAAATTGTAGTTACTTTTACCAAGGTAAAAACGCTACCTGGTTATTAGCATCGCTATCACTGTACTTACAGTTAAGTGCAAAAATAAAGCAGTTAAGCTACAGCTGTTTTAGACAGCACTGTGAATCTCTTCCTTCTCCTCTCGCACACACACTGATTAGTTATAACAACAGAAAGGTTTTGAGAATTTTTTAAATTTCATACTACAGACGGTAGGCAGTAGGCTGTATGCAGTATATACTACTGTAGTATGCAGTATAGTAGTATGCCATTTCAAATACAGCCCTCGGCTGCTTCTGAAATCGCCTACTCAAGCAGTACGTACTGAATCAGAAGCAGTGTGTACTGTTTTACAGTTAAAGCAGTACTCAGTTCCATAATGTGAGCGGACACACTACATCCATCGGATACACTACATCCGCCATCTTTCCAATGTCACATGACATCACATCACAACCGTTTTTTAAATCCCTAAATGTACTTTTTTAAACCTTTATTTATTTATTTATTTTTTTACCTCAGATCAAATTATTAATATAAAAAATTATTAAAATAAAAATACTTTTATATTGCTCCACTTCAGTTCAGGATGTCTGCGCTGCACGAATTTCATAGGATAGAACAGTGTGCTCCGCTCGCATACTGCAATATGGCTGCCGAAACAGTACGTCATCCGGGAACTTTTCGCGTACTGCTAGATGCATACTGCACATTCGGACACACTAGTCACGCTCCCGTACTGTTTTCGCGTACTGTTCAGTATGGAAGTATGCAATTTCGGACGCAGTTCTCGTCTCTTTTGCTGACCAGTTTTTCGCTCCCGCCATGTTGAAGATTGTAAGCTTCCCTTATGACAAGTGCACATGCGCAGAATGTAGATAAACTAATCTAATTTAATCGGATACAGGTGTTTACATGGCTGTTAGTCTTCTATTTAACGTGTTATATAAAGGATTACCCCACCTTGTTCAATCGGGAAGAAAATGTAATTGGAATGACCCCAATCAGTCTACTCTATTCCGATTGAGGCGTGTACATGGACGTATTCTATTCTGATTGAGCTATTCTTTTCCGATTATTAATGGATTATCAGGCTGCATGTAAACATACCTAGCTAGTTAGTGTGTGTATGGGGACCATGCTTCCTTTCATAAAACACCTGTATGTGACTCATCTATTAGGAATGTAAATGGCTAGTACACCACCACCTCTTGAATTTTAGTTGTAAAAATTCATTTTATATGACTTAAAAAATATCAAACCATTGCTATTTAAGGGGAAGTATACAGTTTTTTTTATTTACTATATGCTTGCTATATTTGTATGAATTTCTTCCGCTTAACATGCATGAGAATATCTTCTCAGGAGATTTGGAAATTAAATATAGAAAAAAAGACAAGTGAGTGGGCAGCCTTGTTTCCCCCCTTTTTCTCAGCAGATGGTGTGAAGTGTCAGCTGACAGCTCAGAGAGAGTCTTGGTCCCTGAGGCCGCTCACTCTCTGGCTGTCTCTCTCTCTACTCTATATCTCTCCCTGACTGACATTTCCTTGCCATGCTAACATAATTCTGTGATAACCTCATATTAGACATGGTGTAATAACCCACTTTAACGATCATGCTCACTGGATAGACAACTCCTAGGCCTATTCATTAAAATAAATGATGCTGCCTGTATTGTACTGGGTGATTGACTTCTGGCAGAATAATCATGGAAACAAATTTCAAGTACATAGTAAATATAAATGTAAGATCAGTTTTGCCCACTTTTGGCTGAATAGAAAGAGTTTCTTTAAAGCACCTCTAATGGAAATAAAACTGGAGGCATTGAAAGGAATACCTGACCCCATAAATATAAGTTTAGTGTAACCCTTGTAACTTTTTTCTCTTAAATTAAGCATTATTTAAATACCAATTTTGTTAGTAAAAGTGGTTAAATATTATTATTTGTCTTTGGAAACCAAAGTAATCAAAAAGTAAAAACACAGTTGATAATTACATTACAGTGCTTAGGTTCAATAGAGATTTATTTCAAACACATTTTATTTAAAGGGCAATGACACCACAGTTCCTTATAAAATATGGTATGATGGAATAGGATGGTCCAACATAGTATCGCAGAGTGTCTCTTTCCAGTGTAAAAGGTATGACGTGCTACTTGATTCCTAAAGGGAGCTTCTCTACTCTCTTCTGCCTCTCCCCATTTTCAGCCAGGACACAAACTCCTTGGCTGCCTGGTCCTGCATGTATGAGCTCACATCGCTAGTGTATGTGCCATCTGCATGCCGTCTTGTGTGGGAACTAATTAAAAGCAAAAGCATTAGACAAAAGTGTATGTTAAATAATAAAAAAAGTTACCAGCTAATAAGAGCAACTAAGCTGTAATTAAATACACATTTACAAACGTATAAATATTATTATAAAATATATAACAGATAGCATACACCTCTAGGCAGTAACATTTCTGATAATGATCTTTATCATTGTTAAATTACAGTATACTGATCAAGGATTCAAGAGGTATAATTCATCACATACCCACTTCTCTTTGAGTTCATCAGCCACTGTATGAAATCCTGAGCTCTTCTGGTCTCCAGATATTTGCTGTAATCATTTGAGAATGTTCCTTCCGAGTGCCGCTTCATGTAGGTTGGATTATTGAATGGCATATCTTCTGACATTACACTAAAAAAAAAGCAATATTAACAACAATTCAAAAAGAACAAACAAAGAGAAAAATACTTTAGGAAAGAAAATAAATCTACTTTTGGCTAAAACTAAATCTTCCTGTCTCACCTGGAATTTTCCTCTGTGTCCTCGATAGGCATTTGCCGACTGTTTTGTACAGTGATGAGGAGTAGAAGTCCAGCTAAATACAGCATACTCTTCATTGTGCTCCCTGAAAAGTACTAAGCACATACAATACACTTTAAGGACAGATGCTGATTTTTCAAATTCAAGTATCAAATTTTAACACATTTAAATATAGAACGCACAATAAGCTTTTAACAACACTGTAAATCCTTTGACATTTGTTCCTACCTGTAGTTCGACTGCCAAAAGAAAAAACAGAAGGATGATAGTGAGCGGGTGCTGGTGTATGCTGGTGTTTTATCAGGCTCCCAGGAGCGTTTCCTTGTCCCTGCTCGGCACAGGGTGTCTTATATAGAGAAACCCGTCCATCAACAAGTAGCTCTGGTAATGCACACACACACACACACTTGCACATACGCACACATGCACACCTACCTGTTACTCTCAGTCCATTAGTCAAGTCTCCATTTCAATGCACTGGACATATTTGCAGTGTGACAAAAGAGATGCGGCAATGACCGTGTAGGCTAAAAAACTGTCACTAGTGAGCAGAGATCAAACATGATGCCATCCTGACAAATACAGTGATTCATTTCAGTTTCCAGGAAGTTGAGTACTTTTCCACTGAAGTAAGCGATGCAGACTGGCAGAAGAATCAAAGCATCGTCTTTTGGTTTTAGGCTTTGTAAATATTGGACTCTGACTGTCTCTGTGAGCCATTTTATGGGTCCAGCATTAGCCCATAGTTTACCTTTGTGTCTGAAAATTACACTTAAAAGATATTTGGGTTCTTTTAAATATTTAAAATATGTTTTATATGTGTATATAAAACATACACACACATACACATTAAATGAACAGCAAATGAAACCCACTTCAGAATCTGGAATTTGAACAGCTAAACTCTTAAGTCCTTATAGCTTTTACTTTTAATTTATTCATCTACAGTTATCCTGGTCAGATTTGTAATACAAGAAAACCAAAGGAAACCCAGATGGACTCAGGGAGGACATGCAGAACTCTCCGGAGATGTAGCAATGCTACCTACCGTGCCACTACATCACCTACTTTTACTTTAATGTTGTTTAATACATAGTATATATAATTAAATAAAATGCTAATAAATCAAATATATTTATTAATATGGATAGTCTTAGAACAATATGCAAAGTACAAACCTTTTTTATATTTTTCAGTTACTATAAATGTTCAACCAATCAAGTAAGTATATAGTTTTTAGGGTTCAAGGTTCTTGAAAGTTTAAGAAGCTAAATTAGTAATTGTCTTAGAACTGATGATGATGTAAGATAACCTGATCAAATGAAAGGATATCATCCACAGGGCATGATAACCCACTGAATCTTTTGATAAAAATCAAAAGGGAAAATGTATTTCAGAGTAATGTATTATACAATCTCCATCATTATTAAATCTCCAGCTGATTAAAATCTTTGGAAGGAGGTATTCATTACTACACTTCAATTCCAGATACTTGAATCTATATTAAGAGTCACAGGATTTATTTAAATTCTGTAAATTTTGCCAGACCAATACCTTACTGATACATGTTACAAACGAGATTAGCCAGACTGACAAGAAAAGTATGGTTACTCAAATGATCATGGTTTATAAATGTGGCGATCTAAAAAGCATCTGAGAAAGTGCGATCCGTTGAACCTTAAAGAGGAGGAGCTACGACAGCAGACCAGTTCTGCTCCTGACAGCCAGGAACAACAATCTGAGGCTACAGTGGTCACAGGTTCACCAAACGTTGGACCAGCTTTGCCTGGTCTTCAACTTTCCTTACTTAAAAAAGCCTCATTCATTGGACATGTTCATTTTTTTTATTTTTTTTTATTTGGATATTTGGAGTCAGAGTTATACATTGTGTTTTGATACCACAGTTTTTTTTTCAGGAAAATACACAATGAATTCAGTGCAAGTAATCCTTTAAATAGCACAGGCCTCACAAGCAGTGTCACATTTACTGTAGGACCATAATATTTTCTACATATCATAAAAAAGACATGCAAACAGTAAACACATGTAACAGGCATGTTTTGCTTGATCAACAAAGCAAAAGAGAATAACAATAAAAATGAGAAGAGTAAAATGATGATTTAGCATACAAAAATGCAATCAAATAGTATTAAAAGTCTCAATTTAACAACATTTTAATAAAATTTATGTACATATATGTGGTTTTAATTCAATACAAATTTACTAAAATTAAATTTTAGCTATTTTTTTTCAGAAAAGCATTTCTGAAGAAAGTGACTAAGATGTTTGTAGAGGTGGTAGCGGGCACTGCCAGACAGAGAATGGTCTTTATCTGTGTACCACTGTAAAAACAAAAAAAGCATATTATTATTATTATTATTATTATTATTATTATTATGGGGAATGACAAATAGGTAGATCTGCATATAACACCCACTCAGATACATGAAATGCACATATACTTAGCACTTAAACAAATGTAATTTTTTTTTGAGCATGCTATCTAAAACACTGATCAGTCACACACCCTCCAACCACTCACCATTGCTTCAAAGTCTACTTGCTGATCCACCAGGGCTTTGGAAATCTGAGCAGCTTGCTGAAAATGTACGTTATCTAGAAGAAAAAAATTGAATGAAATTACAAATAGATAGTATGTTATAACATGGCAACATTGGGCTTGCTCAAACAGTGACACAGCAATCAAGGATTTTGCTGAGGCTTTACAAGCAGAGTACCTATAAACTTTCCTGAAAGCTCAGTAATTTGAGACAATAGAAATAAATACCATCTGCAAGGCCGTGCACCAGCAGGTACTGCACTGAATTGAAATTCTTTGCTCTGCCAGTTACTGTGGAATTCTGCAAAGGTGGAAAAGACAAAATAAATGGAAATAAAAGTATATTGTGTTGTACTATGTAAAAGAATAAAATCGTATACAAGTATAAATCTTGCACAGATCTCATTTTTTTAAATACAAATGATGTGAACTCTTACATTGTAGCTGTCTAAATTCTCTTCAGGGCGATGCATGTACCTCTCAGTATACACAGCATCTGAAACAAAACATTTTTCAGGGCTCACCTAGAACTCACAATATGTTCAATACCTGCTCCAGCATCATATAATAACCCATACAGTGATTTTTAAAGACATACCATAATATTCCCATTTGGAAACAGGAGCTACAGCAATTCCACATTTGACCAGGCCACTGCCTGAGCCCAGAACCATGGAGGTCACATAGCCACCGTATGACTGCAACAGAAAACAAATAATATTCAAATATATAGGGATACAAAGGAATACAGGGATTTTGTACACTCAAGAAATCAATAGCTGAGTCAGGTCGATTCAATGTTCAGTTAAACAACTCAGCCATTACTGCACTCTCATCTGAGTACAATTTCTCATGCAATTAGCTCAAGCAAATTTGCATAATACTTTTTAACAACATAAATCTCATTTCTCATTGTCCATCTGAAATTAAAATTAAAATATGTTTGAAAATCTAGAAATCTGCTGAAATCATGCATATCTGTAATGAAAGTATTTAATCTCTGTTGTCACTACCACTGTTTGTAGAATAAAAACACTTACCCATCCCCACATTCCTATTCGGTCATTGTCTATAAATCCCATATCGATGAATTTCCTACAGAGAAAAAAAAAAAAATCAGCTAAGCTCCGTAAGCAGGCTTAAAAGGAGCATAAAGAGATAGAGTAAAACAGAAAATGCCCAGACATGTGTCCTACAGCTTAACATAGCATATTTGTGTAATTTTATGTACCTTATGAAATTAGTCCAGATCTATATAGTACACACATACACACACATAAAAAATCAGTCTGACACATCCAACGTTTCCGCTTATGAATTATCCTGGACACATGTGTTATGTAATATGCAGCTGTTTCACCACCTGCTGAATCCTGCTCTACTTCAGTCACAGACAGGTTTAGCATTCAGCGTGTACACATTGTTCTTCTTAAGCTCACCTCACGGCTGAGATCTGATCTTCCACCTCATAGGTGCCCAGCCGCTCGTAGATGGCGTGCATTATTTCATCACCTTGGTAACCGCTTCCTCTTCCATCGAAGCTAGCAATGATGGCTTTCTCTGTGCTGCAAAGGTACGTGGCCCACTCCAGTCTGAATTTATAGTCCACGTACTGACTCGCTGGACCTGCATACCTTTAACAAACAACATTTATCTTTGTCAAGAATTTTCAAGGCCAAGTTTAGTATTTCAGTTTAGTATTTTAGTTAATTTCACTTTCAATCTTTTATGTGAGAAGAAGATTAGAGATTAAGATAAAATCTGATGGCAGAATTGACTTTAGCCAGGTTTTATTATTATATGGAAACAGCCAATTTTGATCATTCATTTAGGAGAAAGCCACGTTGATGAAAGCTCATCACGCCAGACATGTGACACATAACAGCTAGCACATTTAATCACACGTAAACACTTGGAGTCACAGCACCTGTTCCTGGACTGCAAATATTGACATGGAAAAATAGATTTTAGCTGATACTGTTGTAGCTGAACACATGACAAGAGAACAAAACAATGGAGAGACAAATATGAACGTACACTTGAATCAGGAGAGGGTATTTTTGTGATGCATCAAAATCAGGAGGGAACATCATCTGGTACCATAAATCTGTTTAAACAAAGAGGTCATTAGAATGTATATTAAAAAACATAGTATTGTTTTCATATTGCACTTAATGCTCTGTATTTCTGTGAATAAAATGTTGCTCTTACCAAACCCTGCTATTTTTAATGTGGCACGTTTTATTGTTGGCATTTGGAGCTCTGTCTTCAGAATTTGTTCCAGCTTTTGGTTGTCTTCAAGCACCTGGATTTCTAGAAGCATCAAGAAATATCTAAATTATTTTATTTAGAAATTAATTTGATTTATTCCACACCACTGGTGAACAAATCTGACTGCTCAGTAGGTCGTGGATAATTTCATGACAGCAACTTCAACAATGTTATTTAATGAATCAGATATATTTATTAATATGTTAAAGCTTTTTTTATGGAGACGTTTATTTAAAATTAATGGAAGGAGACTTTATTACCAACCCTTTCTAACAGAAATGCATTTTCTCAGCTTTTATTAATTAAAACAAAAGAGGCTGGTAAGGGAATGAATGCCTACATATTTCATAATATAATCTGTTAAAAAAAAAGATAAAATGCATAATTTATAACGTAATGAAACACACACTCCAGTGCAGTTATATAACAGCCTCACTACTTCCCCTCTTACTCAACCAACAACCTCACCTTTGCGAGATCCTCGATTGTCCATAAGTGTAAACATAGGCAGACCTGGTCCTAGAGAGAATGGAGAGAAAATGAATAAATGATCTGTCGTTTATAAATGATCATATTGTTTTACATTATTTGTTTCTTTTTTTTTTAAACAGATTTTTGGTTTCGTGTTTAAGCCTTCTCCACAGACATTATTCTATATTCAGCTGAATTGGTTCAGTATAGCATCAGGTGTGAGTGCAGGGCATGAGGTGCACTAACCATAGCAGTCCATGCGGAAGTAAGAGGCATTTTGGCTGAAATACCCTGAATTGTACTGACACCTGTCTTTATAGAGTGAGCAGGTGAGGCATTCAGCAGCAGAGTGACTGTGACTTGTACTGAAGGATATCCTGATGCCACACAAAAACAGACATATGTCAAAGTGACAATGTGTCCTCGACATTAACTGCTCAATAATTTCATAATAAAAAAAGAACAATAAAATCAATCACAACATTATACTGCATTAAAAAAAAAATTGAGGCACTATTGCATTATTACAGAATAACACCTGTTATTTTATAGTCGTATCTAAAAAGCAGCACTAGGAGGTTACTCACTTATAAAGATTTCTCTGGCCTGGTCGTCCCATATGTTCATTACTAACATAGTAGCTATGATAAACAGCATAAATTAGAAAAAAATAATAAAAGTAAATTAAATCACTTTTCTCAAAACAAACTAACAAAATATTTCTCAATATAATTATATAATTTTATAGCACTCACATGGCATCTTTGGTTAATTTTGATATATAGTTTACTTCCCATTTGCCTGAGGTTACTGCTACTGCCTTGCCCTATAGAAGAAAAATATACAAACATTACTATGATCAATGTTATTAGATGCCCTCTATAACTTTCTTCTGCCCCACACTTTACACATACACTCAACGGTCTCACAGAACCCGGTTCCAGTTCCTAATTGGCCACAGTGTTACATAATGCTCTGGGAGATAACACTCATTAAAGGGAATGTAAATTCACTTCACTTTATACCATATGGCTAGGGCTTCTTTTCCCTATGATTAAAAAATGCTTGTTTCTTTCTTCGGCAAGCAACTTATTTAACAAGTTTCTTGACCAGATATAATAATGCCATATATACCAATTAAAGGTGTTTGTAATTGAGTTTTACAGAGCTCAAGTATCAAATGGGAAAGTGTCCCTGTCTGATATATTACCATATGTATCTACATTTGTCTGGTACATACTTTAAACACCAGAGAATTATATTAATATCAGAATGAATAAATAGTGCATTACAATTATATCTGACCACTTACATCCTTCACATAGTGGAGGTGTTTGTAGCCCTTTGCATCACTCATCACTTTGTAGAAACTGCTACTGTCTGCAGCAAAGTAAGGAGGCAAAGGGTTGAACTGAGAAACAGAAAGAGGCACCAAGCGTTGTTAAGTACATTGGCAATGACTGCTTGGAATGTATGTGTTTTTAACATTTATTAAAATGAACTCACCCGTCCAACCCAACCAGTTGTGCTTTTTTGTTCAAATGTCTGTAGCAACATAGAAATTTCAAAAGTCAGGTCTCTTTTAACAAGACACACTCCTTACAGCCATATAAGAGATGTAACAGACCGTTTTTTCATTCCAGGTGGACCCATCATAGTCATATATCTGAAGGAGAACCTGGTCTTGTCTGCGTGTTAGCCACTGCACAGCAATCCGATAATCAGTTACCCATGTTACTGAACTCAGGTAGTGATCACTGATGGAAAACACAAGTGCACACACACACGTAAAAGGAGATCAAATTCACATGCAAAATCATTTGTCACTAATGTGACAAAAAAAAGTTATTGGTAAATCTGAAATTATTATATGAGAACAAAAATCTGCTGTACCTGTCCCGGAGAGATTTTGGCACCACCACCTCAGAACAAACAGATGCAGTTGAAACATCAATCACAAACAGCTTTGCTTTTGGAATATTGGATCCAGCCTTAAACAAGAAACACATGCAATTACATGAGAACACAACATAAGTGAGGTTAAGGAACAGTTCATACAAACAGAATTAACAGAGAATTACTGTTCTGTCTTACCTTGGGGTAAGGGACAACCATGGTGGTGGGGTACTGCCTATTTCCATACATCGAATATTCAATTGCATGCACCTCTGTGTCATTAAGTTGCACATAGGCCAGGTACTTTGCTGTAGGAGACCACCACATTCCCTCATTCGAAACAAACACCTCCTCTGGAGAGCATAAACAAAAAGCACATTGAAGTTTACCCCCAAACTCATCAAGATTCTACTGGGTGAAATGCAAAAACAAACAAACAAACAAAAAAAATACAAAATGAATAAAGGGCAATATGCAGGTATGCAGAAATTCATAGATGGTAAGATGGATAGATAGAAGAATGGACAGATGGACATATGTTTCAATAAATGGATGGACATAACTGGATAAATAGAGAAATGATGTGAATGGATGAATGGATGCTGAGATACATATTTGCATGGGTGGCTGACCTTCATAAGACCAGTCTGGTACTCCATTGAGGATCTGATTGACTTTTCCATCATAAGTTAATTGTTTGGCCTCAGCAATAGCATTTGGTTTGATGTAAATGTTATAATTCCACACAAAGGCCTACAGAAAAGACAATATAATAAGAACAGATTGGCATGCATACCATCAATGTAACAGTAAAAACAAACTGCACTTTAATAATAAATGTTGGAGTTGTGGTTCAGTCTCACTATCGCGTTTCCCTCTGGTGCCCACAGAAATAACTGGATGACTTCAGGGATATACGTAGGTGTGATGAAAGTCCTGTGCATGGCATATTTACAGCAAATAAATAATCTTTTTATAAGTATATCTTTTTAAAAAATTACAGATAGCTGCACCACTATCAGCAAAATCAAAAGGATTCACTGAACGTCATTAAATATGTCTTACTGAACAAAAACAAAAAAGATTGTGCTTACTCAGTCTCCATATTATACAAAGAATATGAAGCTGTAAAAGAGTGTCTCCATTGCTGTCAAAACAAAGCAATTTCAGAATAAAAACATGAAACTGGTTCTATTACCAATATAAAACATTTGCATGATTGTAAAATATTTGTAATGTATGATTACCTTTGAAAAGTTGCTTTCCAAACAGACAAATTTCCTATCAGCAGACACCATATAATGTGTTGAATCCACCTGTTCCTACAAACCCAATCATAACTGTCATTAAAATCATAAATCATCTCTTTACACACACACACACACACACACA
>JAOVVF010000047.1:17160434-17173521 GCA_028565595.1 Duopalatinus emarginatus
AAATTTAATGCCAAAAACCAATAGGAAATGTAGGGCTTTTCACAAACGCACAAGTATTTAGACAGGTATTACCTTTAAGGTCTGTGATAGTTGTGCTACTAATAGTGTGAGAACATCCATAAATTAGTCAAGACAAAACAACACATAGAGACCGGCATTCAGAACAGCTTCATTAAATAGTAAAATAAAATAGATGAGGATACTGTCTATCAGAATCTTTGAACCTCCTGTGCCTCTCTCTTATGCCGTATGGAGAACCATTGCTTAGTAACAATAACAAATAACAGATTTCAAGATGTCTTGTCATGAAAATCGTTATAGAATTGAAAAGGTGTTCTATAATACAAAATGAACGGTATAGTTATTGAATGGCAGGACTACAGCAATAACAATATATCTTTGTAGCCTTTTTATGACAAGTTAATTCATCAGTATTTCAATTGCACAACATACAGTACACAACTAGTTGTGAATATGTAAACTGAGATGAGTGCTGTTTTACTTTTTCCATGCTGGTTTAGTCCATCTCTGTCTCGTCATCTGAGTTGTGTGTGATGACATGGTGAGCATAGTCAAAGGCAGGGAACCTGATGGCCAGCTCGTTCCACTTGCTAAACACTTTTGTCTTTGAGTTATATGTCACCACGAAGTTTTTGATGTGGAGGCATGGACATTCAATGCCTTTATAAAGCATCATAGAACCCCAACGCTGTAATCAGACCAAAGAAAAGCTGGTGTTAAGACAAAGAACATATAACTAGCCAGCAAAACAATGCTCAATAAAAAATAAAATATTTTACATTCAAGTTTACATGATTTTAGATTTCAGCCAAAGAAAAATGGTCCCTAACTAATCTTAGACCCACTCACTGGAAAAAAAATAAAAATAAATAAATAAACAGAAAATTCTATTAGAATGTTCGTGGAACCCAACAAAACACTTAAAAATGTAAATCTGAACATACGTGTCCACAATTTTTACATGCTATTACTCCATTTGCCTCATAGTCCAGTAGTCTCTCCTGAAGGGTAGTGTTCTCTCTGACAAGGAACAGCTCTCTAGAATCAAGAAGAATAATACTGACCACATGATACACATCTTAATCATCACTTTTATCATCATTAAGCATCTCATCACAATGTCACATCATCACTATGCTTATTGTATATTAACCATTTATTTTGCACAGTGACAATGAAACATGACAAACTTTTTTCTAATTAAGTATAAAAGTACCTGAATGCTTCAGTCACATTAACATGGTGCATGCTTTCAATTATCTCAATGTCTTCTCCAGAGCACACAGGTACACTACAGCTCCTGCAGTTTAGCTTTACTTTGCTTGGGTCCTCCTTCATCATGCCCTTTTTGTTCTTCTTCTTTGCCTTCACACGCTCCTCCACGATCGCCTGCAGCTGATATTCATTAATCTGAACACAAACACGGCCACACGTCAACTACAATTTTCCTTCATGTCATCCACAGACAGTTTCAGGCCTTGAGCTGGAAATTAATTTAAACTGGACATCCTAACAACTGCACCAATAATGCACTAAAAATGTAAAATAAAGCAGTCATGGGTGACTCTTACTTTCTTTGCATACTCTTCACGGCTCAGAGTGCACACCCTGGTGATAGCTGTGTTCATCATTTTCTCTCTGTATTCATTCACACTTTCTCTTTCTGCTACACCAGATCCTGCTTCCTCCACCACAGTGTAACTGCTGTCCTCTGCTCTTCCTCTGCCCCGAGCCTGTAGAAGAAAACATCATCAAAATGCTTCCTTACAGTACAGTAAGTTCACTTGAGAGAGGCCAAAAAGTTCAAACTTGGTGTCATCAGGCCATTCAACTGGCCATTCTGCCATAAAGCTCAGATTGCTGGAGTGCATCAGTAATGGTTAACCTTCTGGAAGCATTAGGTTCTGTGACCATTAGGTTCTTGGTCACCTCTTTTAGCAATAGTTTGGTGGGACGACCAGTATTAGGAGAGTTAAACACCACCGAGCTCTTGCTTACTTTTAGTAGTTTTGTCCAGATCTGTGCACTACAGGAAGTTCCCTTCTCCTCATGGTTCGGTTTTTGCTCTGATATGCATTGTCAGGTCTGAGATATTATATAGACAGTGGTGTATCTTTCCAAAGAATGTCCAATCAACTGATTTTATCGCTCCAATCAAGGTGTAGAAATATCATTTTAACAATATTTCTAAGGATTATTAAAGATGATCAAGAGAAATGGAGTTGAATTTTTAAGTGTCATATCAAAGCGTCTTGATAAATATGCAATGATGGCAGGAAAACTTGATTGTTTTTTATTTTAGCACAAGCCTCCATAACAAAATGTAAACAAAGTTAAAAGGCTCTGAAGACTTTACAAATGCATTGTCAAGGTTGAATCAAGGGCAAGTTTTTTTCAATGGCAATCCAACAACATCACGATTTGAAACGAAAGACATATATTTATCCAATTGATTTATGGCTATATATGGCAACCATACAAAATGCATTTATGATTCTTTAGAATTAATATGTGTAGAATTCGAATCAGCTGTAAAATCAGAGAAAAAGCTAGAGAGGTAACATTTACCTGTATCATAGCAATTTCATTGGTCACCAAACCATATCGAAAGACAAAATTACACTCCTTAATATCAAGGCCCTCCTCTGCCACAGTTGTGGCTATCAGCAGATTGATCACCCCCTCACGAAATTTACTCAGTACCTCCCTTTGCTCCACCTGCCAACACACACACACACACACACACACACACACACACACACACACACACAGGTATTTTATTTTTATGGCAACAATATAAAATTTATAAAATAGCTTTTAAACAGTTCTCAGTTTCTGTGGTTTACCAACTAATATATTGTATAAAGTGATTACACATAAACCCTAATTAATAGGATGATGCTTTTCCATGAGAGTTCAGATAAAAATTAAACTGATTGTCACTGATCTTATGACAGAGTAACTCACAGTGGTCATTGGTTTTACTGTACTCTGGTCACCACCACCAATCAAGTAGCTTGCTCTGACACCAACATCATCAAACTTGGAGTTCTCCTGAATCCACTGGCTGAGAGCAATAGCACTGAGGCGAGTCTTGGTGAAGATAATGCCTCTGGCTTCAGCTCTGGTGGTGTACTCCTCCAAGATTAGCATCCTCAGCCGAGCAAGAACGTTATTTTCATACTGTGGGTTTTTCATCAGCTCCTGAAGATGGTCTTTTTTAGCTTTTTAATATCATTAAATTAAAAGAAAGAGAGACCGAGGGAGAGACAGGAGAAGGTGAAAAGTCAGAAAATTTCATAGCCTGAAGCCTACTGGCAACATATTTAGAGTCTTTACTAGCTTTAACTCCTTACTAGGCTAACTTTAATACAGAATAAATAGAGTGCTTAAATCATTCTGAAAGTCTGGACATATTGATCTGATCATCATGCATTGTGTAATACCCTTAAATAAATTGAAGAGAAATCGCTCAGTATCAGTGATCTGAATGACGTCCTCATCATCAGGGTTAAGTTTCTTTTTGATCTCTTCATTGTAGAACTTGCTGAGAAAGCTGAAGGCATCACACATGCGGATGGTGTTGCTCTGGTAGAGAGCCTCATTGTACTGACGCAGATGCTCCGCACAAACCCTCACTTTCTGATTGTCTTCTTTAGCAGCTGAAAACACAGATATGCAGCATCACAACTGACATCACTGTGAACGATATATTTACTGCTTTTAAAAAGGGCCCCACTGCCACTCCCATTTATAATGCGTGACATGGTAATTGTTTGTTACTTATCTAATAGATCATGTATAAGATCAGACCGCTTTGCAGTCAGGGCATGGACGACCATCAGTTACAGGCAAGGAGGATGCAGGTTGACCTGGCAAGTAATTGCAGCCTGTGCTGCAAAGCTTTATACAAATAAAATTTAATCAAAGTGGAATACTGCCCTGCCCATTTCATAAGAATGATATTGTGTAACACTGTAAAAAGTAGTTCTATTTCACATTTGGCAATTTTCCTGGAGGGTTAAATCACAAAGGTCCTGCATGCATCACACAGATGCATGATCATGCTCTCAGGCATTCGGCAATCATCTTAGTGCCTTCTGTGCATCTTGTGGAATGACCTCTATACATCATTCCTCATTATTCTACAGTCCTGTGGAGCATGCCTCTGAAGGCCAACAATGATATGATTAACACATTTTGTAGAGAAACCACAAAAAATAGGTCCTAATGTCATTGTACAAGCCATATTTACTTTTTGACATTATGACCATGTTGATATTAGACCTCAAAAAGTTATTGGTTTTATCAAAAATACCTGTTAAAATAAATTTAGAAAAAAGCTTCCTAATATCAAAGGAGTACACACAATTATTTGGTGTTGATATGGTGTTTGGAACAATAAGACTAATGTCTGTAGCTTCAGTGATGATTCCCAGTATCCTTGATTTGGGATAGTTTGTTAAGGTGAACCTTTTTAATAATGGCAAATCAGCATACAGAAGATTATGGTTCGTTCTGGCAGAGGCAGGGATCCGGTAATATTTACAGTGTTGCAGAGAAATTAGGCAACTAGGCCACAGTCCAATATTTGGCTCTGAGGCAGCCAGCAATACCATTTTCCAACATTACTGCTTACATTGGTAATTGGAACAAACTGACAGCTTCCTCCCTGACCAGATCTGCTGTTCCAAATGGATAAGGAAATATGGGTTTGGCCCCACAGAATATCCTCATAAACTGAGGACTGTGACCCAGCAGTCACATAAAAGCTATAGTCCTTAGTACATGGGTCTTGTTTGGTGTGCACAAGCTGGATCATGAGTGTTGCCTGATTTTTGAGAAACCTTTTCTTTGGCAGCAACAATTCCCCATCTGTACTAAAGTTGTATGTGGCAATCAACCATAGCACTATGGATAGTATCTCTCTTGATGACTCAAAGTTATTGCAGTCTTTCTGAAAAGGGGAAGGTGCTACTATCACACAGAATTGCTCGCAAGTGTCAGGTAGCATACAATGTTGAGTTACATACAAAGCAGGAATTAAACCAGATACACTTTTAAATTTGGGTGGGAAAATGAATTTGATTTGCGCATTTAATGAGTGAAAGATTATATACTACAGAGTCTGAACAAGTGTAGTTGTGCAAACTACAGCAACTTACATACGTACAATGGGAATTTGACTTAGGGCAAGCAGTATAAGAAAACACTGCCTTCGTGGGTTGTAGTGGCCAAAATAGTCCCAGTGGCCGCTGTATTTCACCAAATACAATTCCAGAGTTGGCCCTGGAACTTTCTATGACTTCATTTTCCAGGAACACATAACATTTCTTTTTGGTTAAAGAAGAACGCTGTGGTGAATGTGGAGTTAAATAACATCTGTAAAAAGGGAATAAATGTATATTGTTCTGTATACACAGTTATAAAAATTCTATATTTAAAAAAGCCTTGCTAGCTGTATAGACTGAGATTTGATTGCAGATCTCTGACAATGCTGATATGATTTTAGGACCTGCATTTGTACTGCTGCTCTAAACTGAGACACTGACACATGGGCGCGTTGTCCTGTTGGAAGAAGACAAACCCTTCAGAATAAATGCAGGACATAAACGGGTATAACTCGTCAAAAAGGAGGCACACGTAGCGTTCACCTGTCAGAATCGTTTGTGAACATACTGGGATTCCTATGGAATGCCAGCATAAAAAACTCCTTACCATTATGAAGCTTTCAAAGATGTCTTGCTATGTAAAGTATTGTGAATGTTACCAACCAATTTGGTAATGTTTATTTATCAACTCCTTATAATAGTTCTAGTAATAACAGTAATATTATTAGTAGTAACAGTAGCATGGAAGTGACAAACCGATCTATTACCATTTCTGGCATTCATGCAAATTCACTTGAAGCAATAGCACATTTGCTAACTGGTTCTTGCTAGCTAGCATAGGGATTTCAGGAACATGTGTGTCTGCTTTTATGCTGGCTTTGCCAAAGAAAGGATTAAAGGGAGTATACTTTCGAAATCTACAATGAGAAATGGGATGTCTTACAACCTTGCAGATGTTCCAGGGATGTGTGCAAACAAAAAAAAACATGTAATGGAGCATATGTGGTGCTTTTTATCAATGAGTTTGCAATGTAGATGTGCCATAGCGCCTTCAGTGATGACATGGCTATTACTACTCAGTAAGAAAATAAGCTACTCTAGTTCTGAAGGAAACATGGCCTGGTGGTCTGAAACATATAAAAATGTTTTTTTTCTTACCATTCTGCTCCTTTTGCACCACCCACTGCTCATAATTCTGTGTGCCTGGTTGACACAGTGGGTTCAGTTGGGCATGTTCATGAATCTCATTCATGATTCCTTTTATCACATTGCCAAATGGATCCTTCAAAATGACACACACACACACACACACACACACACACACACACACACACACACACACACACACACAAAACTACTAATTACTGTATTGCAAGTAACTGTGCAAAATTTCATGATAATTATTAAATTTAGTCTCAAAAGAAAGACAGTTAAGTACAAAAGTTTGCATACCACTGTGTTCTGGGTAATAAAAATGTAAATAATAATAATAATTATAATAATAATAATAATAATCATAATAATAGCTCTAGTATTCTTTGTACGTTTGTTGTATGAAAAATGTTAGTTGGGTCTAAGTTTTTGCCACATTAACTATTGAATTAAACAAACACAAAAAACTCAGATAGTTTAAGATTATCAAGCAGTTTGTCATGAGCAGCCAAATGGTAATAGTATTATTAACATACAATTCACAAGAGCTGAAACAGAAACTACTGACCCTTCACAAAATATATAATAAAAAAAATAAATAAAAGAAGCAAGTGAGAGTATGCAAACCATTGGACTCATCTGTATAACGAGTATGCATGTGTGATATAGTATGCATGTTATGCATGTTAAGTTATAATGTAAAGGGTTTGTTTGGAATGTGGTTCATACCTCTGTCCTTTCCTGGACACTTTCAATACGTTTGTAAGGACCTTTGGGCTCTGCTCCGAGAGTTTTGGTCTTTATTGTGTAGGCGTCCAAGTTAGCACAAATCTGCAAGGGATCATTATAACTACTTCAGTTCATTTTGAGAAATTACATCTGGTCTTTTTCTGTTCACCCTCCCTGCTATTCTTCTGATGTAAAGAAGATGGGGGGACAGACTTGTTACTTAAACCGTGAAAAGAGTGTCTAAGTACAAAACCTAAGCACACAACCTAAGTACAAAGAGTACAAAGGGATTTATCACTCAGAGTAGAATGAAGCACATGAGATGATTTATAGCTGCACAGTGCACAGGGTCCATGTGAAACATTAGGAATAGGAGGCGGGGTGAGAAAAGAGATGTAAAGGAAAAAAAAAACAGATGGGAAGGGAAAGTTTTAACTAAAATGTTGGGATGTTTTTTGTGTCTACGTGTGCATTCATATGTATGTGTTAAAATGCATTTACTCTGAGAATGTGCTCCTCTGCTTTCTGCTGAGTCTTGGCTCCTCCAACTCCAGGTGAAGCGGTGAGGCCGAGGATCTGTGGCAGCGGCACCGGATCTTTCTGCTCCTTTCGCAGCTTAGCATTCTTGTTCTTCTCTTTCAGGTAGCGGATCATGATGTGGTTATAGACACCACCCTTTTGTGTGTGGTGGCACTCATCGATTACCATCAGAGTGAATTCTGCAAAAGACGCCAGTAAGAGCACACTCACTTTAACATACTTTCAGCCCAAGTATACCGCATACTCTGAGTTTGTTTTGATTTTGCTTTTCTATGTTGCAAATGCAAAAGTCCAAACAATCCAAGCAGAACACACACACACATACACATCACTAATGTTAAAGTTAACTCAGTACATTATCTTAAACTGGTAAAAGCAATTAAATGGTTTTTAAGATAAATTCTTTACTTCACCTCTTGAGCAGAGAGGTTTAAGGGCCCTGCTGAAGGGCCCAACAATGGCAGCTTGGCAGTGCTCGAGCTTAAACCACCAACCTTCTAATCAGTAACCTAGAGGCGTAACCACTGAGCATACTGCTATTAACATCCTCATCTTTGGTACTTTGTGCTCTATGTAAAGATCTCACCTTAACATTCCGACTTTGGTATGTGTTGCAGACTTTAAAATACCCCATACTCCAAAATGACTATTAAAATGTCAAATTCTTTTTTTGTGTTTAATTCTAAATATGCAGATGAGTTACGGGATCAAGTTTCAGAGCATACAGAAATTTTGCGCCACACTTTACTAAACCACACTACATTACACTCACAGACCACTGCTTGCCAAATCATAGGCGTGCCTCAGTTTTTACAAACTTTTGACCTTGAATTTAGGCCAGTATTCCTTTGGAAGATGTCCACATTAGGAAGGAGCGCATGTGGAGTCCATTTGGTCTCATACTATGATTTTATAACCACATTAGCAGGTAAATTCTTTGTTAGTTATTTGCAAGCTGCATATTCATGTACCTTCAGAACTTTTTACTTGAAAGAAAGTGATCATCTATCTATCTAATCTGTAATCTGATGACTTTTTTCAGTAACAAAGTAATTTGTAAAGGATTGCAGTTCAGTATTGTGTAATCTCATTACAGTTACTAACCTAAAAACGTTACTCGCGTTACATACACAGAGATTTCCTGAGCTGTTCTCTGTTACTGCTGCCCAGGACCAGCAGGTTGCCAGGTTTGCCAGATATAAGTGATGTGGGCTTATTTTTCCTGTCACTTAAAGTATAAACATTCAAATGCATGGGTTGTGTTTTCTAGTGTGTATATGCTTATTTGGTGTTTTAGAGTGAAAATAATGGTTTATTATAAGTGACTTTTTGTAAATTCTCTTAAAAATATTGGTAGTCACTGGTAGTCAAATATAATTGCTTATTTGGACCTAATTTGGTATCTCTCTAAAATACCTGTCAAAAACTCTCTAAAATACGCCTCAAAACTGCAAGTTTTTGTATTGTTGCACAATCTGTCCACAATCCCTGTAACACGCAAAATAAATCAGAATTGTACCGCTAATGCTTCAGAAGAGTTTTTAGCTAGTTATCAAATGTCATAGATTTAGAAAAAAAGTCAAATAAGAAAAAAAGTGTTAAAAGATGTGCCACTCAACTAAAAGGGTTATTTTAACCTCTGACTTCAAAATAAGAATTTATTATTATAAACAAATATATTTCTAAATTAATTTTCTTTTTGTTTATACCTGTACATATAAACTTTGATGAGACTCTTTTTTTTGCCTTTACTAATATAATTATAATTTTTCTAACTTCCTCAACACTGGCAGCACCTCTCTTAGTACTTAAGCTGAGAAGCCTTTGGAATGCCAACATGGAATGCTTGTGACACAAGCATAAACCTAGAATGCCAGATGTAGAACAGTTCATCCACAAGTCCTTAATGATCAGGAGAGTGAGGGGAAAAAATCCCCTACTCGCAGGTCAGCACACCTGCTCTTAAACGTCTCCATTATGAGCTGCTGCACACATTTAAGTATGAACACAATAGCAACAGAAGTCCCCTTCTTCTGTGATACTGCAAGAGACACCACCAAACATTTGGGGCAAAATAAAACAAGGCATGTGTCACAGCCAAAACAGTTAGTTTAACAAAAATATTTTACAAATGTAACTGTAAAGGTGTTATGTACATACAGATGGATTTAGCTCTTGTAGCGGAACAATGAATCTGAATCATTTAGGGAAGAAAAAAAAATCTCTTGTGGATTTGATTAGTCAGCCGACTCACTCACTGATGATTAAGAGACCATGTGGCCAAACGAAAAAAAAAAAAAAAAGAAAAGAAAAAGAACTATGCCTAACACCAACAAACACCATATGTCACCTTGTGGTATGGGGTGCCTGAAAAGCATTAGAATTGGCAACATTAGGCTGGGCAGTGGATTGAGCTTGCACCAATTTTAGCCAAAATGTAATGTGGGACCTTTTTAATGAAACATTAACTGTAGAAATTATCCAAAAATAATAAAAATAAATCACAGTAAAGGAAGTGTGACCTACGTGATAACATGATTCCGTCCTCATCCCCCTGTTTGGCTTTGGCTAAAGAGTTTTCCAGGATTTGTGCAGTGCAGATTATGATGTCATTCTTCTCAACGACTTGTGGAAAGGAGATTTTCAGCTGTGAGTCTCCGCTCACTCTTTCTACAGAGTACTGGTGTTTTAGAAATTTTCCAAACTCTGCTTTGTAGTGCTGCTCCACCAGGGGCACCTAGACAATAAGTAAACTATAATACTAATAGTGTGCAATATGCTTGAAATTTGAAGCAGATGGTTAATAGTCTGTATTTGACAAATGTGTGGATTGTCTAGGCAGAGGAATACTGGATAAAGAAGTAAAATATCGAACTGAATTTAGTAGACATATTCGTACTCTTCATGCTTGCTAATCAAAAGTCGATTTAAGGCGAATGATTTTTACTAATTTAAAAGGGATTGTATGAACACCATGATATTGGTATTTGTAAAAACTTAGTAATATGCTGGAGATCTGTGCTGCACAGAAGCAGGCTTGCATTTTGTATTGCAGCCCTGCAGTACCTTGTTAACCAGAACAACAACTTTGGCTGGCTGCCCCTTCTGCTTTCTGCTCTCCAGATGCCGTTTGGTGATGTACACTGCAACTCGGGTTTTACCACTTCCTGTTGGGAGACAGACGATGATGTTCTTTCCCTCCAGGGCAGGCCGAGCGACATCCGCCTGATAATCACGCAGCACAATCGCATTCTCGTTCCCTGAGAAAAGAAGAAAAGTGGTTACAAACAAAGATTAGGTTAGCCTCTACATGCTGCCTGGAATCTCAGAATGAGTACATGCTTTATTTACTTGCTACATTTGTCTTAGCTGTTACTCTTAGAATAACATGGATACATACTGGATGACCTTTTGTGCTTTTTTTTATCCAGGCAGACTAAGAGGGGATTTAGTTGTCTCTTCATTTTCACTACAACACCCATCATAAGAGAAGAATGAAACCACAAGAAGCAAATAATAGCTTGAATTTCTCCATCTGGTTTATTCCCAAGCCTATTTTGCCTAGCGCTGTTTAAGAAGGAAATACCACATTTTCTTGTCCTGTTATAATAAGTATATGTGTATATGTGTGCTGTATATATGATGACAAATTCTAAGGAAAACCAACATAAAGTAAAGGGATGGGCAACCACATGTCCCCAGAACATGTCCCTTAATACACCCTGGTATTGATTCCAAAAGTCTTTTGAACAGTTCATACTGGGGAGATTCTTCCAAAAGATATTACGTTATTTGGTATTTTGATGATGGTAATGGACGCTGTCTAACACATCGGTCCAAAATCTCCCATCGTTGTTCAAATAAGTTGATATCTCGCAACTGCTAAAGCCATAGCATACGATTCACATAATCACACATGAAGGCTACAGGACTCAATTTCTTTAAATACTGTGGTTAAGCCTTCCCGATCCCGATTTGAAAATTATCCTAAATGATGCCCAAGAAAAATAATTAAACATTTCTAACATGCTTCATGTCATCTTTGCTGCATACGAACTAAACAAGAAAAGGTTAAGGAAAGTCAAGGCTGAGTGAAATATGGCTTAAATAGAGAACACAGTGCTTTACGCTTGAAAATTTAATGTCTATGAAAAATTATCAAGCAGGAAAAAGAAGAAAAAAAAAAAATTGTGCAGCTGAAACAAGAAATCCCAGCCTGCAAGGCAGACAATCACTGTTGGGAAGAAGCCTTTCTGTCACAGCACAGTCATGATCACTACTCTGATCAAACAGTAAAGTTTCCTATGGCAGTGGTACATTCTTCCACAACAGTTCGCCCTGGTGAGGAAGAAGATGGGGCATTTACAACGACTATTGTCCAGGCTCTGATTCCCAGTGAATTAGAATCATTAATCAGGAACGTGGGAAAATTTGACCCCTTAAAACATGATCCTCTAGACTTCCTAGGAAACTTGGAACAACATACAGACATTTACAGATTAACAGATGCAAATGCAAATCTACTTTGGGGCGAGAATCCCCAAAGACATCCCCTTACTTTAAGGTGCATAATAGCTCAGTGAACTGGAAAAAGCTATAATGAAATTGAGTAGAGAGAACAGTGAATTATGGGTGGCTCCAGAAAAAGGAGACTGCAAATCTGGTCATATTTCAGTTTTGTATAGAAATCATAGGCTTCTGTGGTATGGGTAGTACCACTGAGATAATTATGGTAGGCCAATGCAACGATTAGCTAGTTGATTCTAGTGCTTCCCTAACAATTTTCCACCCAGACAATCCATAGCATAACTCTAAGTACACTATAATTTTAAAAGTCTTTGACAGCACAGTTGTGCTAGTATCTCAGTTAGATAGCCTGTCGTTTCAGATTGGGAGTGATGGTTTTAAACATTTGCAACATTTTAGAATCAGACCTCATAAGAAAGTGTGGTTATACTGTATCATTGATTATGGGAACAACTTTACTTAGCATAATATTTAGCGTAAATAGCATAAAAAGTCCAGATATACATGCTGTATATGCAATAAAGAAAGCTGAGTTTTATGATTTAGA
Source organism: Duopalatinus emarginatus (assembly GCA_028565595.1). Classification (NCBI taxonomy): domain Eukaryota; kingdom Metazoa; phylum Chordata; class Actinopteri; order Siluriformes; family Pimelodidae; genus Duopalatinus; species Duopalatinus emarginatus. The sequence goes on from JAOVVF010000047.1 coordinate 17,173,062, forward strand.
TTCACTTTGAGCTGTAGATGACCAGAAGTTATCTAAACTGTTATCTATAAGTCCAGAGTGAGACTTCCAGTGCCAACATGAATAAGTCAAGTAGATTTATTGTCATTTCAACCATATACAATGTGGTACAGTACACAGTGAAACTAAACCATAAGCCCAAATAATATCAGATTCACTAAGGTTCACCTAGGTTAACTGTGCCAGGTAACCACAATGCTGGCAAAGACTAGATCAGATATAATGCCTCAACCAGTGCAACAGGTTTTTGAATGTTGTGTTTTTGTGTCTTATTGAAAGTAACCTCTCAGGCATATACAAGATTCTAGACAAACTCTGATAACTGACTATAACATTACCTATTTAAATGGAAAAAAAGACATTCAAGGGTTGAGAATCAAGGCAAGTGATTAGACAGAGGCATGAAACATTAATGTGCTTAGGTGCATTTATAACTCATATT
>JAOVVF010000047.1:17191152-17218337 GCA_028565595.1 Duopalatinus emarginatus
GGAGTGGTGTTTATGCCCCCCCCACCCCCCCCCCCCCAAAAAATACAATCCAATAAAATTATAACTAATAAAATTATTTAATTAGAAAAATACAAAAACCACTGTACTATAATATCATAGTACCACTGACAGTCCCAGATATGCAAACTAACCCAGAGTTTAATAATTTTTTGAGTTCTGCAATAATGGTGGAATATAGCAGTACAACAAAATTTATAACAGGGGAAATGACCCATCATGTAGATGAGCATCCACCATCACTATTCAATGTCGTCATGAACCAGACCCTGAGTCCTTGAGTGAGGTTATTTATTCACATCCAGCAGGCTAACATGAAGCCAAACCTACAAAAGAGGTCAGAGTATAAGAATTCTCACTCAACTCAAACAGCATGTTCAACTTTAACAAAACGAACTAAAGGAGTTTCAGCGCCATGGATATGACCTTCAGGATTATTACTGTCCATGCACATACAAGCCAAATGCTCTTAAAGCTGACAATCCATCCCACTACGGTATATGAAAGAAAAGTCTTATAGTCATGGATGGGACTCAGTGCTACATCTTGGCAGTCCAGGGTCAGACAGAGGCCTGTGAAGCCCCGCAGCTTCCGTACTGCTGATAGTTGTCGGAGACGGTGATAACAGGTGAATTGGAAGAAGTGATTTGGAATGGTGATGCTTTGAAGGGATGTTCTCGTTTGTTGAAGGACCGTGGGGCTCAGTTGTCTCCTGGCCCTGGTGAGAGAGAGATTGTGTATAAGTCCAGTATTTCATCTTTCAGTAGGCATTTAGCTGTATTGTTTAATAGCCTAATAGGGAATTTTTACCCAGCAATAAAGGAATACACTGTTCTTACCACAACAGTATAGTACTTAACAGTAATATACAACACTAGTAAACAAGTATGTGCTGTAAGAAACAATGAAACACATATACACAAAATGTACCACAGTAGTTGACTGTCAGTTCTGCTTGGCCAATAGGTATTGATTGTCAGTAGCTCAGACAGCAGTTCTAGGTGCAAGATTTATATTAATGCATTTGTTCTCGTTTAAAACTGTTCGTAGCTGTCAAAGTCGTCACAGAAACTAACTTGACTTTTAGATGCTTGTTCCCATTAAACATAAGTATAAACGTATGAAATGCTGGCAGTTTTAAAGTGATTAATTGTCTTACTGGCTGCCTTTCAAATGAAAAAATTGTGTGATGAAATGCACTGTAGGGTGACCCTACACACAGGTGAACACAACATGCCCACTAGGATGCCCTTTTAGTGCAGAACAAATGTTGTAGTGCCCTATAGGCTTCTCTTTTATGTGCAGAAACATGATTAAAGTGGAGATGCAGTGTCCAGAATTTAAGAAAATAGAATAAAGTGCCTTCTAGTTGCTCCCAAGTACACTGTTTCTTAACAATCAGCATGTGTTCACTTTTGGACAACCAAACATTCTATAAGTTGTACTGTCGGCAAATTGCTGTGGTGTAGAATAAAATGATGATAATCTTTGGGGTGGTAAAGGTAACTGCTGATATATGTATTAAAGAAATTGTAGGATAGAGAGAGAAAGATGTAGGCAACCCATAATGTAAAATTCAACAATTACAATATATTATATAGTAAGTATGATTAAACATATAAATGTCAACGTCTTTATAATGTCAACAGGCAGAGGAAAAAGTAGCAATATACTAGCAGTAGCAAAATGATGAAACATACAGGCTTCTTTTAAGCAAGAAAATTCACCTCTTTTTTTCAGCTTGTTAACATGTCTTAATTTACCAAAACATCCAGTTATACTGTACATATTGTGCATGATTGTTGAGTTCAATTAGTTCTTTAGTGGCCAGAATCTAAAAACAAAAGCCTAAAAAATTACTTAATCAAATGGATGTCTTACATGACATCCTCTAGAAGCATGCTATTTAGAGGGTGTTTTAAGCTGAATGTTACCTGTGGAGCAGGTGTGAGGGTTTGGCTGGTGTTGACTGGAGACTGTGCTCTGATGGCCTGTTTCTCTCGACTGGCAGTGACTGCAGTGTATGCAGGAGGTCCTGCAGATGAGCTTCTTTGGAGTAAACACAAGATAGCCTTGATGTCTGATGTCATCTGGGACTCCAGCCTGGAAAAAACACACAAGACTTTAAATTAACTTTAAAGTAAATATTTATTTTACCCGCTTCTTCTAATTACAGTTAATATGAAAATCATACATACTGACTGAAAGGACAAAAAAATAAATCAAATGATTGAACCAGTGATCACAATATGTTAATACTTATTATGTCAGAAATGCATAAAAAATGCAATGCATTGTTAATAAAGCTTTGTTTTTGTGCTGTAGAACTCTAGACAGCGTCTGTTCTTGTCTTATATAGACATTGTTCTGAAGTATAATTGACTGAAATCACAGAAAATTCATCTATCATTATTTCCAGGAAAAGACATCCAGAGTACAATATGTGCAATGTGTTTTTTCTTTGTTTTGTTACAGTTCATGGGCTATTTGCCAGTTAGTAAAATAATATTAAACCCATTAACTCTGGAGCTCAGGAAGGAAGCCTTATGAAAGTATTTGAATAATAACCCTTTCTTGTTTGCCTTTGAATTAGCTTCTTACACAACAATAATAATGAAAAATGTTTTGAAGTGTGTTTACCTGCACAGATGTGTACTTTGTTTTGAAATATGCTATTTTTCATGTACACATTTCTTGACAGTGTCTGTGGGTACGATGTGCTACTTTGGCCCAGCCGCAAAATGAATGCAAATGAGAGAGACAATGAGAGAGAGAGGGAGAGACAGAGAGAAAGAGAAAGAGAGATCCGAGTGGTTTGGGCCTCTAATGGAGATCAGAGATGTGAGACTCAGCTGGTGCAGGATTTCTCTGCCGTGATGTCTCTTTTCCCTTCAGCTAACAATTCAGCTAAAAATACCACCTGCTGTTAGTCTGCTGTCTGACAGTGTGTATATTTGTATATATGTGTGTGCATGTGTATTTATGTGTGTGCATTTACTGTTTACCGAACTGTGCCTGTTCTTCGCACCATGTCTGTTCTCCACGTGCAGGAATGATAACACTAAGCACTGTTCTTGTTGGTACTTATTAAATTTGTCGAATGCGGAAGGTGTGAGCATGTGTGTAAATGGTTCTAGATTAGCATACACTGTTTTGTTTATAAGGGGCATCAGCATAAATTGTTATTATAATATTACCTTTGGTTTGTTTACAACTGAAACACTGTGTAGCATCAGACGGATCTCTGAAGTTCTTTAGGGCGCATGTCTGATTTTAAAATGTAATACATGCAGTAGAAAAATGTAAATATATTATTATTATTATTATTATTATTATTATTATTATTATTATTATTATTATTATTATCATCAAAAGCAAAGACAGCAGCAACAATAACAAGGAAAATCCAATGTGTATATTGTGTCTTTGTATGAATGTCACCTGTTCAGGTGATCCTGTAGATGGTCCAGTCTCTGCTGCACTTCTCCATATGTAAGATCGCAGTCTAGCTCCTCCTCTTCCTCCCTTCTCAGTTTGTCCATCTGAGCTTGTAAGTCTTCTACAGCTTCCTTTGGCCTCACACTGTCCCAGTCAGCGTTTGGCCTTTCTGTATGCACACACACACACACACACACACACACACACACACACACAAAGTGCTTTCAGACTTTTTATTCTATATTTTATTTACAGATGTTATCAAATTCACTAGGGTAACCAACATAGCAACATTATACTGTTATTATTTACTGCTATTGTGCTGCTGAGATGCTCCTATCTCTGAGCAGCAGCCTACCAGGGACACTGCAGACAAAAGGTTATCTTCTTCCTCCACCTGTGTGTTTAGAAGCCAGAAGAACACTGTGTCCTTATTCAGGCTGATCTGAGATCAGACACTGGGGTCAGAAAAGAGGCTAACGATGCCATTCAATCAGTCTCCTCCAGTTAAAATGCCACTTATGTCTACAGTCTAAAACACTCAACTGCAAACATCAGTGAGGTGATTTCTAGCCACAGTGAAAAAGTGCAGAAATAAAAAATGCAAACAGAGATAGGTTTCTCCGGGTAGATTTATTTCAGGAATACACAAGTCTAATCGAAATGCATCACATCTGAGACTTGAGAATAAATCTCATAGTGAAAGGTACACTGCTATAAATATTGTACAATCTGAAATGATTTGCACAGAAATGTGCCCCGATCTCAGCATTACATGTGCACACAGTGTCTGATCGACATGCTGCATAAAGTCTACAGAGAAAATTCTAAATCCTGAATAGGGTACTGAACTCAATTGTGAGTACTGAATGTTGACCAGATACTAAGCATTGTCATTGTCCTGTGTGTTTCTGCATTTATAATATGTCATTCCTAATAATAAGCTAAGATAGGTCACATTCAAGGAGCAATCCAGTCTCCTTTAGTCATGTGGGAGGGTAAGTGCGTGCTTGATGGCTATGCGGAATTACCTTTGCTTGGCTCTGGGAGAGTGATGTGGGACATTATGTGCATGCTGAGGAGAACTTTATGGGCATGGTAAGCCAGCAGATTGCCCTAAAGCCTGTAAAAAGAGCTGTGCTCTTAACACTTAAGCTTCTGAAAACCTGCTTCAGTGATTTCTAAACTCCTGTATTTTTTTTTTCTTGTGCTTATTGTGCTTCTTTGACTTTGTGCATCTGATGACTTTGATTAATTATTTTAATTAATTTAATGTGTTACTCAGGCAAGCATAAGGAGTCATGATAATTTTAGTGTGCCCTCCATGTGTGGGCTTCAGTAAGGGAGGAGTAAGGTGCTAAGTTAAAACAAAAGCAGCTAAATAAAGAGTAATAAATAAAGCAGATGAGTTACTACAGGAAAACGCTTCTCCTCAGAGTTTTAATACAAACACTGCCTCTGTGGTGGATAAGTTAATTTTCATTAGAGATATGATCAGCTACGCGGATGGATTTGACCTGGTTCAATGGGCTTAAGGACAGTCATAAAGTCTTACCATAGTAATATGACTCTCTCTCCAGCTTGCCACTAAATGGGCTGCAATCAGAAGTTGGGGTGTAACCGTCTACACAGGGATATTCCATTATTCCAGCTGCCTGATTTCTTTGCTGCTCCTCCCTGGAAGCCCTGCAGTCATCAGAGCCTCTTTTTGAGCTGAGTCGTGACTCGCGCCGCTCCTTCTTGTTCTCATTTTCCATGTCCTTGATGCTATCCCCTGTGGGATGTCATCAACACAGGTTAAAGGAACACCGTGTGATGCAGCCCCAGCCTCCACTGGGAGCCACCAGAGAAAACAATAATACCACACACACTGTTATTTGTAAAGAGGAGGGTTTGATGTCTCCAATTGTGGATAAATGTTAATGTCTTGTAGATTATTTATAACTTATAATAAGTTATTAAAATAATACCTTATTCTATAATCCATCTAATACCTTTTGGTGTATCCATCTTGGTAAAACTATAAAGTTCTCTGTTAAACTCTATGACAGAAGGGTTCCTTCCGTATTAGAGAGGATATTAGGTAAAAAAAAAATTAGGAAGCTGAACACACAAAATCCTAAAGTATCTAAAGAATCTACTTCTAAAATAATTAAAACACTTTTTCTTAACTTCTAACTAAATTACAGCTAATATGACTGCAATGTTTTCAATAATAAAATACAGAGTCTGCATTAGAAACACAACACCAGCAACAACAACAATTAAAAAACTTTGATTTGATTTGAACCCTGGGATTTGAGTGTGCCCTGGAAATATAGGCCAATGTGATGTCATGCTGAGAAAATTCACATTCCAAGGTAATAAGTAATATTCCCAAAGTTTTTAAGGAGTAATTATCTTGGATATTGCCCAATATCTGGGTAAGTATGTATTGTTTTAAGTCTGTATTTGGTGTCAATTAACAACTCTAACCAATGTAATTGGTATTACTTTCAAAAATTTTTTTTTTTTTTCTGGGGAGACAATATACCTTTGTGACAGCTCTAGGAGCCCATGTATATTATGTCATAACTGTATGACTGCTGTGAAAAAGGCATTTTATTACAGATATCCTCATAATCAGCAGGATCTAAATTCTTTAGACTGCTTAAATGCTTAAATAAATGGCTGCACTATAGGACTATATTTGTATGTTGAAGAACAAAAGCAGTAGACAAGCAGCCAAGCTGAAAATATGAGTCAATTCAGTAGACAATAAAAACTGGGTAACATGCATACACTGGAAGCTGCATAAATTGTTATTATATTACCTTTGGTTTGTTTACAACTGAAAGAAATCTTTCTCTTGTCCTTATTGTCTTCTCCATCTGAGTCACTACCTTGTGCATAACTGGTCTGTGTTGAGACAAGAATTAACGTTTAAGACTCACACTAAAATATGCATACAGAAATTCTGCAAAATAACTATTACTCCTGTGGTTACTGCTACCACTACTACAAAGTGGTGTCTGGTCATAATATCTTTTAAAACACCACTTCAGTCTTACCTTAGTGTTCTCATCTCTCAGGTTAAATGTGAGCTCCAGGTTGGTAAGGAAGTGGTCGGAGAACTCAGGGTACATATCCAGCACCTCCAGCAGATCTTCCCGGTTGATGGTGTGCAAATCACAGTAGCTCAGAGCTCTGACATCTGCTTTTGACTTTCCTGGTTTTGCATACAAGTGGATCATTTCTCCAAAGATGTCATTCTTGCCTGGAAAAGGAATAACATACTTGCCTTATGTTTTTTGTGATACATGCATGCAACTGGACAGAGCTTTATTCATTCCAGTTCAGATTTCATTTGATTATTTTATTTATTAAAATAATCAATAAAATAATAATCAAAAATAATAATAAAATTAATGTTAATTATAGAATTTTACCACAAAGTAGCTTTTTATATATAGCATGCTATAGACACTGTGGTCATTCGAATTGCTTTATAAATGCAAAAATACAAAGACAGTGGGATTATAATTCATTAACTCTATTATACCTGTGAAATGTAAAGTCAGCAGTAATTGGTGTTGAGTCTGTCAGTAGAAGTCATGTAATACGTCTTTATGATTACAGCAGCATTTCTTAGATATAAATATTAGCTAATCAGTGTGAGATAATCCCCTGAAACTTATTCAGAGTATATACAACTGGTTTATTTAAATTACTGAAAATTTGTAAACAGTTTGGTTTTGTCTCTGCTAAAGATTTGTGTTAGTGTTTAAAGGGAGCAGGTGAAAAAGGAACAGAATGTCACCACTGACAGATCCTGGGTCCTCTTTCTCAGCTGCACTGCATCATGTCAGTCATTATAAAATGGTTAAGAGAGGGTAACAAGTATAAAAAGTAGAAATCAAGTCTTTTTGTGAAACAAGGTGCAAACGAATCACCTTGCACCCATCTGTGTCATTCATTATTTAAGTACAGATTGGCCTGATGCAGGTTTAAGCTTTGATGTCCATTGACGCTCCATCATATGTGGCTGACAGGCTTTGCTGTCCTTCTTCAAAAGGAATAGGAATGCTTTTGATAATCACGCCAAAATCAAAAACGTCTGTAAATATGTAACGGTCTGGGAAAACCTGTTGGATTTTATGGTAGTTGAATTGTGGCAGATTTCCTCACCCAACAAATGTTAGGCTTTGAGCAAGTTTTCGGAGAGCTACATACAACAGCGAAGTTGTTACGTTGCAGTGGTAAGTATACGTTAAAATTCACTTAGACAGGGGAAGGACGTAATCACAGGAAATGTTTTTTTTAATAATAACAAAAACATAAACAAACAAAAACAAACATAAACTAAAAGCAAAACGAAAGCAAAACTAAACATAAACAGGGTCAGGGTAAAAAAAAAAGCCCGAACAGGGTTATCCACATAAACAGGGTCAAAACAGAGTAAGAGTCCAGAATTTAGTAATCCACAAGAATAGGGTCATCAACAGGGCAAACAGAGTTCATAGTAATTTTTTTCAGTTGCAATGTGCATGTGGCAGTGCAAGGCTTAACTAGTCTGCATAATCAGCCGCACAAATGCGGCTCAGGTGCGCACCTGGAGTCATGTGACCACATCTGGGAAGCCCATATGTGACAGAAGTGGACATAAGCCTAATCAATTTAGATTGTAATCAGATACTCGCTGTTCAAATGTCTTTCTGCAGTGCAGCAGGAATGAAAGCTTTAACAGAATTATCTCCTACTTCACATTTGCAGGTAACGTGCTAGATCTTTACTTCTGTCTGAGATCTGTGCAAAACAGTATCACATTTCACAGGCCAGGCCATATCCAGCTTAGAGTAGGACTGAATAGAAAGATCAGCTTGTGCTGATAATAACAAGGTTGTCACAGACAGGCAGATTTTCAGATATTTTGTGTGGAGCTTCTTTTTTTAGTATCCTAAATGGCTGAATTAAGGTTACTATCACACATCAGGATCTATTCTCTGCAGTCTGTGTTCCTGTACCATCCTGAATCTGCACATGACTCAACATCGTCAGATGACCCAGCAGTGTTCAGTGGGTGAGAAAGAAGTCTGCTCAAAAGTGTCAGGGTTTAGCACACTTGCTAGGCACATGCCTAATGTGTCTGACATTATGAGGAGACACGCTCACTAATTACAACAGTCAATAGTTACACAAATTGAGAACATTAACTTTTATAGCTCTGGGGAATAGAATAAACAACTCAATAATTCGACTAAATGATTTAGATTCATTAACTATGGGAATGCAATCTCAGGTTTATGTCAAAAACTACATTGAAAAAGAAGCTAAAATTTCTATTTTTTAAATTTTAAGGTATGTGCATGACTGTCCACTAGAGACCATTCACCTGCTAGGAAATAAGGCTACAAGTGAGTAGATTTTGCCCTTACAGAATGTATAGGTTTACCATTATTTAAATGGCAAAACAATACAAAAAAATGAGTGCTAAAAACAAGCAAAAGCTTTGCACAAAAGAATGTTCGTTAAATGCAAATTCTTCATTAGAACACATTAGGATGTCTGGCACCACATTCAGTCAAGGCTTTTATTTAAATACAGGGCAGAGCCATTACCTGTGATGTGGTCTTAATTATTGTACCCAGGGAAACAAATTTAAATCAGCACAGAAATGACTGAAATGTCAGAACCTCACTAATAAAATCAAGGCCAGTCAGATGTATTCAGAATTACAGCTGCTTGTAACGACTGCACTTACTAAATGTATCTTTTAATAATTATTACTTGTTATTAGTTTTCATGTGAAAATGCAGAAACTATAACTGCAAAACATAGCACACACCAAGTGCATTGCTATTTGATTACATTTATTATTATTACTACTACTATTACAACTACTACTGCTGCCATAATCTAGAAAAGCTTTCATAATCAATAATATGATGTCTTCAAATAATTCATTTTCCCTCAGGCGAGTTGAAAAGGTCTATTTGCTCCCTCCAAACTCCCTTTTTTAACTGTTCTTTTTATAATCAGACATATAATGATTAGTCAACATTAATGCTATCATACACTTTTTTGTACACGAGGCCCATGCCAAATAGGCCCATTTTACTTGTTATTGGTTAAAGCAAGTAAACAGGCTACACAAAACTAACATTAACAGCAACCAAATCCTTTTAAACGTGCTGCCGTCATTCTTAGACTGTGCATTATAAGAAAACTGAGACAGACAAATCAATATTGACAGTACCATCAACGTTTCCAAACAATGAGATTCCTGCTTTTAACTCCAGACTAATAAAACAATCCAAAAGTGCTCTTTTTCAGAAAACCTACTGAACTCAGCTATGACAAAGCAATATGAGAATATGCTATTATCGTCACAAAAAAAGTCTTTGACAATATGCTTTTTGAAATGAATTTTAAATGCATGGGAGTATAGCCAGACAGGGTCTATTCACAATGTAACAATGGAGCTGCATTATCAGCTTACATCTTTAGACGATGGAGAAAAAAAATCTGATTTTAAAGTTTAAATTTTGTTCAACAACAAAGCAAAATTACCTAGAATAGCTACTACAATGTCATCCTTCAGGATCTCTATGGAACCTCGAGACAGGAAGTAAAGTGCTGTAAGGACATCTCCAGAGTGAACCAGTGTATCTCCTGGTGGAGCATGGGTGGTCTTAAAGCGCATGGCCAGAGCACGCAGGCAGCCATTTGTGGCCCCACGGAAGGCCTTACACTCTTGCAGCAGGCTCCGGTTCAGATGGAGACAGATATCTGCTTGTAGGCACTCTGGAAAGCCCTTCAACACCTAGACAGGAGAGTTGAGAGAGGTAGATGTAGTAACATATTATGAGGAAATGTTGAGCTTATGGGAAAGGACATGTCTTCAAAAGTAGTATTTAACAAACACATGCATCTTGCATTCAATTCATTGCATAGAACAATAACAGACAATAGTTTGTTACATATTAACTCATTATATTTACTTATCCAGACATATAACAGTTTTCAGGTTTACCCTGTTTATAGTCTATAGAAAGGGTCGAATGTTTTTGAAAATAACATCCATACGCCAAGTAGAGTAACATGCATTTCACTGTGTTGAAAATACAACAGTGGTAATAGAAAGATTAGGAAAGATGAACATGCAAACTATATATAAAAAATAATAATTCAGCAATGATAGAAATAACCTGCTGAACTCGCTAACAGCCTCTAAAGCTTACACATTCAAGAAGCAATATGTGTAAGCAATAAGATATTCAGGCTAAAAAGACCTTCACATATTAACGAAATATCAAACCAGATGCAAAGCTGAAATGGAATTCTAATTGAAAATAACATATGAAGTAAAATGAAAAGTGGTATATGATGTCAGATGATGGGCTGACATCTGCACATAACAGGCAGTGAGGGGACGAGAATGAGAATGGCTAAGAAAAAGCTGTTTTTTTTGTTGTTTTTTTTTTTTTTTTTTTTTTTACCTCCTGCATCCCAGTGTGATGAGGCCATTCCATTTCGTTTGGAGCAAAATGGAGAGAGACAGGTGCTGTATTCATTATACATACTTACAACACATTTCACTTGATTTACTCACATGTTTTAGAGGAGCTACATTAAAACCTACAGTAGATTTTTTTCTACAGTAGAAAAAAACTGAGCATTTATAAGTTTAAAATAGCTCTCATTTCCAGTTCCACAATTTCACATCATCCACCATGAGCACTGTGGATTACAAATGTGTTCCTTTTGTCTTAATAAGTACAAATATCAAGTATATTCACTACACAAAAGACAAGTAATGCATGAGCTGAGTCTATATGGCTATGCCTGCCCCTTCCCCAACATACAAACGCACCATGTTCATGTCGATGCCATTGGTGTAGTTCCAGGAATGCTGAAAATACTCCTCCAGCCTCTGCCTGAGTGGGTTGGGGATCTGGTGGAAGCGGATAAACTCTTTCACACGCAACATCTGTGTGTGATACCGCGCTGTTCCTGAGTAGAGCCGCTGAATGATAGCAGATACATTCCCAAAGATGCTGGCATACATTAGGGCTAACCAGGACAAGAATGATAAGAGTTTGAATACAAATATTCATATGAATATGAGAAACCACAAATAAAAATACATTAACCTGGAAAGAAAGTACCTCTGTATTATACATCTATTATATGGATAACAAGTGTCAAACAGTAGTTAGACAGGCCAGCTGTCTCATTTCATTTGGCAAGCACAACCTTGCCAAGAATAAATAATATAATATACAGTATATGGCCAAAGATTTATGGACAATTGAATTTCATAACCAGACATGCTTTCTGAACATCGCTATTCAAAACCATATACTGCTGCTCCCCACATTGCTGCTAAAAAGCCTTAATGCTTTAGGGAAGGCTTACCACCAAATTTTGGCATGTTGTTGCATTGTGTTGTTGAGATCAGTGCTTTGTGCAGGTCACTCATACAAACATGCCTACAAACACATTCTAGACAGTTGTGCATTTGCAACTTTGTGGCAACTGTGTGAGGAAGTCAACAGTCAGCCTATCTTTATCCTTGATCAGATCTTTGTTTCATTTGCTTGATGGAACATTCTCAGAACAGCAGTAACCATATTATGATAATGTGTGTGGGGTGCTGGCATAAATGTATTGTGAATATTGGGCCATGTTCACAATTGAGTTAAAAAGATAACTATGAACCTAAACAATATTCAGAAGTGGTGAACACTATTGGCAAGCAGTTATACACTTAGGGTGGAGGTACATGCAATTCTGACTTTAGACTTAAACCTGATATTGTGCTGTTAAACCCAATTATATGACACTTTATTTAAAAAAAATAAGCTGAAAACTGTGGTTACATTTATAATATATAAAAAGAAAGACAGCAAATTATTAGTAGGTGCTGGATCAAGTGCTATTATATAAATTCCTAGATAAAACTGTGGAAACCATATTATTAAATTAGATCAAATTTGCAGTATAAATATATTAGCAAGATACTAAAGTCCTGCCCTTGATTTTATGTTGCAGGTGCTATTTCCCTCAAATGTCTATATTTTCCCATATAGATTTTTTTTCCTGTGATTAGGTTTAAAGTCAGTGGTCCATTTTGGACACTTATAATAAATATTTGCCAGCTTTGGAAGATTATACACTAGTGCAGACAACTGACTCAAGCAGGTGTGTAACCCGTCATTGAAAACCTATATCCATCCCCATGTAAATAATGATGTAAATTATGGAACTGACATCACCAAATTTGAATACAGTCCAAAGTAATCCTACAGGGCTCTTTTTCATAAAGCCTCTTTATTCTTACAGGCCTCTTTGATTCATATCAATCATACAGCCTTTATCACTAGCAGTGTCTCATCAAAACACTTTAATTGTCTTGCATTGATGCATCATTGCTCATGCTACTACACATGCACTTTATGTTGTACTGTGCATAGTGTACTGTGTATTGTGTAGGTTTGTTGTTCTATGTAGCACATGCTATCACACACATGCAGTTTATGCTGTATTGTGTAGATTTGTTGTTGATTGATGTAGCACCTTGGTCCTGGAGGAACATTGCTTCATTTCACTATGTACTGTACACACTGTATATGGTTGAAATAAAAATAATTTCCACTTGACTGGATGCTTTTGGTTGTCAGACTGTTCTCTCAACTCAGTAGTGTTATTGAGGTGTTTAAAAACCCCACCAACATTGGTACACCTGATAAACCTGTACCACTGAGCACACTCTACTGTGTCACTGCTGTGCTGAAAATGATTAAACACCTGAATAATATTAGGTAAGCATCTGGCCTTGGTGGACTTATTCCACTGCTAAATTTACATCCCAATGAATTTACACAGAATAAATTAACTTAAAACAGAATATACTCACATCCAATAAGCATGACACAGATAGAAAAAATCTTCTCTGAGTTGGTATTTGGTGAGACGTTGCCAAAGCCCACGCTGGTCAGACTGCTGAATGTGAAATACAGAGCAGTGACATATTTGTCCTTAATGGATGGCCCAGAGTTGGGGTCACTGTAGTTGTAACGCTTTCCAATAGACACTCCAAGATTATCCAGCCAGCCAATCTTGTGCTCCAGATAAGGCTTCTCTACGTTGCCGATGGCATACCAGATACAGGCCAACCAATGGGCGATAAGTGCAAAAATGCACATGAGGAGCATCAGCACTGCTGCTCCATACTCAGAGTAGCGGTCTAGCTTCCTAGCCACCCGGACTAATCTCAGCAGTCGAGCTGTCTTCAATAGACCAATCAGAGTAGTAGTCTAAAGACAAAAGACATTTAGTTCAGAGGGTCATAAGTGTGACAAATAAAACTATAATGCTACAGTGCAATCATGACTAACTGCAACATGATGGAGCATCATAGAAAAGTTCAAATAGATTTTTGTTTTCTTAATTAAAGCCTACAATGCATATGCACCACATTAAATTCAGTTTTATCAATTTCCATTCTTCAACACTCAATTCGAATTATTGACCATCAATGAAAAAAATGAAAATGTCAGACAATCACAATGGCTTGTGAAAGATTGTGATAAATTCTGAAAAACAGACTGTATATGCTTTTCTTGTGCACGGAACTGCATGTTTGTAATGGAATAGCTATGTGCCTTAATAAAATGCATCTTATAAACCTAATCAATTGAGCTGACAAATTGACTATGATGCATTTGTGCAGTCACATCAACAGTGAGGCTTGTTTTTGGCCATCAGGTGATATGAGAATGGCAGAGAATGATATGGATGATGTTGATAATCAAAGTGAGAACTCATTTCCTGTTGTAAGTGTAGAATTATTTAATATTTGTCAGTAATGGCAGGCATCATCATGTAACTTCAGCTGTGTTTAAAATATTTGCAAAAGGGAATTAAATTTTAATAAAGCAAAGCATGTGCTTTCAGAACTATATTGTAAGCTTCTAGTAAACCATACAGAAAAAACAAAAATACCACCATGATTATGTGAATGGGTTTTCCCCAGCCACTATACAATTACTGCAAATGAGCAAATGGAAGGGCTGTATTTTGTAGACTCATTTGGCTAGCACATGTATGTCTGTAGCAAATTCCCCCAGTATTACCTTTGAACAAATGTTTCACTAAATACCTGTTTTGTAATTATGTGTAATTATGGCCCATTATCCAAAGCTGTCTATATTCTTTACCACTAGAGACTAGCACTACATCCACCAATGCCCTGGCCATTTAAAAAAAAATAAAATGAGAGAGTATTAATGGAAAAGGTTTTCATACATTTTTAATCTGCAGTGTTTTCAACTTGGCAGTAATACTGCAATACTACAGAAAAGACATATATTCTAATTTGTGGAAGGTTTTCTCTCATTCTGTAAACCCTGTAAATTAGCCCCTTGGTGTTTACACCATGTTCTGTCTCATTTGAAACAGTCTCCTGCAACACCTTAAACTGGCCCTTGGCAGGGTATCATTTATTTGCCTGCCAATTATATAGCGGTTCTGCAAAGGGAATAAGTGGAGCATATTTTTAAAGTTCATTTAAATAGATGGGTCTGCCAGTAAAGTTGCACGTTTGTGTTGACACTGTGTTAGCAATCGGCCTCCATGAAAATGCTTTTCTAAGTTTCACATAAAAAGAGTGAATAGGCAAATGAGTGGACAAATGATCGTACAAGGAAGCCATTATAAGCTCATTCAGCTTTCACCCATAGTGATCCACAACAATTCTGTATAGAGTTATAGCTGGACATCATGTGTAATACTTGTAAATCATCTCATCAGTAGCTTTACACAAGAATAAATGGGTATCTGTATCTAAAGATTAGAGAAACATTTAACCTGCTAATATTTGTTATATTTGTTATATATCACCTAATCATCCATTCCAGCCAAGAATAAATTAAGATTTGACAGTTGATGCAGATTGTTATGACTACATTTCCAAGTTAAGTACATTGTGATTAACATTGTAATACCTGATGGCAAACGTATCAGTGGTCATAACAAATATAACATAAACCCCTCCTCTCTACTGAATACACTGAGCACAACATTGCTCTTCCAGCCATCAGATTGCAAAAATCGGTTCTATCTTTTGACCCATGCATCATTGTACGTCTATACTGTACATTATCTGCATCAGACACAACATGGCACCTCATAAATACCTCATAACTATCTCATCTATGGATAATACTATAAACCTAACCAATAAACAATACAGCCCCTTAGCACAGATGTAGTTGTACCACAGGTTTAATATTTAGATTATACATATTTTAGTATTTATATTATATCTTGGGGTTAAATAAAAAAAAAATCTCTTTCAATTGCTCTACAGCACTGTGATCAAGACCATGCTTCTTGGTAGCACTGTATGGTTTGTGGTGGCATTGTACTCAACAAGATTCTGCTTAACTAACTTTTTACTATTATTGCTATTAAAAATTACAGTGCTGTAAAATGTCTTGCAAATGTGTAAAAATCACTTAAAAACACGATATCAACAAAGCAAGTATAACATGCATAGATAAATTAATTATATCTTCAGAAAAAAATAAATATTACTAGAAAGCATGCCAAATTTAGTTTAAGGTTTAGGAGAAGGCCTAAAATCACTTCATGTAAATCCTGTAAATGAGAAGTGTCCTGAGGCCACCTGCCATCTGTCTCTCTGTACTATACAAAACATGCAACGCTGACCACAGTCTGCACAACAGACCCATCTGCCCAACCACAGGCATAAAAACATACACACAAATCGAAAAAAAAAAAACCAGTCCAGCAAGAATGGGCTTTCCTGACGTGAGTCACTTTAGATTTGTCATTTGAGTCTATGTCATTAATGGAAGGGGGACACAACAGCACAATATTCAGCACAATATACACAGTGGAGTGTAATGTTTCTTTTGGTTACAATATGCTTACCTATATCATGCTTTGGAGTAGGGTTACAGGAATGCCTTTTCAATGAATACTGTACAACCGAAATCCAATGGAAAGTCAATAAATAATAATTCTTAGCGGCCCAACACTTTCATTCAATGTATGATAGCCATTTATCAGGCATAACAAAATGGAAATTCACATTTCCTATGTATAAGGAAATTTGCGGGATATGAGACAGAAAAAGCATCATTCAGGACCTGTAATTTTTCTACTAGCTGGCTCTTGTTACACAATGAGTGCATTACATCTCACATCCCCCAACATATATCACTACCTCCCACAGGGCTAATCATTCATGTAAACAAATTCAAATAGCCACTAATTACCATTCTTTCTTAAGATGAAAAATGAAAATGAATCTAGAAAAATAAAATCCGTCATTAATCAAACTATCCACAATATGATGGGCTTTGCACTGACAGTAAAACTACAGGAATTTATAATAATTTATAATATATTCATAATGATCCACAATACTGAAGACAACTTATGTTTTTATGTTATTTAGTCTTTATATCCTTATCTTACTAGTAACATATTTATATACTCATCTAGTAGGCTTATGATGATTCATTTTCCTATTATTTTCCTATTTATCTGTTCAGCGGATATACATATTTTTTTAAATACATTGTAGAATGTATGCACAATGATTTAAATGCAAAATTGATTACTTTGATTGTGGATGTCTATACTTGCCCAAAAATCACATATTTGCATTTTAAACAATTACAGTATAATTTGTACTAGAATGGTGTACCACAATATTATTTCAGAGAAATGGACCACCACCACTTTAGCTGAAACACATAATTTCATGATCCTAACAAAATAGATAAATGCATTTTTCATGCATGTGAAATAAACTGTGCATTTGATCTAAATTTGAAATGATGTCATAGAAGACATCTCAAGCCTACAGTAATGTGGTAATTAATAAAGTCAGACTAATACAATGCAAGATAAGGATTCAAATTACTTTTCTCTTTCAAAGACAAATTCATACTACTTAGCAACTTCAACATCAGTATAGATTAATAACTTTCAGGCGAGGATTATTGAAGGCACCGTGTAGTTACCATTCAAGTAAATGTGATACAGAGTTGTGACATGTTGATTAAATAAACTGTGCTTACATTTTACTACATTATATAATCTATTACCAGTAAATATCAAATTTGCTGACATTCCTTCACATACGTAATAAGCAATGTTATGGTAATATCTTCATTCAACTTCCAAGTGTGTTATTACCTCATGCTATATGTATGGGGTGATTATAATGAACATTTATGATATGCCATCATAACTGACTGCTGTCCTGAAATATCCTCACAAAAATAACCAAGTGCAAAAGCAGCCTGTCGAGATGATTCACTGATCACCATTTGATAAGACATTTATGTATATAAGTGGCCTAACAAACTGCATAGCATTAAGAAAAAAATATTGCCTTAGAGCATAATAAAAAAATCCTCACCAGCCAACAGTGATGCATTAAGCTGTTAAGAACAGTAAATAGCAGTCAGAATATTTTGAATTAATATTAACAGCACATGCTTTGGTCCCTAATGAATACATTATTCGTCAAAGAGAAATAACTGTACAGAAATAAATATTTCAATAACACAAAAACTCAATAAAAGAGGGCAGTGAGAGAATGTTAATGCAGCTAATCACTTACTTCATCCGACCCTGATCCAAAGATGAGCAGGTCGAAGGGAATGGCTGCCACCATGTCTATGAGAAACCAGCCCTTAAAATAGTGCACAGCGATCTTCCCTGGGTGACTCACTACCTCTTCATTGGAATTTACATAAGTTGTGCGGAAGTTTATAAGGATGTCAATGATGAACATGATGTCCACCATTAAGTCGACAACATTAAGGGGACTGCAGGAGTAGCCACATAATCTCCTTTTCTGTTCTTCACGATCATTCAGCAGGAAGGCGGCAGAGTACGGGGTGAAGATGGCAGTGTAAATGACAAGAAGCAGAATAAGCCAGTCCCACATGGCCTTAAACGGACTGTAGTGCAGGATGGTGAATTTATCCATGCGTGCAGCCTGGAGCTTGTACTCAGGTAATACATCTGCACCTAGTGACAACACCTAGACAGAGGGAAAGCAAAATAAAAATACATAATGTTTTTAATGGAATATAAAAATGTGAAATTCTATAAATATATATTTAACACTTTTCATTATTTTCTGTAAAGCTGCTTTGGGACAATGTCAATTGTTAAAAGAGCTATACAAATAAAATTGAATTGAATTGAATTGAATTGAAATTCAATTGTATATTAAGAAGCATGGCTATATGAAAACTGCAAACTGACTGATGGAAAACAAATGATGTGGTTTAAGTATGCAGTTTGCATATTCTATTAAAACTGATATTGATTATAATACAACTAATATTCAACTGAAGCCCCTGGATGTAAATTAGCATGTCAATGTGTGTGTATGTGCGTTGTTTCCAAATGACCAGGATAAAGAAAAAGACTATTAATAGCTAGATAATATGTGAAAATAACTGAAACTGAAATCTCACGATAAAACTTTAATCAATAAAGGATAATGGCAGTGCTATTGTTTTCTTTTTATTTAAGAATTTTAATGTATTTTTAACTACTATCTGGTGCATCAGTGAAAAGCTTTGGATAAGATTTATATTGCATCAAGAATTTTTCATCATCTCATTACTACTGACAGCCTGTCTTCAAAGTTCACTGTTACACAGTCGGAAGGAGCCACACACCAAAAACATTTATCTCCTTTTCCTGTCCAAACTCATTTATGTTTTACAGAACGTTGAGAAAAGGACGCTTCCTAGCTGTCCATGTCAGGTTATTATGGGAGTAGTGTAGTTCCTTGCTTAAGGGAACAGAAAAAAGGCTATAAAAAAGTCAAGCACTAGTGAAATTTGGCTCTGGTGTGGAGTTTATGATTGCATACATATTGTGCTTTGGTTAAATTTCACAAACAATAACTGCTTGGTTATCGTAAAGTAACTACTTAAACCTATAACTGTATGATCACCCGAAGCTGCCAGGCAAAATGTTTTAGGAAAACACTGATTTTAATAGACCTGATGGTACATTATGTGTTCTAGCATTGGCACATTCTTTACTTTGGGTAGCAGGCCACAGATGTTGGATAATATTTTTTTTTGATGCTGATGATGTATTAACATAATTCCAGAGTATGAGTCTGGCAGTTCTTCATGGTGGATAAGGCTGAGATGTTGAGCTGTGTTGTTTTTTTTTTGGGAGAGGGGATGCGGGGTTCATGTTTTCTCCGGGCAGTATGATTTGTACTACTTTCTCCCTGCGTCAACATTCATCTTTTACAAGGTCAGCAAGGGAGCAGTTGTCATATTTCCAGACACTGAAAGTTTTAAACCCATGCTGTGTAGCTCAAACTGACTGTAATCCAGAGAGTGTACGACTGTGACTAAGCCTAAAGCATAAACACTTAGACACAGCAACACATGCACAAATTGCCACTGACAAACAGCAAATGAGGCATCTTACCCTAATTAATACATCATTAATTGTTATGCCAACATGAGGAGAGCTTGCTTTATGTTGCCACCTCAGCACTTTTTGAATTCTCATTCTATAAGAGCTGTTTTCTCTTATCTGCCTCTCACATATGCAGATGGTCAGAGTAAGGTAATGTGAAAATCACTCAACACTGACAAGCCAAATGACTAAATCAAATGCCAAGCCACATGGCTTGACTAATAACAGTTGCCTGGGCTTCTTTGGAGTCTTAGAGTACACTTGGGGTTTTTCTGGATACGTTTCTGTTTTTGTATTTTTCCCTACAGCTGTTTATGAAAGCGATACATACGAGAGGGGCTGCCATCTAATGTCCTTCAATATACAGAATGACTGTAGGATAACAGAAGGACACTTCCAGCACTTATCTGCCCCTAGAGTGAAGCCACTATCTTTGCAAGGACCTAAATCAAGTCTCCAAGCTACCACTAAGGAAGTCTGGAAGGAAGGAATGCGCTAACACTTTAAGGCTGCTACAGTACTATTGAATTCTGTTCTGCCAATATTGGGGCATATATTTGTGCACAGCAGTAGGAAATCCATCTTCATGCTCAGATGGTCTTTTGATGCATTACAGTGTCAGAGAGAGAGAGAGAGAGAGAGAGAGAGAGAGAGTTGAATAATAGAAGAAAGAGTCTGGAGATTTCTTAACTGAACAATAGTCTATACTAACAAGGTAAATTCCTTACTGGCAGTGAACCAATGCAGCTGAAAGTCAATAATTCTCTGTAAGAGTTGACCGTTCACAGTGATAGACGAAAAAACAATTAATTAATTATTAATGACTGTTATTGCTCAGCTGTCCAATTTTATTTCTAAACATTACATGTGATGTAAATATGATCAAATGAGTGCACATTTGTTTTCAATAGTAAATCAGTGTGTGACAATTTTAACCAACCATGCTATACACATTAGACATGCAGCATAACACTGGCAGAAAAAGCATCAAGTAGATGATCGGATATATAAACAACATGCTAAATTGGCTGTTAGTATGATTTGAAAGCCACATTGTAAATGTATTTTTACAATCAACAATAAGCTGGAATGGCACATTGTAACTTTAACTAACAATATCTGAAGGTAATCTTTGGTCATTATTTGTTTGTTCTATATGACAAAGTTGGCAGATTTGTGTTAGTGACTAAACTAGCTACTGTAAGTGTTGTAAGTATACTCGAATCTTAAACGAACAGTAACCGAATCGTCATTTTCACTGTCATTCCAGCTTAAGAGTGATACATACTACATAAACTTACTAGTCACCTAATATATAATATCTGAGTACTTTACACTATATGGCTTTGTATAATACATATATTTTTAGGCATGTGTTAATTATGTTAAGTGTGTCAGATGTGTTAATTAAGTGTGATAATTAATTACTTATTAATGTTAATAGTTATTAATATATTTAATTATATATAAATATTATAATTCTAATTCTCTTCTAATCTATTTTGAAGAGGTATCATAAATGACACCGACAAAGGCCTTCTTGGCTTGTGTGGACTTAAGTATGTCATTGTACCTAAGAATGCTCATAAAGTGGTACCCAAAGACCAAAATGTGTGATCTGCCACTGATATGGTATGCTGTATAATGTGAATGACTCATTAATATTAAATAGTATTTATTATTCTAATTTACACATCTGTATGGACAAAAACTAATGAAAAGAAAAATTGTGTCTCAGTACTGTAATGTAATGTAGGTACTGTAAAAAAGATACAACAGCTTGGTGACCTTATGGACCATAACACTATTGATCTCACCTGTGTGACTTTCTCAGTCACGTTGTGTGTGCGGTCCTTAACTTTTGGGGCAATGATGGTCTTCTCAGAGGCAGGAGGGGAGGGGGCTCTTTTGTCGTTGTTAATTTCAGAGAAGTTAAGTGCAATGAGGGGGATCTTGTTAATTGTAGTGTACTTGTTCAGGTTGGAGTCTGAGGTAGAGCCCAGCAGGCTGGATTTGAGATGGTTAAATGGACCTGATAAAAAAATGCAGAAAATAGTTACTATCATGACAATTAAACTCAACCTTAAAAAGCACTGAGATGTAACTCGATTGGAAGGATACAGTGTCCTAAAAGATGTTTAGTTTATACAGAAAACCTAATGATTTTTTTTTAAATGGGACATTTAATTTGAACCAAAACACACAGTAGTAAATAATGACAAATTTTCAACTGTGTAAAAAGACTGAAATGGTACACAGACTGACTACACAGCAAAGTGGCAGAAACAGACTTCATTCACACATGCTTCAAAGTGATATACATAGTTCTGACAATGGATTTGTATAGAGGAGATATATAGCATTCAGTGTAGGATTGATTTCCTTTCAGATCTCATAATGACAACAGTTTCATGCATGGAAGTGAGAAAGAAAACCTTTGCTAGTCTGGCTCAGACAAAAATCCTTATTTATGGGTCAGGTTAAACCTGACATACACAGACTTCTCCTGCACTGTACTCTAAATCACAGTCTGACCACAGCCAGACCCCTGGGACTCCTCATCATTCCACATACTGTCTTGTCATTACTGTATAAAAGATATGCCTGAGGATTGATGTTTTGAGAAGTGATATCAGGCAGGAGCAATGATTCCCTGGACACTTTAAAGAAGACCTGTCTTTTCTTGAATCCACTAGTAGAGCAGGATTTATATTAAATGCTAGGAAGATTTATGCTGCTTTGAGGCTATTACTACGAGATGCTAATAGAAGTTATAAAGTTACATAATATGGAGGAATCAGACAGTTATTGTTTTTTAAAACCATGCAACAATCAGTCCAGTCTGTAAAGCATTCAATCATAACACACAGTTACCTTTCACACTGCGGCCATGGTCTGAAATACATGAGAACATAATCAGCCATGAGACAAATTACTGTCGAAGTTCAGATTACCAGCATGGGTGAGTGTTATAGTTTTATTTTATTAAAGGTAAACCGCTATCTGGGAAACAATATTTCAGGGCAGTTCGTCGATATTTTCTGGACTAAATGAAAATAAATGGCAATTCCTGCTGCCAATATTTCTACACCCAAACAACATTAACTCCCTTGTACTCAAGGGACACCTTCACAAAGTTCATGTTTTTACATTTCTGAGTGCATACATTATGTAGAAGATTAAAATAACATTCCGTTTGCGTTTTGTGACTGCACACTTATTATATGCAATATTATTGCTCAGTGGCTCATATTGTTCTGAGACCAAATCTGACCAAGTCTCTCATCACAACCCTTCTTGCAGCACAGAAGAAATAAATTGGTGGGTCTATTTACCTTCACTAGCATGGCGATCACTTAACAGGCGTTTGGAGTTGGAGCTGAGGCCTTCAATATCATGCACAGATGAGGCACGTCTTCTGCTACACATACTATCTCTGGAGATGGACTGCGCCAGGCAAGTAGTGGACTGGGCTTGAGACAGGCTTGGGCGGTCCCATAGTTGTTTAGGAGATGAGTGGTCGAGTGGTCCAGAAACACTAATTGGGGATGAGTGGGGACTGGAGCTGATAAGGGCCTGTGTGTCATTTGCATCAGCAGGACTGCAGCTGTCTTTAGTCGGTGACTGGAAGTCTTTCAAAGGTACAGAGTCATTGCTGGCTCTTGGAGAGTCCACCATCACTGTATCAGGGTCTTCCTGGGGCAGAGACTGTTTGCTGGAACCTAAAAGGTTCAGGGAAGGCAGGCGGAACCTGAAGAACCTTCCTTTCCCTGAAGGAGATAAGGGGAAAATATATAACCAATATCAAGAGGCATGGTCTGTAGCTTTGGTGTATTTTTATTTTACATTGGAAGGAATGGAGATAACAACTGCAGTAAGCAGTACATTTCTGTATAGATACACATTTCTGGACCAGTGAGTGAAAGCTTTAGTCTGTAACATTCTATTCAGCTCTAAAATAAAAACATGGAACCAGGAAACAACAGAATGCACAGCATATCTCTGAGCTCACATAGCATATGATCTCAGTGTGGATGTATATCATGAAAGAAAAGCTAAAAGGGAACCAAAATTATACTTCAGCGGGACAGAGAAGAGATTTGTAAAACAGGGAGAGTTTAATGGGAAACTAGAGCAAGAAAATGAATGACATTTGCATGGGTCTTTAAATAGAGGAGATCGGCTCTTTCCAGAAATAAAGGGTCATAAATTAGAGAATAGTAGAAAACCTTTAAGTAGAAAAGTGTTCATGCAATTATCTTAACATTCTGTGTGTATGTACAACTTGTGAAATATACCGCAACATAATCTATTATCTCCCTTTTCCATGAATACAGTGATGATCCTGGTGCATGAGCAGGTGCTGATTAAGGAAACGTTGAAACATTTACGCCCACAAGTCTGAACATACAGCAGACTTCTAGTATGATCAATGACCTGTAAAGCATACCTGTAAGGATTGCTGCTAGAAATTTATTTGCACCTGTAAATGTACCACTTGAATGCAAGAGTTTAATCATAGATGGGACATTTTATTACACCATGAACATGGTTAAAGTAATTTTTTTTTAAAGAACTTGGATTAGTTTCTGCCACAACCTATTATATAAAAATGTGGTGGGTCTTTGAACTGAGCAGGAAATAGTACTTACAGAAGTTTTTTTTCTTTTGTATTAACACTATAGATTCTATATTATTCAGTATACTGCAGTTGCATGTTTGATCAGTGTTTCTTCCAAAACTCTGGAATTGCCTGGAATTTGAATGAAGTCAGGTTTTCAATGGAAAAGAATTATTAAAATCATATACATCTGACCCGTCCTTGGTGCTAATTATCACTTTACCACTGATGTTATTAACAGCTACATTATATTCTTTTTTTAACATAGAGTTTTCTTGATCAAACAGAAACACAAGGTCCTGTGGTATATAATGTCCCCTATGTGTTGTAGCTTTGAAGAGTTCTACCATCCATCATTTTGTTGATGCTGGAAAAATGTATTGACTAAGGCATCCTCCAGAGACTATTAATAGAGCTGCACATTTTTAAAGTAAACCCAAAGGAGAAACAGGGCAGTCTTTTTAAAAATGGATTGTAGTATCTTGACGGCAGGAAACATAGCATGCTTTGTTATAGCACTGCAGAGTCTTTATTTAATATATCTAAAAATACATAATACTGTTATTTGAGTGTTAACGTTTGCTAAGTAAAATATTTATTATACAGTAGTTAATTGTACATTTTGCTTAAATTGTAAATTCTAATGAAAATAAACTGTGTAAACATATTTTTGTGTATGTGTTTAGAACTCACTTAGATATGCTCCAGCCTTTGTTTTAAACACTGCTGTTATGTGCACCAATTAAACTTTTGTCTCCACTACTGCTGTTGCATTAGTGTAATTTACATATTTGCTTAGTAACCCTGTCCTTGATTAACCTTGTCACTGGTTCACCAGTTGTCATTTGGGCCCCTTTTGGTCGTTACTAACCACTGTAACTCAGATCAGATTATCTTGTCAACATGGATTTATTAGCCAGCAAGTGTCAGTTCCTAAATCTTAGCCAGGAACAGTCAGTTCCTAAATCTCATGTATTGGAAGCATTAAATTGTTGATGATGATGATGATGATGATGATGATGATGATGATGATAATTATATTCCTCTATAATCGTTTTTAAAAAGTGCTTTAATGCTTAGTTAGCTATGTCAGTTTAACAGCTGATAAAGAACAGAGAATTTTTCTTCCACAATGGCCTCATAAACCACACTCTGGTACCTTATCACATTATTTGTAGTTATAAGCCAATTGAAGTTATAACCGATTACACATCTTGTTTCTCCATGACCACTCCAGCTCCTATCAGTTCTCTTCATGTCCATGTGAGATTTCCAGTTTCCTCCATAAAACAGATGCTACAGCTATTCTAAACTGAAATTATAAATAAATGATTTTGTCAAATCTAGTCACATCTAATGTGTACGTAATTCTGTTTCATACTCAGTGTTCCGGGATTACTGAAGATGATTGAATCAACATTTTGGATCTCAGTAATTGCAAATGGCACATGGTCACATGACTGTGTGCAGGGAATGCTAAATCATGCATGAAGAATAGTATGTAGTAGACAGCACACACTGGTAAGAATACAATATACAGGCATTCTGCTGAAAACCAGGTGGAAAAACTCTCTGGGAGGGCAGAAAGAGCCTCTGTGTTGTAATAGCAGCAAGTGAGCTCTTGGAACCATAGAAGAAAGGCTTCACTCAACAAGCTCTTTAGTCAACATCAAACAACAGCTCTGCATTCACATGCACCCATGTTTAAACAAGAGCTGAACACGACACATGCCTGTTATCTGTCGCTCTCACACACATACATATCACCGCTACTGTCTGTGGGTCTGGAGTCTTTAGCAATTTGACAGAAGGATTGAGGGACTAATGAGCACATTACGTCTCTAGCTATATCAATACCAGTAAAGAAATGGATAATCTACTCCATTATGTATGATATGTAGGATATAATGATTTGACAAGTATTTGTTAAATGGTTATGTGAGAATTAACAACAAATTAATAATACATGTAAATAGAGAACCAAAATAAAAACAAAAAAAGCAACAGATGTGCTTGTGTCTCTAAAAACTCATCTTGAGTACAGCTCCTCATGCACTCCCAAAGCCTAATGTGAGTCTATGTGATTGTGAGTAATGTTGACAGAGGGCATGCAGATCTGTGCAGTGGAGGTTAATAATGTATAAAGAGATATTAAACTATCTTGGCCACCTACATTCTCTTCCTCCATCCATCAACTTCACACTCTCGAGCAGGTCTGGCACTAAAGCCACTTTATAGACTCCATTTACTGATAATGCCAAGTGCACTGCACTCGAATTGAATTTAAAGTCCTGTACAAATATGCTCCTTTACTGAGCACATTTAAATGGTAGGGGAAAAAAAAGGTTCTCTGACTTGGCTGATCAGCAATGTATGATGCGTAGCATGTAGGATGAGCTTTGTCAGTCAGTCAGGCATTATTTTATAATTTTGTAATAATCCTAATTCAATCATAATCCTAAAGTGAACCCCTTGTTGAAACGTGTCTTAACATACTCCATCAACCATTAAAATCACTATATGGAATGTTTTAATGGAAAGCATGAAAATGAATGAAAGTGAACTATTTTGCCTTACTGTGTTTGCACACAGAAGGAATGTGACCTCCACATTTAACCCATCC
>JAOVVF010000047.1:17226890-17241979 GCA_028565595.1 Duopalatinus emarginatus
AACACACACACCAGTGAACACTAGGGGGCAGTGAACACACTTGCCCGGAGTGGGGGGCAGCCCCAAACCACGGTGCCCTGGGAGCAGTTAGGGGAGTTGCTCAAGGGCACCCCAGTCGTGTCTTGCCCTCAGTGGGGATCAAACCTGCGACTTTCCGGTCACTAGACCGGTTCCCTAACCACTAGGCCACGGCATCATCAGGACAATCATGCTTTTTTTAACTGTCCTAATCAAAAGACTAGTAATAAAACAAGCACGAGTGCTTTTGTGAGTGCAAGTCAGGCTTTCAACTCATAATGAATCTATATAAAATGGAGTATGGATATGGGTAGTGTCTGAAACCCTGGCTTGGAGTTCTGGGTGGCCTTTACTGGAGAAACATCGTTCACTGCAGAGATATGGATCTAGAGGTGACTGAAGAGTATGGATGAGATGCCGAGGTGGTGACTGCAACAATTCCATCACAAGCAAAAGAAAGGCTCAGAAGATTCAAATACCTTTTTTTTTTTCTCAAATACCTATCATTTTGTTATACCACAGTGTGAATCACTGCCTGCATATGTGTATGTGTGTATACTCTCTTAAATAGAGTGTCTTAGTATAATGTAGCAAAAGCATAAAAAGTTAACACTGATACAGAACATCCACTTTCCTCATTTACTATGCAGACTCAACCAAGCGAGAAGGGAGAACAAAAAAAATCTAAGAACGATCTGCCATATTTTAGTAAAACAGCTGCTTAGATGCTGAGGCTCAGAGGCTCACACACTGCAGAGTGGGGATTGAAATGGCACATTTATTTAGAAATACTGACATAAATCACAAACAAAATTGTAGCCAATGTGTAATAAAATATTGAACACATTTACCAGGGTGTGTATCAAGTCCTGGTGAAAAGTTCAAACCATGTCAGGTTAGAAGGCTTAGAGTATAGATTTACATGCAAATGAAACTCAAATGAAAGCAATGTTCTTTCCCCAGTCTAAGGTAAAGATATTTCTTTGTATTAACCTTAAATGGATGTTCAAACTCAGGAACCCAAAGGACTACGGGACTGATTTTGCTAGTATCAACAATCATGTTTTTTGTTATTATAGACTCATAAAATATTCTTATTGCTCAGTCTTATTGCTGACTTTTCAGTAAGCCTGGAAATGCCACATGGATGTCCTCTAAGACTGAGTGTCCATTTAATGGGTATTCAATAAAGCAGTTTTGTGGGCATATTCAGGGAGATCTAATGACTTCTCGTGCTAAATGTTGATCTCTTCTGCTTTTTCTGTCCTCTGTTTAACCTCTATGGAAACCTCAGGATGTCTGCTGATACAGAGTTTTGGATTATCCCCTCCATCTACATACACATGTAAATGTCCACTTGTACAAACATCCTGAACAAATAATCGGGCACTTACATACACATAGAAATACAGAAAATTAACCCAACACACACAGAAAAGTGCATGCACACACACACACACACACACACACACACACACACACACACACACACACGCCCACACAACAAGCTGTGTGTAAGTGTATATGGCTGCCATGTGCTCAGTGCAAGGTGAGGGTTTTGACACCTCCAGGCAGGCCTGGCTTGACACCTTGATGGCATTCAATTCTAACAAGAAACAAGACCATAGCAGTTTGTGAAGATGTGATTCTTTTGGGATTCACACACACACACACACACAGCTAGACAGACACAGCTAGAAAATCTTCCTCAAAAGGACATGCCAGGGTGAGAATGGCATTCCAGAAATGGCAACCCAGGGCAAACAGCGATTACACAGTTAACCCTGGTTCAAAACACACAGATATGGAAGTTCATCCTAATCCTCACCCTTACTGCAGCATTCTTTGCTCTAACAGGAACGAGTAAGTGGGCATTTAACTAGTAAAATAATAGCCATGGGTGAAATTGAATACAAATTACTAAAGCAATTGTTAAACCCTAATCTCTGTCTGGTTTATCTGTGGCAGAAGTACAAATATCATGAACAGCAACTGTTCAGTTAAAATGAACAGTGCACCAGCATTAAGACTAGACAATGGACACATATTTACTCAACACCCACAACCTAGGAGCAGTTCTATTTCATCAGTGACACGTTATGTGAGTTTTGTAAGTAATTCAGAAAGGAAAAGTGTGAGTGGTAAGAACTACATTTATACATACTCTTGTACTTTTCTAAATCTCCAAAAAGGTGTCAAAACTGCTTCTAAATGATAATCACATAAACACAACTAACTGATGTAGATAATGTAAATTTCGCAGATGTGTGACAAATTAAAGGGAAAAACAAACAAAGTGTTTCAGTAAGCCACCAGGACAGCTTCAGTGTGCTCTGGCATTCACTATACAAGTTGCTGAAATTCTGCTGCACTGGGATAAACAACATTTGGTGTTCACTCAGGTTGAGATCTGATGAACTGCGAAAACCACAGCATATGATTTACATCATTTTCATACTCATTCACACGTTCATAGATCCTGCCTGTGGTCCTGTGAATAAGGGGCTGGGGGACAATGTCATTGTGAAAGAGATCACTCCCATTAGCAATACAATTTGGTTTTGTACAGACACTTTTCTCTAAAGAAACGTGGATACAAACCATGTGAATATATATGTGATAGTGTGTGTGTAGTACAACTATGAAAAATGTCTCACAGAAACATTAAATTACTTCCCCCCATTTTTTTTTCCAAATATTTCAGCATATAGTGCCTCTGTTTATAAGATAGTTATACTGATTATCCAAAGATGCCAAATAATAGAAAGCAGAAACACTAAATTTCATCTAATGTATCCAAAAAAACCCCCAGACTTTTATGGTCTACATGTGCATGCACACCCACACACAACATTTTAGTTCCATTTGCTCACCCAGAACAATCGAAAGGTCAACCGAGGTGATATATATAGGACGTTGAGTGAAGCGTCAATAAGCATACATCATCGTTGTTAATCTTGTTCTGAGCTAATAATCTGCCACGGCTTCTTTTTCTGCACGAGAAATGAAGGGTGTTGCTTCCATCACAATTTCCTGTGAAGTTTCTCTTAGAGGCTGCGGTCCCATGAATATAATTCCACTCCTGACCTTGTGCTGTGTTCCCATTTCACACTGAGCCGGTGTTCTTCAACACCTCAGTGGGCTCCATCAGGCAGGTTCTGACCCAGTTGCCTGAACACAACAGCTGCATGAATACCAGACCGTGACTCAATTGTGAAGACCTAGTGAAAGGACCTATGCTCTGGAGCTAATGTGTCCTTCTGTAGATTACAGTGCATCTTAATCATCCCAGGTGACAAGACAACATAATTACACAATGATGGAAGGGAAATGTTAAAATGGAAATCACCCTAAATTGAAATGTAGAAAACTGTAACTGTTTCTATACTCCAATCTAATAACATCACTCTATAAGTCTGACACACCTGCTTCATCATACAGACTGCACCATTTTACAGATATATGATCCAAAATAAACAATATAACCTAAGTACAACCCAATGCCAGTGGCATTGTCTTGTCTGATGTTTGACATAGATGTGACCTTGACACTTTATCAATTCCAAAATCTAATAAATTTATCTGCCTCAAATCCTACAAACTTTCTCACAACATTGGAAATCTCTAATGGATGCACGGATAAATGAATGTCTAGTGATGGAGGCATAAAAAATAAATAGGAGTGGCAAATATAGTTTGATTGAAGCTGTGAAATGGTGAAGGACATCAGACTTACTGTAATCAGATTTAGGAGGAGGGGTGAGGTTGAGCCTTTCCAGTGAATCGCTGCTGTCCTCTTCCAGGACATAGTCAAAATTCAGGATGAACATCATCACCACGCCTTCCTCATTCTTCACCGGGATAATGTGTGTATTGCAAAGAAAATCCGAGCCTGGAAATAAAAGCAAAACAGGTGTATTTAAAATATTATTTCATCCTGTCCAGTCCTTCCAAATTTATTTAAGTTTCCTTACAAACCACCATCTGCTGTTTTATTGTCTGTGAGTCCTCTAAAGAAATATGTGAGCTAGATAATAGGGGAAACAAAAACAAAGGTATAGCATGAGAGAGAGCACCATTTGGACAAAGAACTTGAAGGAAAAATAAATCTACCTCACACCTGCCTTTATATAAATCCATGAATCAATGTTTACTATATAAAGAGTTCTATATTTAATGTGCCTATACCCATTTCATCACATAACCAACACCAGTGTGTTTCAGGAAGCGTTTCCTTTTCTGCACTGACACTATCTTTAAAGCCAGAATCCATATCACACGTATGCACACACATGCACTGCACTGAATGTTTGCACTTTAACCACAATAAACTCATACACAAGGTGTATCTACCGGAACTGTCTGCCTATGTCTGTATGTATGTCTGTGTGTTTGTCTGCACTTCTTTTAACATTTATGACTTATGTTTGGTAAGATGTAGACTGAGCTGATGATTGGTCAGTGTGACAGGTCATGGAGACACTAATGTGTGATGTGATGACCTGTCCTGTATTTTTTTTTTCTCTGTGGGTGAAGCCTGACCCTGTATCTGAACACAGCTGACCCAGCTACATCACACTGCTACAGGCTTAGCTCACTATTGAAAATGAAACACAAGGAAAACACAGGCACCATGAATTTATCTCATCTGACATTACTGTTTCCTTTGCCCTCTTGTCCAATACAGCTATTGTTTATCCACTGAGCCCTTGTCCAGCAACCCAAGGGAATCCATTAGCAAAATAGCCTCTAGCCGGTTACTACTGATGAGGAGATATCTAGAGCCCAAGAGGCCCATACAGTGTTTAGGTGCCAGAAACAAGACTAGAATTGGTACATTGTCCTCACTCTGATTTGCTAAACCTGAAATTCCAAACGTTATCTAAAGCTAGTCTTTCTTTAGCCAATGCTATCTATATCAGTACATAAAGTGTTTAGCACAAAGAGAAATCGGAGTCAATGGTGGACCAGAACTCATTAAAAATGTATACATTTGAATGAATAAGGAGAGATTTTGAGACTTTTTTTTATACATGAGAAGAAAATACAAAAAGGAATAAGTGATAGCTTTGGTCTTTGCCCTATCTCCTACAAATCACCCCCTCATCATCTCTCCCTGTCAGAGGGGTTTATTATTATGTAAAAATGGACTGTAGAAGGAGAAAAAAAATAAATAACGCTATACTAAGCATAGAATGTTTATTGCTTGTTTGCAGTATATAAGATGTCAAGCTTTAATGGAAGTTGTTAGCATGAATGTTGAAGCTTTGGATCTGTATTTGTTTCAGTCTGCAGGGAAGCAGGTGAGAAAGCTAAAAGACTAAAGCACTGCTGGATCTGTCTCTTTATGTAAAGATAAAGCAAGAGCTAAATCCACTGCAGCATTAACAGCACACAGTCAAATGGAGGTCAACCTTAAATATGTGGGTAGTATATAAATCTATTCACCAAAGTGAATACTGAACAACATGTCAATAAGTGGTATTGATTATTTTTATATGTTTAAATGTTAATTACTTACAAGAGTAGATGTTAATTTATAAATTATATATAATAAATAAATCATTCATAAATCATCTATAAATCATTTAGGGTGACTGTTATCCATTTTTAAATAAAAATAAGAGATGTATGTTGTAGTATGCTGCACAACAATGTGCCTTGGCTGCCCAGGGTACTGTCCCAGGTTCACTGGTTGTCCTTTCTTGGAGCACTTTTGTAGGTTCCAACCACAGAATACTGGAAACTTACTGCAAGACCTGGTGTTTGGGAGATGCTCTGACCCAGTCATGTAGACATTACAATTTGGCCCTTTTCAAACTCACTCAGATTCTTACTTTTACCCATTTTTCCTGCTTCCAACACATAATCTTTGACTGGCTATTCACTTGCTGCCTAATATATCATATACCTGGATTGGTGCCACTGTAACAATAACTGTAACAGAAATGTTATTCCCTTCACTTGTCGATGGTTTTGTGGTTTTAATGTTATGGCTAATTGGTGTATACTTACTGCCCAGGGGAACCAACGACATAGGAACTACATAGGAACCAAACTAGACTATTTATAAAGACAATATTGGTATACACCCTATCTGGCAGTGCTTTAAAGTACATTTTCTTATCTCTGTCTCTGTCCTTCAGGAGGACACCTGATGTGCAATAAGCAAGAAGATCAAAAGATTCCTGCTGCTCCTAATCCTGTGTGCCTACAGTAGTCCGGGCTTGCAGACTCCTGGACATGTGTTCACAACTCCCTCACCCCTCTCGCTCTTCATTAGCAGTACACAGGCTGTCGGACTAAATATAACCAGCTCCTGTTGGAGCACATTAGTTATGTCAGACATGAATACATGTAGGTACACACAGTGCCCATGAAAGCATTATTAAACCCCTAGACACTCCAGTAATGTGGACACCGGACCATGACACCCATACTGTAAATGCTTGTTGAAGATCCTGTTCCAAAGACTTTAAGATAGAGTTAAACCCCTCTGTACTGCTGTAACAGCCTTCTTCTAGATTGTACATTTTTTTGCGGATTTGTGATCATTCAGTCACATTAGTGAGGCTGGGAACTGATGGGTCAGGAGGTGTGGTATGCAATCAGCATTCCAATTAATTCCAAAGGAGTTTAGTGGGGCTGAGGTCATGGTTCTCCACAAACCAACCTCAGCAAACATATCAATGGAGGTTAATTTGGGAACAGGAGTTCTGTTATGCTAAAACAGTTTTGAGCCTCTTAGATCCATTAAAGGGAAACTGATACTACAGCATACAAACACATTCTAGACAGTTGTGTGTGTTTTTAAAGTTTTGGCAAAAATTTGGGTCACACATTTTGGTCAAGATCAGTCATCCACACACTGTTGGCCATAGCATGTATATTTGATTTCCAAATATTCATTTTAAATGATGTGAGAGAATGTTTTGGTTAAAGAAAATATTAAGCAAATGTGGGATTTGCTGAGACTTGAGTCACTGCAGAAGAAATGTGAATACCAATCAGATTTCTTATAAAGCTACTATGAATATAGTTTTAAAGGCAAATTGTGGGGCTATTTGTTTTTGTAGACATCTTTACGTAATTTCTTTACATGCCCAATACTGGGAATAATCTCACTAATCCTTAACACCATGATTCATGGATCCACTTTAGTCAACCAATTACCTGAAAAATGCTGTTACTGTACTGACAACTGTGACTTTAGTTTTCTAAACATACCAACATGGCTTCTGTAGCAGAACTTCTGCTGAAGGCAATCACATGCATTTATATAAATTATTTAACTAAAGGCAGTTTAGTGAACTCATGGCATGGCTTGTTAAAAAAAAGATAGCTGGACAAAGGAATATGAGTTCATTTTTTCTCTATCAAAATTAAAACGTCTCATCTCTTGCAAAACAAAATGTAACTTTTTAAATGTTATGACATATTTATACCCATGATCATTCTTGACCATTTAAAGTCATTAAAAGGTAACTGTTTAAATTTCTTGTCATTTTATTACGTCTGTTGCTACGCCTGATTCATGTAAGCAAGGAATTTAATCTAATCTTTAAGGACCTTTACCAATGTTAGTTTAATATCTTATCTGTACAATGAGTGGGTACAGTGGTAACATCATTGGCTCCCATGTGAGAGGCCTGGGTTCAAATCCTGTTCTTGGCAGCCAGTCTGTGCTACGTCAATAAGGGTCCTTGGGCAAGATTCCTAACACTAT
This sequence comes from Duopalatinus emarginatus, assembly GCA_028565595.1. Classification (NCBI taxonomy): domain Eukaryota; kingdom Metazoa; phylum Chordata; class Actinopteri; order Siluriformes; family Pimelodidae; genus Duopalatinus; species Duopalatinus emarginatus. Next base: position 17,234,635 of record JAOVVF010000047.1, read on the forward strand.
GTTGGGCCACCTGTAATACCAGTAACCTTTTAAGTTGCTCTGGATAAGAACATATGCCATAAGTGTAAATCTTAGTTTTACGGTTTATGCCTTACGGATAACTAAACTAACCTTTTTGTTCAGTTTCAGCACATCTTACACTTGTCTGTGTTCAGTTAATGCAAGCTTAATCTTGTAACTCTTAGATCGTTCATCAACTGATTAGATTTGCTTTTGATTTGGATAAAAGTATTGGCAAAATGAATAAATGGAAATAGTTTTTAGTATCAACATTTCTTAATAAGTAATAATGCTCTCGTAATTCTATATTAGTAAGGCATATTGAATTGCATGTCACATAAAGATCAATTGCACCACTTTACTGCCTCTAATGACCAAAGCGTGCTACTTAGTCCAGCTAATTTCACAATTATCAACAGAAGATAATCTAGAAACTGTATCACCATTAAGCTATCACATGTCCATGATATTTAACATCAATAATTAGGGCTGTGCGATCAGTGTTGTAGACAATGACGGGTGTGTAACAGGTATCAAGTATCACGCAGGCTGCTATTTAACCATTCTGTAATAATGGAACTGTGAAGGTGAGGAACAGACACATGAGTTCATCTCCAGTGTCTTGGCTAATGTAAAGATATAGTGGGTCACCAATGATACAACTGGTCCCAGTTGTGGCTAGGTTCCAGGAATGTTCCAAAAATTGTTCCAGGAATTTGTAGTAACAATATAAGCCAATATATCCAGGAATTCATGATCACCACACAAAGAGACTCCCTTGCTTCTTCTTAGCAAGCTATACATTTTTACTTATATAGTACAATATTGTAGAGTATATTGTCTAATGTATTATCTTTGTCCATCATGTTAACATGAAATCTATGCCATGGTGAATATTCTGTCATGAATTTTATTTAATTTGTATTCTAATTACTGTCTAATTGATGAATAAACCAAAGACGCAGAGAGGAAACATCTCCTACAGCAATAACCAAAAACCATTTCAGTACTGGAGCAGATGGAAAGAGAATAGTTCACTGAGGAGATTAGCATGGAACCCCATCACCCTGAACATTCTGTTTGTGTGTGTGTGTGTGTGTGTGTGTGTGTGTGTGTGTGTGTGAGAGAGAAATAGAGGAAGCTAGAGGGTAAAAAGACCACTAGATAGGCCACATTACACCACCTGGCAATTTCACAGTGAGTTTATTTGTGTGTTTAATCATACATTCTTACTGCATTAACTTTGCACTGGGATGTTAATCATTTATCCTGCCTCTTAATTCTTATCTTTCTGCTTTGCTTCAAGGTATACATCTGGCCACAGGCATATAAATAAGGAGCACTTTCCAGGCACTGTACAGCTTCTGACTAGAGAAAAGGAAAATAAAAAATTCAAAAATAGGCATGAGTATAAACCTCTACCGAATTTATTTCATTCCTATTACTGTGAAATATTTATTTTTGAGCTATTACATCTTCATCAAGTTTTAATGGAAACTTATACTATCTCTTAAAATAACATTAATATTTCTCTACATGTTTTATTTTACCTTGCTCTGGGGTTACATTTGAGGGAATCTACTGGATTGGAGCTCTTATACCTTTGTGCTATATGAAGTGGAGCTGAGATCTAGTGCTATAATTTGATAAAAATGTAAATTATACCATAACACAATGGTTAAAAATAGTAATGATTTAATACAGTTTCACACTGTTTTATAAAGAGACTTTTTTTGGCAAAATGCACTGTAAACACTTTAATTTCAACATGCAAAATGTTTTTACTTACAAAAGCTTCTGTTACCTGCTGTATACTACATGTAGGTACATTTAATTGAAGCAACACATTCATATCTCTAGTATCTTAACCCTAGAGCTTAGAATCATGTATCTTTGGCAAAAAAAAAAAAAAGAATCAACTATATCAACTTTTGATAAAATGTGAAAGTAAACCACTTATTGACCACTAAGCTGGCAGACACAGAGGAATTTGTCCTCTGCATTTAACCGATCCGTGCAGTGAAACACACACACTAGTGAATACATGCTAGGGGGCAGTGAACATACTTGCCCGGACCAGTGGGCAACCCTACCCATGGTGCCCAGGGCAGTTGTGGTTTAGTTGCTTTGCTCAAGAGCACTTTATGTCATGTCATGCCTGGGGATTGAACTGTGACCCTCCAGTCACAAGGTTGGTTCCATGGCTGTGGTTTCAATGACAAAACTGAGAAACAAGACGGAAAACTCTAAAACCACTAACCAGCGTTAACAACGTACCAGGTAATCAGTATTCAGATTTAACTAGGCTTGTCTAGACAAAGCTTAATAAACAAAACACACTGGGTCAATTCCAGAAATGTACATAATACCAGGCATTACCAGGCACATACATAAGCAAAAGGCTCAGTAACATTATCGGTGGAAAGCTAGGACCAAGGGTTTATTGCTCATCATCAACACATACATACCTGAAAATGCTTACCATCATCCCTCCCATTACCTATATCCTTACCTATACCATTGTATTTTATTTTTATTCTGTTTTCATTATACTATTATATATCTGATATGCACATTCCCACATAAACACTGATATTTTTAATCCATATTTAACCACTCTATTTAACCCATTTTTAGTCACCCGTCAATTCTCACTACCAATTCACCAATTCATATGACAGCTACCAGGCTGTAAGCTTACACATTCCTCCTCTAAGACATGCATCGCATGTCAGTGTAACACATTATCTGCCCTCTTCTGCATACACAATCTCAGAGATGCCCATCACTGGGTAGTGTGAGTGACAGACATTGAGCATGCCATACCTCCCGCCAAGCCATTTTTACTCTCTTGGCTCCCAGCCATGGCTGGCTAAAGCATTATTATTATTATTATTATATTATAATTATATATTATTATTATTGGGATTTGCACATGTGACATGCAAACAGTGCAAGTTATTTTGGTTGTGTCAATATAACTACTACTAAATATTAAAAGTATTTTTTGGCAAATGTCTGAGATTTTAAACTATGTCCATTTTGGTTATGGAATAAACAATAATACAGTAAATAAACTGTAAACTCTGCAACAACAATTGCTTTAATAATTGAACAGTTTTGTGAGACCCAATTTATTATGACATTTTGATATTATGATATAATGATCTCAACTAATCCTGATACTGACAAACTATTGACATAGTCTAACAACTGACTCAACAACATAATTGTTATAACAACATAAGTGTTATAACATAACAATTGGCTGAATATTCATCCTGTACCACTTTTTTCATTAAATTAAAATATAATTACTAATTTGGCATTATCATTACAAAATCATGCAGGCAGCAATATCACAAAAAGGTGCAAAGTTCATATTACATCTGGTCCAACAAGAAAGTTTTTTTTTTATATATATATTTCTCATATCCTTTTCATAACTCTTGGTGTAGATTTAATACTAACTGCAATGCAGCTGTTTATACAGTAAGTCAGCTCTGATTAATTCATAATTAGCTAATTTCTTGGGAATTTTAAGCTCATTCTCTAATTAATTTTAAAACATTCTCTGAATGAAGTGCTTCTGCATGATTAGACTAATATTTAGTCAATCACTCACCTACGTGCTCCAAAGTCTATTTATATGCCCTGATTAAATAAGGAAAATATTTGCATCTGTGTAATCTCCCTCGATCTGTGTAAAATCCCACAGTGACTTAAAAACATGTACACATAATAAATATCTGCTGCATTAATGATTTCTTAAGTGTTGTGTTTCTTTATTTAAAAACAGCTGCTTGGATTTGAGGTTAACAATAAGCACAGTAGTCCAGCTGCGAGTTATTCAGCTGTAGATTTATTTTATAAATGTGCAGGTATGTTGTTAAGTACTTAGTTTTACACCTTTTCTGGTGTAAATAACACCTGTTACAGTAAAGCCCTACTGTGCTGTAAATGCCCACACATGCACATACCCATTCACTATTTACATACAAATTAATATATGCCCTCATTCTCTTTCATTTACACAGTGAGTAGTTTCACACTCACATAAATGCACACACTTAGACGGCAGGTTTTTCTCTCTGGAAGCGGCTCTCGTCTCTACCTGTACCTGATGGAATGTTAAACATCTAGGCTGCAAGGTGATGCAAATCTTGAAGACTCTCCTTTTTCCGCTCGGCTTCATCTCTCGTCCCAAGCCATTTAACTTTGTGTGGGAACAGTCTTTTCCTTTCACGGCATCCGCTCGGCTGTCAAAAGGCCTCCACTCTCTTTTAAAAGCTAGCCTGAGGTCAGTAAGCGAGTCAAAGCCCAACCTGTCTTCTCATTCCTTTCCTAAAGAGTTCAGTCAAAGCTTAAGCTGTCTCTTTTTTTAAAATGACATGCCGCTGTGCTCTTCGTTCGCAGTCCCGCACATCATTACGGAAGCTCTTCCACAACTGCACACTGATACACATTACTCAGAAACTCAATTGTTTTACCTAAGCTTTTGATTCTAAACTCTGAAGACATTTTACTGGAGCCGACTCGCATTTCAAATTCAATAAATGCTGTATTTAAAATACGTCATGCACACTGCTCCACGTTTAACACATTTCACAACCGATTTTGTGCATGGGCAAACAAATTTCCTATACACTGCAGTATCGTTTTCTTATATACTAAAAATTAGCATAATATAAATGAATAGGAGGAAGGTATAGAGAGAGATAGAGAATGTGGATCTATGGTAGATGACCAATTGCTGAGGCCAAAAATGTTTCCTCTATTTATGTCAAATATGTATATGAATGCATTTTATTCATTAAAACAATTATGATTCTAATTTTTATTAAAACAGACGCACATGCACATACTCATACACATATGGATTTCTACAATTGCACCGATCAACTGAGAAAAATGTGAATGTTTTACTTATCAGTGAGGAACAATGGCACAGACAGAATTAATAATTTTTTTTTACTTTTATTGTTTACAAATTAAAACTTTGACACTTTTCATTGGACCCTAAAGCTGTAGTGAACTTTCAATAGTGACCCTCAATAAACAGCAGTAGAGTACATTTTCTTAATTGCTTACTCACAGTACTGGAATTAGTATCTCAGTGTCCCAAACCTGATCAAATCTGGACAAATTCCAAAAACCCACATGCAATTTGCAGTGTGTGAATTGGCTCCAAAGCCATGAAACGAAATGAAATATTCCATCATAATAGCACAATCACAAAGTGTATGAATTTCTACTACACATAAACATGACTATATCTCCGATTCTTAATACTAGACTGATTTATTTACAACACTTCTATCACAGTGTGAGTGCTATTTACACCAACTAAATTTGCAGTTCACTAGCTGACATACAGTATATTTAGTTTCTCATAGTGTTTGCAAGTGGATCTTATTTCTATTAACCTGGCGAATTATTTTCTAGCTTTGTCTATATCACATCTGTAACCACTTTTGCTAAATCTGCCTCTCTTATGCTGAATCATAGCTGAAATCAACAATAAAAAGGATGTTTTAAACTACATTATCATTTCCAGGAGGCAGACAGTGAGAAAGCAGGACTGAGAGACATGGGAGAGAGAGCTGAAAGAATTGAGGTGAGGTAGAAGGTCTTAGTGGACTCAGGTTGATGCACAATAGTCATAATCAATTATTAATTATTTATCACAAGTATAATCAATCATTCAATCAATTAATTAATTTTGGGCTTCTTATTTGATTTTTACACATTTCTAAACTCCACCAAAAGAGCACATTTAATTTAAATTCTCATTAGATTAGCATAACTGTTATTTATAGATGTAAAAATTAAACCAGTCTAAAGTATTATTATGATTATGATGATTATGATTATTAATAGTAGTGGTAGTTATTAAAAGTAAGATATTTAGTAATTTAGTCCATGATGTACATGGAGGCCTACATGGATGCAGAGGTGGTGAAGGATCCATAGACTAATTACAGTAGACTACTGATTTCTCAGCTCAGTTTATGCTGGGCATACAGTACTGAGTCCACTGATGTGAAGACTGTTGCCCTTTCAAGATGGTGGAAATTTAATTAGATTCCTATTTCCACCATCAATAATTAAACTAAAGCTGGCCATGAAGACATCAAGTGTCTGGCTTTCACTAAATGATCAAATGAGTGATCAGGACATTTGACTTAAACACTTGTTAAACACTTTCATTTTCAAAGATGGGATAACTTTTGTTCATAATAATAATAATAATAATAATAATAATAATAATAATAATCATAATAATAATAATAATAATAATAATAATAAAAACAATAGTGTAAGCACACAGGAGCTGAAGGCATGTATAAACATTAGTTAATGTTCTAAACATTTATGGCCATGCCATTATCATGGTAAAGTTCACTATTTTCCTATAAGAGCATGCAACGTAGTGGTTTATTTTTTTTTATATCACAGCAATTTACCAATGCTAACATTCTTTGCATTCCTTTCTGTCATATCAGGTCATACTTTTGCATCTTTTTATATTTACATATAATGCCCTGGAACATCTGCAAAACTGCTATCACTTACATCAGTTCTGCCAGTGTTTTATCCTTAAAACTAATTGTACACAGTTATTCAAACTTTTATACAGTTAGCACAGCAAAAACATCTGTCACACACCTTTATGTTTATGTATTATGTGTCATCATTTCCACTGCCTTGCCCCCCCCCCATTCTCATCTGAAGACCTGTCATGCTTATGTATTAATGACAATATCAACCAAAGACTGTGCATGCAAAGTAATATATGGTTTATTTCAAACACTTGCAGCTTGTAAGATGTCTTTTTCACTGCAGAACTTCAACATTACTTGAAGTGATTTGATTAAATGTGTAACTAGTTTTAGTTGTTTGTACCAGTATGTGGTAAAAGTACTTATTTATCCAACTTGAAGCACTGTGCTTGTTCATTTCAACAAGACTGGACAGGAATGGTGTAACAAATTCAAGAAAATGATTTCCTTGAATAAATCAGTGTTGTTTCTTTTTAACGTTAGACCTCACACCTAGAGAATCGTGACTGTCTAAAGAAGATTGCCTTGACAAACCTGTGATCCTCATCACTGACATCTCAGTGAGTAGATATTCACACCCATGAAGTTCGTTCTCAGCTCTTAAGGTTGAGACTCACTATAGATTACTCAGAGGTCAGTATGCAGCTCATAGTCATTACACAAAAGCCCCCTTAAAGAAATTTAAGGAAAGGGGTCATGATTAAATGTACAGTGCCTTGCGAAAGTATTCACCCCCCTTTACATTTTTCACATTTTGTTACCTCACAACCTGGAATTCAAAG
>JAOVVF010000047.1:17263963-17278156 GCA_028565595.1 Duopalatinus emarginatus
CACTTCTGGTAGATGCTAACTGCATTTCGTTGCCTTGTACTTGTACTGAACAATGACAATAAAGTTGAATCTATCTAATCTATCTATCTATCTAAATAACATCTGCTGCTTTGGCTATACAATTCAGGTTGAGAATACATTAACTGAAACATTTCCAGTGTGGCTTGTGGCTGGGACAGAGACTGGTCAGCTAATTAACTGGGTTAAAATTAAATACTGTAAGCACAGAATTGCTAATTCTCAGTAAGTGTCATGCTATGTGTAAAGGCATTACAAAATGTTGTGGGGAAATTAATGATTAAATTTATGCATTAATGTATCAGTAGTTTATAATTCATATGTTCATCTTAAATGTCTAATGATCATTTTTAAATTCCTGTTTTATAATATACTAAGAAACACCACTGTACTTTTCTGTACAGAACAATATGTTACACCCACATAAAACTGTATTGTTTTCTTCTGATTTTTATTGCATTATTATTTTCCAGCCCTATTGTTATGCAAAGTTGATACTGAACACTTTGTAACTCATTGCTACCCTGTAGTACTATCACCCCCATTAGAGCTATGAAAGTAGACTCTGATGCATGGCTAAAGCCAGAGGAAGCACATGACCCTGGTAGAAACACACGCAGCTTACTGACAGCCTGTAACTATTACTTTTAATAAAAAAGAAAAATACCAGTCATAAAGAAAATAGCCTCTCGTACAGAACAGTTCATTTCCCCCTAGCAAAAAGGCTATTAGTTTCGCCCACTGCAAAGCAATTTACAGCTTCATAAACAATTACCGTCCTGCTTGGGCAATTTACTAGGTTGTTTTAAGGACATTGTGCAGCCAAAATTAATATTCTGATGCGCTGAAGCAGAAAGGGAAGGGTCATTAGCTAAAGCAGTGGCTCTTATCCTGACTGCCTCATACGAGACTGTAAAGCCCCTTATGTAAGCCACAATAATCTGCATGCTTTCAGAAATCTAATATCTGTATTACTAACACAAGACAAAACATAAAGCCAGGTTAGTTAATTATATATTAATTTGGTTGTTTCATATAGACTGAGTAAATATTAATTTGAAATGAAAATGATTCATGTAGTGTTTTCAGGGCTTAGTCTGTAGAAGAAGTGGACGAAGAAATACAGCAGGTGCTGATCTGAGCCAGTAGGTGGTGGGATTGTTTAAGCTAAAATGTTGGGTAGTTATTTGACCGTACCTGTTTTCACGTGTCACATGACAGGTACAAGTTTGGATTAAATATGTGTGAGTGCGGATTTCCCTAATATATCCATGATGCATTTGCTTGGTCAGTCCCAAGAAAGTTACCAAACTCTTCCAACATTATACAGATTTTTCTGCAACCTTTACTTGACTTTTGCATTTTGCCAAATGTGTTATAAACAAACCCCAAGAAAGCCTAAATTAATCCTGAAACTAACCAAATCCAACCCCAGATGAAACTCATACAGCCTTGATGTAACCATGACTTGACCTCTGGACCAAACCAAAAAAGCATGACTCCTTATCACATCTGTTTTATCAAGTCCCACAAAACCAGAAGCCGCCAAAGCCAAAATTAATCCATTCCTTGGAAGCATGCAAAAATTCACCCAGCTGTTTCTTGACTCGTTATCAGATCCGTTTTCTGGTTGGCTACATGTGACAATATCAGATTAGCACATCATGGTGAGTTGTCATTTTGCTGCCAGAATCTGCCATATGGGTCTGTTAAGCTGAAACACTGATGTTGTTTCTTCTCTAATAGTTTGTTCTGTCTTTATCCACAAGGGGGTAGTGTATAACAAGCCAAAAACATGTTGAGATCCTGTGACGGTGTCCACTTCAGAAAGCTTAAGAATCATATGAACTGTCTTTACCCTCAGCAGTATAACTTGCCCCTATGACATCTTACTATCCATTTTAATACCTCAATGCCTTTAAGCCAGGTTTCAACAGAAAGAGAAAAAAAGACCTCTTTTGAAGTGTTGAAAATGCCACTGTACATAATGCTCATATCATTTGAATAATAAATCAGCCTAAGTTTATGAATATGTAAAGAATGCAGTTTACAGATCTGAACACTGACAATGGATGAATACTAATTTCCTGCTCTCTGTCTGACGAGGGGTTAAATAGGACGTTGACTGAATAATGTATTTCCTTTTTTTCTCTCTTTTTGCGCACTTGATAGGCTTCTTTTGGTCTGGCATTATCGGTGCATCCTACATTTTATCAGGAAACAGAACAGTTTCCACTTAAATATTAATATATAGCTCGGATGGCATGCAAATGAGAGAACACCTTGGTTGAGTGTGTTTTACATAACAATTCAAGGGCACTAAAAGTTCCTCTTGCACGAAACAGATTCAGCACCGAGGACCTAATATAGCAAGCAGCTTTGTGCCTGTTTTAGTTTTGACTCTTAAAATGTCTTAATGTTCTGCTTCTTAATTAGTTTAAAATCCACCAAGGACTATTTTTCTGTGGTGAAAACAACACTGAGCTCTGAAGTGTATTGGGCTCTGAAAAACTGTGATTAAAGTGACCATTATGTTTAACTAGTTTAGACATGGGCCAATTGGGGAAACTTGTTCTCTTTTACTATAACTCATTTCTTCTTAAAGGAAACTATCGTTTTCACTGTAAAAAGTGAAGAAAAGAAAGAAAAAAAAACAAATTAGTGAATTTGGCCAGGTGAGAGTGAGGGATGGTGTCAGAGCGGTGGAAGAAATCAATACAATGTAAATTATTAAGAGCTGAGGAATGCAGCAGTCTAAGCTAAGCTCAGCAATGAGGAGAGTCTCTCTCTCTCTCTCTCTCTCTCTCTCTCTCTCTCTCTCTCTCTCTCTCTCTCATTAGTGGCTGGGAGTCAGGGTTCCCTGAGACTGGGGAGGCAGGGTGCTCAGTGGGAGAGAGATGGCCCAGGCCCCTCACATCCCCAGCAAGCCCTGAGCTCCTGCTCCTTCACTCTCCCTGGAAGCTCATTAGTAAGAGCACTGATGCATAAGAGCTAGTCATTAGCTGAGCTCTCTCTTTTTTCCCTCCTTTACTTTAGCCCCCCTTCACATGTCTCCATCTTATGCTGTCTCTCTTTCTTGCTCTTTCTTGCTGCCTCCCTAGGTGGTTGGGTTGAACAGCAAGACTGCTGGCATTGCAGGTTTAACGGATAGAAAAGGCCCACTCATCTGCTCGATCTCCTCTCTCGGGCGGAGCTGTAATAAGATGGCTGTGCTGAGAGGCTTTGAGCTGTTCAGATGAAGTCTATCCAGAGTACACATCAGTGCTTGACCATGGTTATTGCCATACTCTCTTTCGCTCTTCTTCTCTATTTGTGATATCTTTCTCTCTGTGTATATGTGACATACACACACACACACACACACACACACACACACACACACACACACACACACACACACACACACTTGGTCTTTGCACAGCTAGGCTGATTCTAATGGTAGCTGACTCTACTCATGAACTTGCTCCCATTCAAAAGTACTAATAACTTGAAATACATGTTAATGTGTTCATGTGTTCATGTGTTCATGTGTGTCATGTGTGTTCATGTGTGTCTACCGGACAGCTCCAGTTCAAGCTCTGAGCTAGTCTCTAAATTGATTTGCTCATTCATTATAAGTTAAATAAACATGTCCAATAAAGCAGAAGGAACCTTTTTCCTGTTTGTATTACATCTGCAGTCCATAATTAGTTTTCCTCCATGGCCATGTATAACTCTAGGAATCCAGACAGTGCAGTGCTGAAGGATAGAATCCCTAATGAGTCACTCTCATGAAAAAGTGATTAGGTAACGGGCTGTTTGAAGTAGAACGACATCGCCTAGATAATCCATTCAGACATGCAGAAGTTTGTGAAAAACATTTATTACATAGTGTATGTATCAGTAAGCCTAGATGACTGTTTCATGTGTACAAATATGTGTACAATATTTTGAGTCAGATCCCTATCCTTCATCTGCTTAGTTGTGTCATATCTGAGCTTTGGATCAACTTCAGCCAAATTCAGTACCTGTCCTTTAAGAAGTGGCACAGTACTGAAATGATTATTTCTTAAAATAATACTTCACATATACTTACTGTTTGAGCCACCATAAAAAATAAAAAAGGCATATAATCAGGTTGAGCAGAGTTTCCTCTGATATAATTTCACAACTATTTGACCTGTCATAGGTGTGCACCGTTTCTGTCGTGCTCTAGATCATGGTATAATTTTGTGCATGTATATGTTTATTCAGCCCCTTGTGTTTGGTCTGCCCCCTAGAGTCTTGGCCTAACCCAATATCCAATATATTCAAATAAAATTTTAATTATTAAGAACTGTATTTCAGAACTATATTTCATTTAATGCTTAAGACTCTGGTGCCCCTCCTTCTTAGTATGCAGATTTTAATGTATGAGTATGTTCAACAGGGTCATGGGTAAATAGGTGAATGTGGAATTAATTTATCCCTCTGCCCCAGATAATAGTATTAACCAACTTATACTCTTCATGCTAGACCATATAGACTATAGCAGTCGATTAAAAAAGGTTGCCAAGGTCTGACTTGAAGAATCTATTTATTTAGAAGTGCCTGACTGTCAGCACCTGAAATATATTGTAGTTGTAATGTCAGCTGCCATAGAAATTGATGTAATGGTTTGAAATAGCATATCCTGTGCCATTTTGTATTAAGCACTGATTCACCTGAAACATATTTCTTTCAGTTCAGAAGTTTTCTTGTAGCCTATCAAAGATAAAATGAAATATAGGTGGAATATAAGCGCTATGGACGAAAACATTAGGCACATTTCTTCTCTAATCCTTGGTTGCACCTCACTTCACCTTAATGACTGTGCCAATCCTGTCAGGTCACTGTACCACCAATGTCTGGAGATGTCTTGTGCTCCTGTTCATTTAAGTCCAGTCTCCTACTGACTGCTGCACAAATTCAGCTAGAGTCTGTTGGTCTCTTTTTGGGGATTGCGGTCTTGTCATTCTGCAGGCCAGTCAAAGTGCCCCAGTGTTCCATCATGCTCATGGAACAAGTCACAACACAGATTTATCTTTATATACCCTACATTTGTCCTCCTGGAACCTGGAAGTGTCGAAATTCTGTTCTGTTTAGACAGGAAGCACAAAAGGCAACCCCAGAGTCTGGGTTATGATGTTTTATATTAAGCGACCTACAGATTGCAACCTATTGACATTGTACAGTCAAGTGCTACTACTATTGACTGTAATTTGACTTGAGACCTTTGTCTGGAGAGCTGAATTAATTTTTAATTGATGAATTAATATATTTTCATCCTGCTACTTGCCACAAATAGGACGAACAGAGATTACTATTAATAGTTTAAATGTAATGTAAAGCTAAATGTCTTTTAGTACAGAATTCTTAGATCAGTGTTGGTGCAGAGTGATAAATCCCTCTGTTTATGTCCTCTCTTAGGACTCGAGAATCGGGAATCCATACAAAGAAATAATGATGATGAGCTCTTGGTAGCGAAAGTACATTGTAAGTCTCAAACAAATGGATTTCATATACAGCCAGGAAATTAAACAACTTTATTTCACCTGTTTGCTTTTCTACTTAGACATTTTGTAATGTTTTCACAGAGGATACTCAGCTTTAGTGTAATTAAACCGTGGAACATTTTGTTATTATAGTATGGTATGTTTAGGTTACAGGTTAATGGCACATTTGCAATGTATGTATGTCTGTCAGAGAGATAAAGTCAGAGTGTGCCAAACCATCAGGCTACCAGTTTCGGTAAAGAGACAGGGGTGGCTGATATAAATAGGCTACAGGAACTAAAACAACATTAATATAATGTGCCACATCATATTATTTGCTGTTAACCACATTCCAATTATTATGGATTTCATGGACCTATGCACAAGAGAACCACCAATAATCAACATGCACAGAATTGCATGAAGAAGAGAGTCTGGGTCTGATTTCTTTCCAGCTCAGACTGTAGATATATGCAACTAGTAAGTCATGTCAGCACTGCAAAAAAAAAAAAAAAAAAATCTTAGCAAGTAAAAAAATCTTTTTATAAGATTACAATTGACCACATATAAGAGTGGTAAATCTATTTCCAGACAATTATTGCTAGTAATCTGACTTGCCATTACAGATAATTCAGCGCATTTTAATCAGACAAAGATGCAATATCTTTTGCCAACAGAGCATTAATATTTTAAGCTTGAATTATAAGTAAAAATGTCAAAAATCCTTTGGTTTATTGCAATCTAATAGGTAATATTTTTTAAAAATCTATGTTTTTTTTTGCAGTGAGGGGATTACAAAGAGTAAACGAGACCATTTTGCTGATACATTTGCAAGATGTCATGATCAGTGATCAACAAGGCGTGAAATACAATCAGAGGTGCAATAAACATAAGGAAAGTGAATTGTTAAATTATTTACTTTCATTTACTTGAATTAAAACACGTTTGGCAGAGACTAAGTACATATTTTTCTATTAAAGTACAGATTACACAAAAGGAGAGATGCCAGAACTGTAAAATGTAGTACTGTTTGGGATAACTCTTTTTTTCTTTCTTTCTTTCTTTCTTTCTTTCTTTCTACATATCCTTTTAGGTTTAAATGCTATAATAGTATTGTGTCAGTTGTATAAAGTGTTAACAAACAAGTTTTAGGTGTGTTGCCCGTTCTGTTGTCTCTGCACCAGTGCTACTGTGGAGAGTTGTGAATTGTCTGAACAGCAGGAGAATCACACCATTCCCCTTTCCTTGCTCACCACCAGCTAAACACAGACTCATGATACTCTATACACAGAAACCCAACAGTGACTAGTCTAATAACAAACTTGTGGTAATATAATCATTCAGTTGATTGTACCGATTGTTGCCAATGGAATTAACATTTAAAAAAAGATGAAAAGATGCTATTGCCACCCCCCCTCCTGTGTGTGTATGTGGTGTGTGTGTGTGTGTGTGTGTGTGTTTACCACACATCATTCTTATCATGCTATCAGTAAGACCTCATGATGTTATGGATTATTCAGCACTAATTGTTTCATTGATAGATATGAAACCCATCAGCCACCACTGTAAATACCTTGTGAAGGTCTGTCAGAACAACTTCATTTAATCCAGCTTTTCTGTCCTTGTGCCTCCTGCTGGTAAATTCCCATCCAACACCGGCCATTGAAACCTTGACTTCTCGTTAGGGACACTACTAGCCAAGACCGAGCGCAACGCTGTGTGTGAGGGTAGATTGTTAGCAATTAGCCGAGGCATTGGGGTGATGGGACGGGGCACAGCCATTACCATGCATGAGCCAGCATGGGCCTACACACAGTCTGAGAGCCCTGACAATGTTTGTTAACCCCAAGGGTCAGAGCTGATTCACTTCAGCCGACAGAAAACAAGATTTATGTAACTCAGATCGATACAATCCTGGGTACTTTCATTGGAGTGAACAGGCAACTCTCCCTATGAGCTTAACATTGTTCTAATGTGTGTGCTTGTGTGTCTGCATCCTTTATCGCTCCATAACACAGGTAATGATGAATCTTTAGGCCCCGCTATGACACAGGCGCCGAGAAACAAGTTGGCCTTAATTTGTTGGAGCAGGTGTATGGACATGGCTGGGCCACTTACGCTGTTGTGGGGCGTGATGGCTGATCAGTCTTCCCATTCCTCTGCACACTTTTATCAGCAGTTTGTCGCGGCACTGCCTCTGAGGGAAAAAAACAGTCATTTGCAGCCTTCAGGCAGGAATCCGGAGGACTAATGACAATGCTGCTCTCCATGGCTGCGTGCAGTAAATTAGAGCGAGTGTCATCGTGGCAAGAGCGTTCCTCTGGCACGAGTTCTTTTATGTGCCGGACCTGCGCCTGTGATTTCATTAACACCACTTGTCAGCCAAACAACAATGGGGCGCACACCTGGCAGTGTGTTAGTGCAAATGGATGCAGACAAATAGGCTACACATGCACACACAGTACTGTACATTACGAAACAAAAAGCACATGCTGCCCTTCATGCAGTGGCACACAATAACGTACAATGTGGTTAATTTCCTCCACACTCAGCGTGAGGGAGAATTGGACCACATGCTGACAGACGTGTGCTATTCTCTGTGTATTGAACAGGCGACACAATGGGAGAATGCAGCCTCATGCCAACCTCCCTTCTAAAGGGCGGCTCTCCAATTGATTAGACGGCTTGTGAAACAAACACTGGAGACAGAAGAGGGAGCATGGTGCTGGTAACAGCTGGGCAGGGTGCCAGAGGCAGTGTTGGCACAGTTTGGCTCAGCTCTGTGCCAATGCCACGGTGACAGGCATAAATGGGACAGGCACTAGGATGTCTCAGATCTATCTTCTTTCCTAGAGTTCAGCTATGTGGAGCTCTTGACATACATGGCAAAGGCTGGAGCTTGCTTTGCTGTTTCATTCTCCACAGCAAGCCAGATTCAGCCTGGCACTCAGAGAGAGGAGAATCCAGGTGTGATATTTAATACATCCTTTATGTTCATCACTGACTCAAGTCTGAAAACCAAGTGAGAGATCAAGCTCAAAATCAATCAATCAATTACAGAGTGTGCTGAGCTGCATCAGTAACCAACTCTTAAGAATCCTCAAAGGTGAACCATCCTTATTGATTTGAAAGTAAAATCAGCCTATCCAGCCAAACGGTGGATATGTCACCTCTCAAGGACATGGTGCTCCTACATCAGCACAACTGCTATGGATCCAAACCAGAGAGAACAAACTCAAACTGGACAATTCACTTTTAATACTTTGAACTCCCAGGACCTGTCAGTGGGTCCCTACTTCAATTCAATACAAATCTAATTCCTCACAAAGCGACATATATTTTTATACTGATTAGTTTACAGGCATACAAACTAATTATATTTTAATAATTGAATGTTTAATATGAAAAACTGGATAATACAATATGACCTTAGGGAGTTAATGAACTACTGGAACCTTGTACCTTATCTAGGTAGCAAAATGTACTACTGATATTTGTGATTGAATGTCCTAGATATTAATGAGGCTGTCTAGGAAAACTCCCCAGATCTGGCAACCAGCCAAAAATCTGATTTTGCCCACATTCTGCTTAAATCATCATTGCATTAAAACGTATAACTACATGTTTTTCCCTAAAATTGATGTAAAAATGCTTTAACCTTTTTTTTTTTTTTTTTTTTTTGCTCACTAGCAAAGAGTGCCTAGGAATTGTTGTCTATGCTCATAGGAAAACACATCATCTTCATAGATTCTAATGGCCTGAATGGCATCTGTCAAATAATCCGTGGTCTATGGCTTCCACCGTAGATATGGGGTACACAAAACAGTATTGTCTGATGTTTGAATGCTAATTTGTAAAAATAAATAAATAAATAAACATATAAATAAAAATCAGTAAATCATTTGAGTGAAGTGTGATGAGACAGACTCATGTTCAATAAATGACTGAGCAAACACTCTTTTCCAGAGCACTAGTAACTAGTACTAATGTTACTGTTATTATAGGTGGGACAATATAGCATTAGGAGTCTTGCCCAAGGACCTCGATTGGTGTAGCACAGGCTGGTTGCCCAGACCGTGAATCACACCCAGGTCTCTCACATGGGAGCCAATGATGTTACCACTGCACCACACCAACCACTGACATGGAGGAGATTTATTATTAAAGTGAATCTTTTAAATGTTCCGAATCTTTATATGCAATTTTGACATTTTCACTTTCAGATGTATCTTGATTATACAATTTATGTGAAATTTATGCACAAAAGAAATATATTTCAGTTATGGCTAGATTGTATGGTTGTTTACCAGTTATTTTTTTCATGTCCACCTAAATAATGTGTTTTAATTCCATCTATAGCAGTGATAGGATTACATGTGGCAGGATGGCAGAGATTCAGATGGAAATTTCTTTAAAAAAAAAACGTAAAAAAGAAGCTAAAGCATTGATAAAGAGCGTCCTCATTATTGCTTTACAATGGTGATCTGAATTCACATGATGTCGCTAATCAAGGGAATTCGACAAGATAATGTCACACACAGTGATGTGTGCACTGAGATATTAGTTGATTAACAATCAGTCATCACCCATTAGAGGCTCCAACTTTAACAGGCGAAGATTATTCTCTGGCCATCAATTTAATCACACATTACATCTATGACAGAGAATGTGAGACAAATGAATCACACAGCACTTAAAATATTGATTGCATGTATTAGCCCTGGGGTCACAACGGGAGCTGAAGCACAACTCAGGGCTCCAAGAGGCCAGTGGCACTCCGTAATGGGGGCCAGACACAAACACTTTCTGACTACACTTGAGTTTGCAATCTATGATTAGTGGCCACTTGAAAGTGTGTGCAAGCTTCCGAGCACTATCTCTTGCACCCTCTCTCTCTCTCTCTCTCTCATTCTCATGTTGGCCTGTAAAATAAAAGTTGGTGATTGGATAAATAGTACTAGATTACTGTGCTGGAAAATGAAAGCATATGCACAATTTGCATTTTAATGAGCTAGCGAGCACTGTAAATAAATAGTGGTGGAAACACAGCAGCTAGTCTCCCATAAAACAAAAGCATCTCCGTTCTGTCATTGTTACAAAGCAGCCTTTTCATTACGGCAAATGTATTGTTGCTTATATACAATAAATGTATTTATACTACCAGTGCTATCTGTTTTCCTAATAGCGAAAGCAAAGTGCATGGGTAAATGATGCGGTAAATTTTAGCAGGTAGGCTGAGGTTTAAACTCTCTTTGTTCCTGCAACATTCATTTCTGTTCATTTGGAAGATGTCATGCATCAATAAGCCATGCATGAAATTAATTCATGGTGAACAAGACATGGAGTGTGCCTAAGAAAATGTTGTTCAATTAAATGAAAACCAATGGCATCCCATAAAACAAAGGATATGAGCACATACATATAGTGACACCCAACCATGATGCCTCTAATTCGCCGGTTCTTCATGCTATGCAACTCAGTTAATGCATTTTCTCTTGCTCTTTAAAACACTTGCACATTCATATTTGCCGTCATAATCTGTATGACAGAAGTCATTAATTATGGTCGTCAGATGATCCTTGTTTCTTCACAACATCTCTGATTAAAATTTCACACTTTGCAATGATGTGTGCCAGAGTCACAAGCTGTGAAATGTCTCTCTGCAGTCAATGAGCTTGAATTCTTATTCTTCAGAGATCCATCAAGCATGAAAAAGATGACTCGCGATCCGCGACAGTCAAATCAAAGCTCTTAAGTGGCTGAGGAAAAGCTTTATTTACATGCTAATGGTAATATATCTCCGCTACGCGTTCATTAAAATATTGTGCAAATGAGGGAACAACAAAGCAATAACTTCACTCTTTATACATGGGTTCAAATTTCATATTTGGGGAGTTTAATTAAGCAATAGATTATGTTTTGAAGGGAGTGTTGGGCCTAATGAATCCCTCGAGATGACCAATAAACACTGCAATAGTATCAAAGCATTCGTCTCTTTAATGGATGGGAAAATTACGGATGTAAATGGACTTGAGCTGTTCTTTCCGGTGCTCATGGGAATGTTTGCCAGATAAAGATGACACTTCAGTAACCTGGGCCATACATGTTATTTATTTATTTATTTATTTATATGCTGTTTATTTTTAATATCAAAAAGCTATTTTAAGTTTCTAATGACATTTTCAAGGACAAACTGTTTTGTTAGTATTCCATATACGACAAAAATTGCAGGACTTTTTACACATTTTGCTTTTGAAACACTGCCACTTTAATGGCAGAAATAACCAACTGGCTGTATTTTAGTATTTTAGTGGTAGTGTCTCAACAAGGAGAAGTTTCAAGCATGAATTGCACCTTTAATAGTCATAGTTAAGTTTTTTTTTATGTTATAGATAATATAATTAATTTGTTGCACTTTGAATTTAAATTACATAATGCATTTTTATTAATGGGGCACATACAATAAAATAGTAAACATTCATGGAAATAACTTGTAAGGATTGGACAAGTTGCACATAAAGTCAGGAAAATTGCATCTTCTCTCTGTCTGGGCTAAGACAGCGTTTTACAGGCTCAGGGTCACAACAGAAAAAAAAAACACCTTATTGTTAAGAAATTCAAATCCTAAAGATTTCACAGCTGAGAGCCAAGAGAGCAAAACTGACCGTGCATTTTAGGTGGTGGTGGTGGTGGGGGTCAGGTATGCTTTCTACCCTGTCATTCACAGTGATACCAGGCAATCATGACCACCTGTAAGCTCATGTATGTGGAAGAAGATAGAAAGTGCTTTCCAATGAGTGTTATACTGCATGAGCAGCCGTTCAAAAAGATGCAGTTGGCTGGCTTTACACATCTCAGCAGAAGCACTTGGTAGACTCTGTGTTATGATAGGGAGACATGACTGGTGGGTGGGAATTGGCCAAGACCTATTATATTAGAATAATAGGGGGTCATTTTTTCTGAGCCAAAATAAGTTTTAAAATCCCACTGTGTTTATGGATTTTGAACATTACACCCACTTTTGTTCCACTAATGTCAATGCAGTGCATTAAATGATCATTATAAAAATAGCAAGAGTACAAATTCAAATTGCTTAGTGCCCAACCAAAATAGCAAAACACATCAACCAGTAAATGACACTTGCACTTGCACAAAAATAAAGACCATAATGTCTGATCAGCTGTTACCAGCCCTTATAATTTGATCAAAACCTTTCATCATTTAGCTGTGTGGTTTGTTCAAATTCATCTATAAACTGCTTTGTTTTTTTTATTTATTTATTTTTGTCAGCACTGTATTTTCTTAATTCTCTATTTAAACCAAACAGAGCAATTAATTCCATACCATAGCCCGAATCCATCCTACAATTCCTGAAACTGTGGAGTTAGTGAACCCTGCAGCACAGCATGACGGAAATGTGTGGTACGTGCTCACATCTAGCCTTTTCAGACGTGAATGTTGTTTATCTCCGTAATGTCCAGTTGATTGTGAACCTCCCCAAGCCTCAGCAGCACATGCTGTGCTCAGCAGACTGGAGAAGTCAGAGCCAGTTGAGAGATGGTCAGTAGCTGTCAATCACTGTGGCACAGATCAGCTAGCTGCTGTCCGTCTGCACGTCCAGGTTGTACCACTGGCTCACCCTGCTCTGCTTGGGCTGGAGATGATATGGTTGAAATGCTCTTTATGGATTTGGCTGAGTTTTTGATTTTGATTTCTTTAGACGAATGATATAAAATAAATGTCTGCTTACTAACAGTGATATTTGATTAAGTCTGGAGTTAGTCATGAGTTTTTATATTTATTTCTCTATTTTCTTTAAATAAAAATAATAGGGGAAGGTTCTCCTTCAGTTCTGAGTGGCAGATGTGTTTTCACTGTCTGCGCTGTTGGCTAGACAGTCTGGAACGTGCCATTTGTACACACAGTTCAGAGATGCTGCAGAACTGATGCAAAGCAATTTATTCTGCTGTCCATGGCCCAACAACCAGGAACTCTAGGTTTGTGAAAACACAAAAGTACAAATAGGACCATGTTTTCCTTTCTCTCTCTTTCTCTCTCTCTCTCTCTCTCACACACACACACACGCACACATATGCACACACACACACACGCACACATACACATACTCAAAACAAACAATACACATTCTCTCTCACACCAGGCCACAAACACATTGATTACCTCATCTGTACAGATATAGAAAGCCAGTAGCGGCTATTTACTTGAACTGAGGTAAACAGAGCTGCTGACAGTAGACTTGTCCTGTGTGTTTCGTTTGTGCGCTGCCCTCTGTGCCGCCGTCTCTGACCCCTGGCTTCATCTAATTTCTGCCATCACATTCAGATCAGACGGCCAGCGGTCAGCCTCATTAGAGCCAATGTTTTAAATCACCTCTCGTGTGGCTGTGCAGCGGCCCGCACCCGCTCTCTCCTGAATCATCAGCATTTAGATTTGGCTCTGGTGATTGCAGCTGCTGGTGGTAATACATTAAGGGACTGAGGCGGCCAGCCGCGCCAGGATGAAAGCACCTTTCCCCATTTGCACTAAGTTTCCCTTCACATTCTTAGGCATGAAGCCCCCTAATTAGGGCAACGGTTTCGACTGTTGTCATATTCAGTTGGGGCAATTTAGTCTGTGTTGTACAACAGGGTGTTTTTTAGAGTGCATAGTATGTTATTATTTA
>JAOVVF010000047.1:17306967-17330019 GCA_028565595.1 Duopalatinus emarginatus
CTTTGTGGAGTTTCACATGTTCTTCACTTTGTGGAGTTTCACATGTTCTTCACTTTGTGGAGTTTCACATGTTCTTCACTTTGTGGAGTTTCACATGTTCTTCCTGTGCCTGAGTGAGTTATATTCAGGTTCTCTGGTTTTCACCCACTTCCAAAGACATGATAGTAGGTGGCCTAGCTACCCTAAACTGCTGTTTGTGATAGATTGATGTTCAATCTTCTAAGGTGTATTAGTGCCTGGTGTACAGTGGTCCTGGTGAAGATGAATGAATGAATAATTGAATGTAAATAGCTTATAGGAATCTGCAACTGCTTAGTGTTACAGAAGTGTAGTGCTGTTCCTCAAATCTGGAAAGCTAACTCTCTGCTAAAACAGAGTAACAAGCAGGTACTAATGTTTGCTATTGTTTTTGGTTATAGATATTTAATGTGACTCAGTATTTAATGAATGCAATAAAAAAATACATATTTTATTAACCTTAATTCTGTTTTTTATCTTTGTGTAAAAAAATGTGTAAGACTCAAAATAAACCATACTGATTTTACATAAGTGTAGAATATGCAAACGGCCTCTTAAATAAATTTATGTAGGTGTTTTGATAAATAATTTTTAAATTTGCCTTTTTCCAAATATCATGTAAATATAAGCAAAGAATTTGTTTTTCTATATACTGCAATATATATCGCTTTCACACTGGGGAGCAATGTGATTGCAATATGGTCCTTTTGTCCGTACTGGACATTCCTACTGGGCAATAAAGCATGTGTTATCAGAGCTGCCTATTTAACAGTGTGATCATCAGAGTAAACACACAGGAACAGAGATGGAGTGTGACATTTCCTGACAAGTCTGCTCGGCAGGCCTAAAGTGACACAGCGCACAACGTGTTGGAAGCTTCAAAAAATGCCACTTCAGATGTGGAATCAATTTGCATTTCCCCGGAGCCTGGCTAACACGCGGCTGTCAGATGAGTCTCCAGATCTGCCGTCGATAATGATGTTATGGAAGAGGCTTGCTGAGGGGAAGAGAGATCAAATTCAGAGACTGACGCTATATGTTTCAAATTATTACCCTCCTGTGTGTGTGCGTGTGTGTGTGTGTGTGTGTGTGTGTGTGATTTCTGCACTAGGTTAAAAAAACAACAGTGCAACATGTCATCTATGGCATTTTAACCATAGATGAAAGAAAGGAATAATTAAAAAGAGGAATTTTAAAAAGAAGAAAAGGAAAACAATAACCCACGCTGGCGGGACTCCGCAAGACCCTTTTATATGTTTGAGATGACCTACCATAAAAAGAAACACTAAGTATTAAAGACAATTAGGGATTTCCAAATAGTAATTAGAGTATTAATGAGAAAGCAAACTGTCAGTGTTAAGAGCCGAATGGCTCCTACATCTTAATTTATTGTTGTAATTAAAATGTAACTTTGATAGTCGATAAAAAAAGGTAATTGCCACTGAATTAGAACAGAAAATTGTGTCACTACTCAGATCAAGGAAAAGAAGGTTTATTAAGACGTAGCTTTTAAATAATGGCCATTTCTTGGGTTTCTTGACATTAATGAGCATATTTATTGCATAGTGGCAGAAGTACAGATATCAGCTATGATCAGCACATCATTAAAGTTGGCTCAGTGCTGGATATCACCGTGGTAAAGGGTAACTACATGACACTTTGGCCACTTTGTGAAAATGTGGCACCACGGATGATGGTCTAGAATTTTCCATTTCAGTGTGGCACAGGGGTAGGGGGTGGGGGGTTTAGGGGTGTTGAAGCGTGGTGTTGGGCGCATTTTTATGGCTAGCATTGTTTCCCCTTTCCTAAGTGTGGAGTAAATATGAGTTAAGACGAATGGTGGGAGATGACCTCTGAACCTTATCGCTGCATGCTTGTTAGCTGCATGCTCACAGGTAGATCGATGGGGAGAAAGAAAGAGAGAGAGAGAAAGAGAGAGAGTAAGGAAGGGAGTGTGTGGGGTAGGTAAAGTGAAATGCTCTGCTACTTTGCTGGAATTGGAAGAAATTTCACATAGATCCTTAGCAGCAGCCAGGTAGACTGCAGATGATCTCCACCATGCTTGATTTTCTCCTGCTGTTCCCAAACCTAAGCAGTCTGACCCAGTGACCCTCAGTCACACGCCTTTTCTCCTCTGTGATGGACAGATGGAGGGAGGTGTAAAAGTTGTGTGTTTTAGAACTTTACGTGGCCCACGGCAAGTGATAATTGGAGGTGGGTAGTGTTGGCTTGGCAGGAGGCTTCAGTCACCTATTCCGACACGCACACACACAGTTAGCCAGGTAGCGGCTCCAGTGGTCTCAGTGAAGACGGTGTTAGAGCTTTGCTTTAGCATCAGTTGTTTTAAATGCTTTAAAATTCATTTATAAATGTAAACACACTGCTACTCCATCACTAGCTTCTAATATCTTCTTATTCTGTCCTATTAGTATTCATTACCCTCACCCCCTGGCCCACCCCACCCTCTCTGCCTCTTCTTTTGCCGTCTTTTAAGCATTTATATTTACATATTTACATTTATAATAATCAAGACAGTTTAAAGCTCTATTTAATCTTATCTAACTAATCAACTAAGAAGCACTTAGCTTCTGATGAAGGACTTCAAATGAGGTGTCTGAAACATCTATCTTGCTCTCGCTCACTCTCGCTCTCGCACACACACACACACACACACACACACAGAGAGAGAGAGAGAAAGAGAGAGAGAGAGAGAGAGAGAGAGAGAGAGAGAGAGAGACGGTCCACCAAGATAAAAACCACTCAACACACACACACACACACACACACACACACACACACACACACACACCACTGGATTATAAATGCAGCTAAAGAATACTATGCCCATATCGACCAAAACCTTTATAACCAAAACCTTAATCTGAATAAAAAAAATGAAACATTCTGCCTCATTTTTGCAGTTTTTGTTGAGGCAGAAGTTATTCTGGTTATTCTGGTAAGAGGTTTTGGTCCTGACCAAGATATAAATATGCAATGTGCACTCTTTTGTTCACTTATATTCTTATATACTTATATATTCAAGTATATGATCCAGAACTAGGATCTGAACCATGTGTGTATACAGGTATATGATCCAGAGGTTTTCCTGGTGTTCTAGGGGATCTCTAGGGATCTTTTTTCCTTCTGGACAACGCAACCTGTTTGCAAGCACTGAAGGTAACTTTTAAATGAGTGGCTACCTATTGAAAATTTTGTAAGGAAACTATAAGGCATGTAAAATTCTATTTGGAAACACATTTCCCCAGGTAAATAATAATAAAAAAAAACAATTGGAAGCCACATTTTCCAATGTAAGGTAGCTAACTAGGTTTATTATATATTATAACAGGAAACAAAATATACATCTGTTGTAGCCTATAAATAAATGAATAAATAATTAATTAATGATTACCTTATTTCACATTTTTTAATCAAATAGGTTCTTGATAAAAGGCAATATTGACACAAGTTACCCAGCATTTATTCTTCCCATTAATATTGTGTTACAGAGTTATGTGTGAACTCACATTTTTTTTCAAACTTGTAATTTGAGTTTTATTCAAATATTTGTTTGTAATAAGCTGACACATTTCTTACAGTGAAAAAGTCATCAGACCAGTTTCACTGCACTGTTGTCAACGATCATAATCAGTAAAAACTACTTTCATAATGTTTAAAAGCACAGAACAGAGGATCTTCTCACAACTAGAGAATTTAATACTTTGTTCAGAAGAGACTTAAATCCACTTTCCGAACATGCAGTAAAAAGCACAACTGAGAATGAAATGTCCAGACCCAGTGTAAAACAGATGGAATAGATGAAACATTAATGCTTTGAGGATGGTTTGAGGCTGTTGGTCCAAGGGCTTGTGTTGCTTGTGTGTAAATTAAATCTACATCTTTATTCAGTTTATTCAGCACATTGTGTCTTTTAATTTATGTGGCTGGTTGTGCTGGTGTAAACACAAGTATATTTTAGTCCAATTCCAGAAGAGGAACAGTTACTCTTACTCTACTATGTGCTATAATTAATAAATATAAATAATACTAGTATTATTACTATTACAATTACAAGTCACAACCTTAAACATTAAATGCATATTTTATTACACATTTATCTTTGTTTTTAGTATTTCTGTTTTCTATTTATTTTATAAACCCACACATTCGTGTAAAACCTAATGATCCACAATAGATCAATTCCATCTTGTCTTATAAACACATAGAATAAAAATAAGCCTCAATGAAAGGTTTACATGGTCCGTGTGCCAAATGAGCTTAAATTTATGTGGCAAATTTAAGTGCAAGCTTAATATAAATAATACTAAAGTTACAGGATGATTAATATTCTCTTTCCTTTGAACACTTTCTGTTTATTTTTCAGTTTTTGTAAATGCTCACACATATTTTTTTAAATACTAATGAGGATGCTTACTGCAAGACAAAAGAATATTTAATATTTACAAAATAGGCATTAATACCTTGTATTTAGAAAAAGTTATTATTTATTGTTTCTTTTTGTTTCTTTTATTTCTGTCTATATTTTTATATCCATGTATAATGCAGGTAAGCTTTAGGTAAAGTGTATGTACAGAATAAAGTGTCTTTGATATAATCAGGTAACAAACTGACGGAGTGAGTCAGTGAGAGAATAAGAGAACAAGAAAGATCCGAGCTTGTTAAACTCGCAGTCTGCTTTCATCAAGATAGCAGAAATAATAAAAATAGCAGAGCCTGTTAGTGCTCCATTCAGACTAATAACAGTTATTGTTTACTGGTGGGCTTCAGACAGACAGATAATGAGCTGTATTAGTTTTAAATGGCCAGAATGAGAGGGGGGATGAATATATTCACAGGACACACTGCACCAGGTACAATCTGCAATCAATAAGGAACGGCCTCTTTCTCTGTCCCTCTGGACTGGCATTAGACATCTCTCCGAATCCCAAACAATGTGGATGGATTACATTGTCTGACCTACATCATGCAAAATCATAAGATGCAAAATGGAATAAATTATAAATAGATGAAAATGAAAAAAAAAACAAAAAAAAAAACATTATCTCTGCATGCCTCTCATAACATAGGGTATATACATATGCTATCAGCCACTAACATATGTTTTCTCTCCTTCTGTTCACACACACTTACTCACACGCGCACATTAGATGGTGTCCACGGCTTGTTAGATGTAAGAAGATAAAACTTAGCATAGTGCTCCCAATTAGCACAGCAGTGACCATGTGCTGCCTCAGTCTAATGTCCTCTCCTGACGAGAGACTGGGGCAGACACAGCTTGCAGGGCTGTGTGTGTGTGTGTGTGTGTGTGTGTGTGTGTGTGTGTGTGTGTGTGTGTGTGTGTGTCAGAGTAAGGCTTGAGAGAAAGAGGGATAGGGTTTGAGAGGAGGGGGGAATGAAAGGATGAAGAATGGAGAAAGAGGGATGAGCGAAAGAAAGAGCACAAGGAGAGAGATGAAATGGCTTAAGCATTCATTTTGAGTAGAGAGACAGGTCCTATTAACATTTAACAGCATTTGTGCAACTTGGTGCGGAGGTTATGATGCAAATGAGGGAGAATTAAAAGTGGCCAGGGGTTTGGCATTGATGGATTGCAGTCTGGCAGTGTTCACACTTCCCAGTGTCCATCAGAGGCGATTACTATGTAATTAAAGCTTATTTCTGGACTCTCCGCTGCATAATTACTTTGTGAATGTAGCCATCATCTAAAAGCTAGCAAAAATGCCTCAGTGTTTAGTCCGGCAGTCATTTTCACCAGCTTGTGTCAGATATAGCCATCAGACATCGCAAAAGAACTGTCACTTTTAATAAGAGGAAAAAAATTAAATGAAACAGTATGCTTATTATGGAAAAATTAGGCTTTCAAGACTCCTTTCTGCTATTTGCATAATTTATTCTCTTTTTGCTCTCTCTCTCTCTCTCTCTCTCTCTCTCTCTCTCTCTCTCTCTCAGTCTTTTAGCTTTAGGCAATTTCCCTCACATTTAAATAGATTGCACATTTAAGGCTACTTAAGGAAAATTATCACTTTGCATATTTTAATTGTTATGAAGGAAGTGATTTGAGAGAGGTCTGTGCCTCATCTTCTTGAGCAGAACTGTGTGTGTGTGTGTGTGTGTGTGTGTGTGTGTGTGTGTGTGTGTGTGTGTGCATCATGTGAGTGCTGGACGCTGTGCCGTCGCAGATAACCCCCAAGTTCACACACATCCACTCGACTTTCATCAGAATGCTAATGAGGAAGCTAACACTAGGACAAAAGGATCTCTGATATTTACAAAATAGGCACTAATAACTGGAGTGTAATTTGTTTGACACAACTTTATTTTCTTCCTGAATGCCCATATTTGTGTAAGTAAAATGGAGGAGAATACTCTGGACACGCAAATCACATGAGAAATCAATTTAATGGCTATTATGCAAGACATAATATTAAATATTTCTTTGGTGGAATATTTTTCTTAGACGATGACTTTTTTAAAGCAACAACTTTATTTTCCTCCTAAATGCCCTTAGTTTGGAATTAGAATAAAGGAGAACACTCTGGACACATGCAAATCATGTAAGAAACCAATTTAATGGCTATTAAGCCGGACACAGTATTAAATTTCAGTTTACGTTTTCTTTGGTGGAATATTTTTCTTAGATGATGATGATGATGATGATGGTGATGATGATGATGATGATAACTGTTTTTTTCCTTGCATAATAGCACAGATTTATACCTATAAATGCCATGTAGTGTTAAAATTACTTTTAAGTTAGAGAGCTGCAGTAGTTGACTGTCAGGTTAAGGTGGATGCCGGCTGCACACACAGGGGAAGCTGTATGTTAAGAGAGCAAGAAATAATTTACTATTAAGAATGAAATTTCCCTCTAGAGTTAACAAAATCTTACCACAATAATAACCAATTCAGAATGGATTCGAATATAGGTCATTATTTGGATGAAACTGTAATTTAGACTCATAACGAAAGCAAATATTTCCTAAAACTAAACACCTCAGTGTGCACTTTCAAATAAACAGTTAAGAGATTTAATATGAACAGATTTTGAGACCAAAATAGATAGACTTTCTCAAAAAAAAATGCCCTTTTAGTAATTCTCTGTAATATAACCCACACTTAATGAATAACTGAAATAAATACAGAAATTAATAAAAAATCTTCTATTAGTATTAGTTTCATTAAACATTAAAATAATCAAAATTTGAAAGCACAAAACTCAAATATTACAGCTATGCAATAATAATAATAATAATAATAATAATAATAATAATAATAATAATAATAATAATACAAAATCTATTACAAGATGGTCTTAAAGAAGTGAAAAGAAAAAAGCATGCTAACTACAACATCGCTGACAGCACAGCTGTATATGGAGCTGAAATTCACTGGTGTTAGACAATTAGGGAAATAGGGAACAAAAAAGATTAGAAAAATCTGGTGGATATGAAAAAAATATGAAAAAGATTATGTATTCAGGAAGTGGACATAATTATGACTTTTTTTAAATGATAAAGGTGTCGGAATGTACCTTTAGAAACAGCAGTAATATAAAGAGGTTTCTGCTTTCTGATGTGCAGAAAAAGCACATTTGTGAAAAATGGGGAGAATGTTTTGACTTGGCATTGAAAAACCTTGAAATGCACCTTTCTTCTTTCTTTCTTTACTTTTAAGGGAATAGGTTTTAAGTTGTTTCCACAATACCAGCAGCAACCATATTCAGAATTAATACATTTTTAATATAAATGAAATGATTTACATTTTTAATACATGGATTTGCATTATTAAAATAAAATTTCTTACCACTATTTACTATTATGAAATACTGGAATGTATTAAACATCTTAATAAATGTTTAAATCAATTAAACTGTTATGATTGTACTGACTAATTATGGAATAAATACAAAGCACATGGCCTCCATAAAATATCTAAAGGTATTTTCTGGTATCTGGCATAAGAACATTAGCAACAGATCCTTCTGGGGATCATCTGTGGGATCAGAACAGACAGGCTAGCCTTTTACCCCCACATACACCAGTGACCCTTTGTGTACCCTGTCACTGGTTAACCGAATGCCTTTCCTTGGAATAATTTTCGGAATGTACTAACCACTATTATATATATGTGTGAGTGTGTGAGTGTGTGTGTGTGTGTGTGTGTGTGTGTGTGTGTGTGTGTATATATATATATTACCCAGTACTGTTATTTAAAAATTGTTTTAGCCCAAGAATCTAATAAACTGTCTGCTTCACCCAATATGCTCAGATATTTTATTAAACCCTACCCGACTAATGTGATGTAATGAGAGAAAATGCATTCTGAATAATGTCACATGTACTGTGATATAATTTAAGGGATGCTGAAGGAAATGCAACATTTAAGAGTGTTCTTTAATGCTCTGAAATGCTTTTCATCAAAAGGTAAAAATCAATCAGTGAATGATTCAGCACAGGAAGAGTGACCTATGCAGAAGGAAAGGTTTAGACATGAAGCTCTCAGCAGCAGATCAGTAATTACTTACAACGTAATAACCACCAAGGCAGTCGTCCTTGTATTTAAAATAAATAATTAAATAAATAAATAAAAGGGGGTTGTGTAGCTGAAATATTTTGCAATCTACAAAATGTTGGATTTGTGTTACATATGTAATCCATTAATGCACAACATAAACATAATGTATATGCTTCAGGACAGACTGAAATGACATAAATATAAACATGGAAGAAGACTCCTCGACAAAAAGATTAAAAAAAAACATCTCCCATCGCTATCTCTTCATCTGCGGCTCTGATAACCTTTGTGTTTGTGATTGTGCAGGAGCGTGTTGGTGGTGTCTCAGAGGGGAACCCTGCTGAATTGCATCCATTAGGAGAGGCTTCTTTTAATGTGCTCGACTGTGGAAATGACACACAGCCGTTCACAAATGAAACGGCGACGGGCTCCAAAAGCACCTAGTTCTCCAGTGTTAATTGTACAGCAACAACCTACGCACAAAGCATCTACTACATAATTATGCCTTCAGTGTGGAAAATCGCAATCGAAAAAAAGCATTAATGTCTTATTTTTAAAGAAAAAAGAACAACAACAACAAAAACAAAAAAGACAAAGTGTACTTATGGTGTGCAGTAAATTTTGGGAAATCAACAAGACAGATTTCAAGATGATATTAGTGAGGGGTGAGGAGTTTATAGGGGAAAAACCTGGATGCATATTTATTGTAAATAAAGATGTGCACTAGAAATATTTAATTTCAAATCAGTAACTCAGATAAAATTAACGTTTACACATTTGACTCATGGAGGGGTAAGAAAGCTGCACCCAACTCTTGTAATATTTGGAAAGATGGACCTTAGATCTTCAAATGACACACACACACACACACACACACACACACACACACACACACACACAGACACACACAGACACACACACAAACATGTCTCCAACGATTGCTGATATGAGAACTCCTGTGCTAAGATACTTGTTGATACACTGCTAATAGATAATTGATGCTTGGATATGCCAGTCAGCTGTCTACCTCTTATTACTAAAGCGTTAAATGCCTCACATATTGTGAACTAGGCTAAAACCTCGAGCTTCGAGTACATGGTCACAGCTTCTGACCATCACATTAGTTATCACATGTGCAGACTGTTAAACTGTATAAATGATTGATTTACACTGGTTACAGGAAGACGTCATTAGACTTGGTAGTAGTTTTATTTCTATAATATTTGTATACCATGTTGTTTTTAAATGCTTGATTCTGATATGTCAGAAGGTCTGCACATGCTCTCATAATGCATTTTATTTCTGTAGTAACAATGTGTAACAGGGATTTGTATAGCCAACACTCCTGGATTTTTAAAAAGTGTGTTTTTCCGAGTTCATTTTGCATGTCAAGTGTCAGCACTTTGTAAGCCAGACGTAAAATAAAATTTTTAAATAATAAACAAAATTCCAACATAGGGAAGTCTGTAGGATGGGCAGTTTTGTGGTGAAGAAGGGTAAAGAATGATTGTTTATAACTGTTATAACACGTGTTATCAATACTAACTTTAAGTCAATTTATCCAATATCAGAAGTGACTATACAGGAATAAAATGTATGGTGTTTTGTTAAAGAATAAAAAAAAGATCAAAAACAAGATCATTGGCAAATGACCACATTAGAGGAACTTCAGGGCATGCTGTTATTGATATGTCCCTGATTATTTTCCTGCAACAGCATATCCTGTTGTGTAATGTGCCTTACATATAAAACACTTTCCAGCTGTAAGTGAATGTAACTGGTAATTGCAGATATGTAAAGTGTAAAATGGTGATACATGTTTATTGTGCAGTGTATAGGTCTTTCTCAAGAATTCCTTCTCCTCCATCCCAACTTTGCATTTTAATAAGCTTTCTCACAAACCAAATGACATGTGAATATACAGGCATGAGGTTCTAAAGATGTGCCTCATTTGTAACTAGTTTAATGAATCTGGTACGCAACAGGGAAAAAAAAAACTAACAAACAAACAAAAAAAAAACACATAGACTGAAATTTCAAAAACATGTTAATGATCTTTTATTATCCTTTGCCCCTATGAATACATGAAAATACATTTACGTTGACTGCAGTTATGGCAATACTGTACATACACACACATAGAAACGTTATGTGTTGTGTTTCAAAATGTTATATCAACAATGTACATTAAGTACACATATGTGCGAGTGTAGCTCATGTACAAATACAAGATATGAAATGTAATTACATTTCATATAGAATTTTCATATATAAAAATGCACACTTACACACTTAAGGATAAGTGCACATACACACACGCATACACACACGCACACACACACAGACACAGACACACACACACATTCACATGCACACTATTTCACAAAGGAGTAAAGCGATTTTATTATAATCCAAAAACTGAATCTGCATTTTAAAGACCTCGAAGAAGACCTATACAGCCCACAATATCCTTTACCCATTGTGGATTTTTCTTTTTTTTTTTTTGTAAGTAGATTTCAAAGTGTTTCAAAGTTACGACAAAGTGTGTGCAATATCTTTACCTCAACACTATATAGTGTGTCTCATCATTTGCCCAACTACTAAACTGCTCAGTGTAGGGACAGTCTTTCTGAGGTAGACTGCTCAAGTTCAAGGACAAGCTTTTTTCCCACTTTTATATTTTTTTCCTTTTTTATTATTATTATTTTTTTTTGCCTTTTATACAAATGCATGACATTCAAAAAAGACAGAACATAGGTACTACATGTGTGTATGTAGCAATGAGGTAGAAATGGTTTTAGAGATCAATGTCGAAATAGAAAATTGACATGACAGCAACAACTAGAAGAGTGCAGAAAAAAATAACACAGAATGAAAAAAAAAACCACAAAGACTGAAAAAAAAGAAAAAGAAAAATTAAATAATCCGAGATTGGTTGCAGGGGAAAAAGGTGTGCTTTAAACCTTCATTGCATTTTTCAGTAATCCTGTCTTAAACTAAATGCTTTTGCAATCAGCAGTAATCAGGGGCTTTTACAATAACCTCCACGTCATAAAGGATCTGTCCGGTTTTCAGAGGGATGTCGCAGAAGTGAATGCTGGTGGATCGTTCACACAGCAAAACGTTAATTAATGGTACGAAAACGAATCATTCACATGAAAGAGTGGCTCTGAGCATCAGTGCAATTTGGCTTAAGTACACACAGTACTTTATTATTCAGGATGTTGAGATAAATGTGAAATCTATGCCACTAAACTAGAACAGGGCAAATTGCTATTGTATGCCAACATATATATCTATATGTATGTATATATATATTTTTTTTATAAAATAGTTGCTCATAGGCTTTCATTTTGGATATATCTGTTGAAGTAAATTGGTTCTATTTGCTTTGGTGCAAAGAAGATGCTTTCAAATGTTCAACTAAAAGTGCATTTGACAAATTAAAAAAAATGTTAACATTTACTATAATGACAGGACCAGACCAGATCTGAAGGTGTTCTACTGTACAAACACCACACCATGCTTGACATCTTAGTATGTATTCTCTTCATCACATCATGAACGCAGAATGGTAAAGCAAGTAGCATTTTACAGCTGCTAAATACACTAAATGTTTATCATAAAATGCCGGACTGGCTGCGTATGGATAAATAACATATACAGTGTAGTGGAGGAAACGTGTTACCTAATGTGTTAAGAATTACGCCATGGATGCATGCAGTAAGAGCATGGATAAACAGTGAGGGGAAAAAAGGAAACAGGACAGCCATCCTCTGAGCATCTGAAGGATTCTCCTTGAAGGATTCAGCCCTGCACTACTCCACTCACTAGTGCTTCTCATAATAGCAAACATGAATTGCTTGAGGGATAAAGGAGGGAGGAGGGGGGGGCAGAGTAAACAAACAAACACAAACATACATTCAACACAAGGCCTTCTTTGACTTTTCCTCATGTGCTGTAAACACAGGTGCAAGCTTGTCTGCAGTGCCCCCAGTGGTACTGCCCAGTCACTAGTGACTAGTATTGAGTGTTACTAAAGAAAAAAAAAAGCTGCCAACTGTAGGAACAGGAACACCAAAAATTGGAGCGGTGACTGAAGTGAGCGGAGAATCATGCCCTCTGAGTGCAACACAAAACACGTGGATTATGTGCATGGAGGGAAGCTGCGCATTGTGAGAAGAAGAATTGCACAGACAGTGTCAGTCACGTTTTGTTGATTCTTTTGAGCAGCTAGTTCTATAAGCGGGCTTTCTTCTCGTCGAGTGAGCCTAGAGAGTTTAGGATGTCGAGCTATCCTCTTTAATTTTTGCTTCGAAAGAAAACAGTGATGAACTGAGGTAGAAAAGAACACAGGTTACACATGATCCTTTAGAATTGATACAGGAATGACACACAGCAGCAGAACAGGGTTAAAAACAAATACTTACAAATAACCAAAGTGTTTCATTCCCCTAAAGAGAATATGTGGTGGTCTTTGCAAAAGTTTTGGTTCACCTGCAATGAGTCTGACTTTTCTCTCCATTGAGCAGATACATGAACATGTAATTTCATAAAATGCAAATAGTGTGGTCCCCTGCAACGTCTCTTTTGTAGCTAAGGCTTTGCATTAACCTTCAATAACATACGCACTGTAGAGTCAGTACTGTGCTATGCATGAGGACTGGGTGCTGTATTCAAGACTGCCACAATTCAGAATTCTTCATTGTTTATCCATCTGTTTCAAGCTACTCATAATGGAATTAATATTTAATTTCAACTTCAACACTTGACAAAATAAAGGAAAAAAAAAAAAAAAAAGATAAACACTTTTTCCCCCAAACAGTCCAGAAATGATCTGGTTACATTCATAGTCATATCCTTGTTGTGTTTTAATCAGTTGAGGTGAGACTTTAGCTTAATGCAAATTAAAATCCAAACCCAATATGTAGTGCTTTGACACAATCGTTTGAGGTACTATACAAATCACAATCACTTTCCTGAGTTTTTGAAGAAAAATTAAAAGCAAACCAAGTCCATAAATTAGGGTCCAGATTACAAATGCCACAAGAACCTCTCATGCCCATAAAAGGCCTACAGATCAGACTCAGTTGAGGAATACTGTTGTTTTGTTGTTTTTAGTCTCAGGTTAAAGCTTTTTATATTAGCACATGCCACCAATGTAAATTGTGAGGCAAACCAACCAAAATACAAAATAAGAAAGCACCACTTTAGGCACTTAATAGCAACAGAATCTCAAAAACAGCAGAATGATATTTACACACAATGGAGTTTGTCTTTGTGGTAATTTCAGTGACAGTGCACTTCAGCAAGTGATGCTCAGCTTCAGCAGTGTTGAGCCAAATTATGGACTTTCTGTTAGACTATGTGCAAAGGGCCTTATATGGACATAAGTGTAGCTATGCATCATTCAGGTCTTTCAGAGTGTCACTCCAGATGTTACTTAAGGGTCGTTAGTTATATCCACCCTTCAAAATTATGTTTCACCCAAAGAATTCTGAATTGTATCTTCTCCTCACAGGAGGAGAAGTCACCCTATATGGCCCCCTTAAGCCCCCATTTCACTGACTACAGCCAAACATTTTGTTCCACTCAGTGTATGTGTCCAGTTCTTTCTGTGATATGCTGGGTTGGATTTTGCAAAAGACATTTTCAAAGTCCTGGTAAGATAGTGGCCTCATCTGCCCTGGTATGATTCCTGGCAGTTCTGTGCCAGGCATGCTGTGCAAGGGTCCAACAATGGCTTCTTGGCAAAGACGCACCAGGTCCAGCCCCGAGAATCCCTCTGTCCGCTGGACAAGCAGTGCCACCTCTTTGTCACTGAGGCAGTAGTTGTGCTGGGAGAGCACCTGACTGATGAGCTGGTGTCGTGCCGAGGTGTCTGGGAGTGGGATGAGCAACCTCTTAACAAAGTACCTACGCAGAGTTTCATCTATTTCTTCAGGCTTGCTCGTGGAGCAGATGACCAAGACATGGTCCTCTGTTGAGCTGAGCACTCCATCTAGCTGTAGGAGAAGTTCACTCTTAATTCGATTTACAGGGCTTTCTTCACTTAGCTGTGTAGACAGCAAGAGATCTACATCACTAACAAATATAACTGATGGTTGCCGGCAGCGAGCTACAAGAAACGAGGCCTGCACCACCTTCTCGCCCTCCCCCAGCCACTTACTAACTAGTGCTGATCCACTGAGCTGAAGGAACGCAGCACCCAGCTGGCTGGCCACACATCGTGCCAACAATGTCCGCCCAGTGCCCTGAGGTCCGAAGAAAAGGATGCTGCGTGGTAACGGTGCCAGGCCACTGAACATATCTGGCCTCAGGATGGGCCACAAAACCTCCTCTTTAATAGTGGCCTTAACAAGCTCCAGCCCTACAATGTCACTCCAGTCCACAGGGGGCATCTGCTGGAGCACCTCAGTGGTGACCATCTCTACCAGGCTGGAGTCACTATTTTTCAGCTGCTCCTCTGCCAGGTTGCCACTTGAGGGAACTGTGCCAATGGAATGTGGCAAGTGCTGCCTGTGCTCCTCATTGTGTTCACTCATAACAGGTGAACTGAACTTCCCAAAAGACTCTCCTGATCGCACTGACCCCATGGAACCTTTGGATGCTCCGTAAGATGGTGGGGTGATGGCTCTGCCAGACTGATTGCTGAATTTACGCTGTTGGTCTGAGGACATTGGCTGCTTTGTAGGCTTAAATGGCAAAGTCGAGGTGTCAGCACTTCTGTCAAATCCATTCCCTCTGCTTGAGTCAGCAAGGTTGCTATCTGGCATTCTGTACATAGGACTTTGAGTTGAGCGCTGGTGGTTGTAACTGAAATTTCCATAACTGGAGTCCATGTCTCCTTGTCCTGTCATGTAGAAAGCTTTCCTTTTCAGTGAGTTGGCTGAGCTGCCATTCAAAGGTGTTGGTGCAATAGGTGCATGGTTGTGGGACTGGTAGGAGTAGCCGGGAATAGTAGACGGGGGTAGTGGAGTGGGAGCTGCAATGCCTGAGGGCAAGTAGGCTGAAGGAGGGGGGGCTCCTCCAGGGCTGTAGCCTGGAGCAACAGACGCCTGGGGGGGATACCCTGTAGGAGGGTAGTTGTAACTGGAGAGGTTAGGTGAACCTGCATTATAGCTAGGAACCAGTGTCGGAGGAGGGGGAGGAGGGGGAGGAGGAGGCTGAAGGAGCCCACTGCTGTGCAAAGGTGAGGGATGTGGGGAAGGCAGGGCTGGAGTGCTTTGTGAACCACTATAGGTGGAATGAAGGTAAGTGCCATTGTAACCACTTGCAAACTCCTGAGAGGGGATCCCCGAGTGCAGGGCAGCAGGTGTGTGGCTTCCACAACTGCTACTGGAGTAGCTGGGTTCACTCAGGCTGCTTGCCACCCCTGACGAGCTGCCAATGTTGGC
The DNA here is from genome assembly GCA_028565595.1 of Duopalatinus emarginatus. Classification (NCBI taxonomy): domain Eukaryota; kingdom Metazoa; phylum Chordata; class Actinopteri; order Siluriformes; family Pimelodidae; genus Duopalatinus; species Duopalatinus emarginatus. The sequence goes on from JAOVVF010000047.1 coordinate 17,322,918, forward strand.
TGCACTGTCCGCTGGCGGCAAAGCGGCTGGCACTACAGCCTTGCTTGCAGATATCACATCTGCGGTGCAGTTCATGGGATAGATACCCTCTTGCCATATTTCGCTTTCAGACTTGCGTCCGTTTATGAGTCCTGGGGCGCTTTCTGAATATGAGCATAGCAGTGCCCTCTCACTGGGACCCTCCAGGATCCCAGAGTACTTTTCAGCATACTTCTTTAGAAGGTTAGAGGCGGTGAGAGCGGAGATGTCATCATTGGCCCAAGCATATTGGTAGGTCCGTTGCAGGTGCCCGCGATACGCCTCAGCTTTGTGGGCAGGGGAGCGGGTCGTGGAGGAGATGTCAAAGTGCTGCTCTGCCCACTGCGCATGCTCTGGGGTCCACTGCATCTTTAAGCCTAAATACCCCAAAAAACACAAACAAAAACAGCAATGTCAGAAGCTTGATAAATAAGGTACATGGAGAACAGGATCAGCAAAGGCCTCAGTTTTGTGAAACTCTGCAGAATCAATGATCCAATACATGATTGCTTTTAAACAGAAAGGGAAAAAAAACAGCAAGAGCAACACAAAATATTACTTTCCATTTCCCACTTTGCAGCTCACCTAGAGTGCAGACTACATATCACAGGCCCTGCTGACAGTTAGTATCGTAGGAGCAGTGCGGATTTGGGCACCAGCACCTGGTTAGCACAGTATAATGCACCTTGCACAGACCGGGGTGACACAGACATCGCAGGTCACTCTATAATCCAACTCTCATCTAAAGCAGTCCCAGACAGTTTCAAATCTGCTTGGAGGAGTGCAGCAAAGCAATCTCCCAGGCAGCGCTCTGCTGCTTTCATCACACAAACCCCACAGCATGGCATGAATTACAACAGCTCTCTGTCTGCCTGCTGCCTCTGAGAGCACTGCTGGCTGAAAAAGGGGAAAAAACATGCTTCTCTTGTCTTTTCTTTCTCTCTGTCTCTGGCTCGCTTGCTCTCTCTCTCCATTTCTCACTGCCTCACTTGCTTCTCTTTCCAGCTTCTCTTTTATTGCCTCCAGGGCTCAAAAGCCACCATCAAGTTTAATACCAAACTCCATCTGCAAACACAAGTAGTTACATATGCTGTCATCTTAGACTCAGCATGGGATTATCAGAGAGGCATTTACTCAAAAACCAATGGGATGTCACTTGTGGTTCACATACAGTCTGACTCACACAAACACACACACACACACACACACACACAATACAGACTACTGATGAAAGTCTGCTGTTATACCACAGGTGTATTGTTGTAGCATAACAGACTCACAATGACACTAAACACACACACACACACATGCTTTCATTGATTTCCTAGCCCTATGTATAAATCGTAAATACAGTATTACATATACATTTAGAAGATGTTGCCAGTCTAACACACAATACTCCCCTCTGTACACATTGCAATAAAGAACAAATGCAGGATCACCCAAAAATGTCACTGGATATCTTAGACTAAATTACACATAACCGACTCCCCCCCCCCCCCCCCCCCCCCCGCTGCTAAATTACAGTGTTGAATCCAGAACTGGTGTGTCAGTGTCAGCAACCTACCCAAACAGCACACACTTACACACACGTACACACCACTAATTAGTAGGATGATGCTGCACTAATTGTGTTAATTTACAAGGATTTGGTCAAAAGGATTTGTTCCATGGTATCCTGTCAGTCCTGTGTATAAAGGGCTAATAAAAGCTTAAGATGATGAACCAGCATCAACATGGCAGCCATGACAGGATGCCTATTATAAACATCATCAATAAAAATTCTCTCCAAAACAATCACAGTATTCAATACTATTGCTCCAAATAATCACTCTATAAAACAAGTCAGCAACACGTTAACCAGTTTGCCAAAGACTGCTTTTGATTTGTGATAATATTCCTGTAGTTATAGCATTTTAATGTGCGTTTCTAAACCACTGTATCAGCCAGTAAGCTATGCTTAATGCCTGCTTACTGCTGTGGGACATGTGGTATTCCCACAGCAATCCATTTGTGATGCATATAAAGATTTATCTCGAATATAATGGGCACTGAGTGGAGAACGTATATTTTCCTTGATCTAGGATGAGTTTTCATTTCTGTGTACAGACCATACACTATAAAATAACTATAAAATTTATAAACTGTGTGCCATGTCTTCCTACACTCTTAAAGGTTACCTCGGGAATTAGCTGGCTGTATTACATCATGCATTACTTATCCTTCATGTTTAACTCTCACTCATTAAAAATTATTTATCTATATATATCTCTATCTATCTATCTATCTATCTATCTATCTATCTATCTATATATATATATATATATATATATATATATATATATATAGTCTATTAATGGCTTTTCAGTTTTAGTTTAAGTCTGTCTATCTTTTTGTTTCTGTGCACCAATTAAACCTCCTGTGTCATCCTATCTGTACAGTCACTGAAACACTGGCATTACATGCTGAAGTGGTAGCCTGACTCATGCTGTGGCAACAGTTCCTGTGATGGAAGCAGGTCTGGCAAGATTCCTGATACCCTGCTATTATTTTATATGAGTTAGCTGGCAGGTTGGACATCTCCTCTGTCTCATTTTTATTCATGGCCATGGTCAAGAAGAAAACATGAGGAGCAAAAAGCAGTGGAACCATCACAAAAAATATTTTCATATTACTATTTGAAAGTAATATGTAAATATAATTTGTATTTTTTTTAACTGGCCAATGGTCATGGCCAGTTTTATTCCTGGAATATTAAAAAAAATGGTAGGCAGCTTTGATATCATGCTCAAGAGCTAATTATTATACTTTATAGCACAAGTTCATGGGCAAGAAATCCCAGAGGACACTAAAATCACAAAGATAAATTTAATTGATGCTCTTTTATGTATCTGCCATATTTCTACAGTAGGACTAAGTGTAATTTTGCCTGACCCTTACATGAGGCACTCATTAAAAGCTGCTGAAGCAGAGTGCTGGAAGGTTTCAGTTGGCAGGCAATTGGTTTTAAACTCCACAACTTTTGATGACAGGAACTGTTTTACACTGTATGTATGTATGCACCAATTACAAATATATACATTACACAGTATATATAGCAGTACACATTTAAAAAAAACAATTGTTTTTGTATCTCACTTTAACAAGCACTGTTGAACCTTTTTCACGGCATGCTGCTCTTCTTTCATGCAAAGTGGATAAGTAATTTTTTCTTTCATTGCAGGAAATAAACTTATGTAACACGTTTAAACCTGCACAGCACTGACTGGGGAGGCAGTGACCTAATACGGAAAGCGTTGATAAGACAACGCAACCAACAGAAGTGGAGTGCGGAAAACTTTTGACTCACTCTTATACATTCAGAAAGAACACAGTGGTGAGTATAGGGGCCTTTTAGAATGATGCACCTCTCCAGTAGAGATCTATCAGGAACATCTCACAAGACCTGCTTAAGAGATTATATACAAGTCAGATGGAAATATGAATAATTCCAGGGTTGATTAAGGTCGTACCAACTGCTACATGTTGCTGTGAACTGATAATAAGCTATCATGCAAGAGAATCTGGAAAATGCTCATAAACCAAACAAAATCATGAAGTCTTTTTTTTATATTTGGGGTTACTGCAGATAATTTTCCCACTTGTTAGAACGTGTTAAACTGACCTCTTCCCAAATATATATTTATTGTATTTTAGTGTTTGTGTCCTTTCTTGTACCTGAGATGAAATAGTTATATTGATTCATCTGGAGCAGCAAATAAAACCTTTGTTCTGGGGTGCCCAAACAATTCTTTTTTTGTACCGTGTACCTTGTCTTTAAGCTTGCAGTGCTCTCAGCAGATATTTCTTTCCAGGTTTAATTACCACTGGTTACCTGGCTGGCGGGACAGCAGCAAACATGCCGTGCCCCTTTAATTAGCTGTCAGCTGGTGCAGGGCTACAGCTCATTGATTAGGGCATGATGACTAATAAGACATGAGGTCCCGAAGCTTCCTTTATTGAAATGGATGAGATAGATCTGTTAGTGGTGCTGACGTCACGAAGCTGACAAAGCGACCATACAAATGCGTGTTCACTCAGCCTGTGAAGGACCTGAATGATATTCATTTCCCCCCCAAATGCTCTAGCCTTACATTTTTACACAATCAGTCGCAGACTGTTGAACTTTTGCCTTGGGCAGAATTGCTATCCAGACTTGTGCTTGTAAGAGTTTTGGCAGAATCGATATTCCCTCGCCTCGTTCTCCAATCCCCCTTCTGCCCCTCCTCTTCCTCCCCGCACAGTTGTTCATGAATATGGATGGCAAGCAAGTCTTGCTAGAATCATTAATGTGCCACAAGTCCACATAAATCATATCAATATAAAAAGTTCAAATGATTTACCAGTAAAGGTGGGAAATCATGAGAGGGCTTGATAGGTATGTTATTTGGGTGAAGTTCATATGCACTGCAATAAAAAAAAAAAAAAAGATTTGTAATTATTCCAGACCCATTGTGTTACAAAAAATTAACCCACGAACAATTAGTATCATGTGCCTAATTATAGCACTTGGTAGAAACTAGGCTGTAAAAATTGGCATAGTGCTGAACACTGGAAAAATGTCATCAGCCTGCCTTTCTATTTCTGAAAGAAAATGAACTAGAGGGGATGGTACCTCCATCCCTCGCTCATTTCCTCCTTTATTTGCTCCTCTCCTCCTGCTACAGAATTCATCTCACTGGATGTGATCACAGATTGATGAAGCATGCTGAAGGCCACTTTCTGGCTTTTCTCAATTCTCAAACATGCATTTCTCTGCCACAGCTGGAGCGATAGTGACTGACACATGAAATAAAGTTGCTTTCAGGATGCTCTCAGAGAGCTCCAGGTTATTTACATCATGGTTGTTTCACACACATGGCCTGGCAAGAGCCCCTCATCAGAGACTGCTGGGGTCCTTTAAAGAGAATATTTCATTTTCAGTGTCCACTACATTTCAACACCTCTCTAAACCCCTGCGGGGGATGTAGACATACATATATGTACACTGTAGAACGAGCTCAGGACTACTGCAATATCTTAGACACTAGTTCAAGTCCAGGAAAGCTACAGCCTGGTAGGGGGTCTGGAACAGGCTTTTACAAGCTCCACATTGCTGCCACAGGAGAGGGTCTATAGTCAGAGATGGGATACCATGAAAAATTCATAACACATGCATGTCACAGTCATAGATGTCTGGAAGCGGTAAACAACATAGAGAGAGAGCAGTTGCTAGAAATGAACATACTGCCTCACTTTACTCATAGTACCACCCACTGCTCTCTTTCTGCCTCTGTTGTGAATTCAGTTTGCAATGATTTTCTCATCGGATGGATGGTCTGTCCTCACCCACTAATCTGTCCACATTCTAATCAATCATTTCTGCTCTGAATCTAATTCAATACTGATGAATATGTCTGCACATGATAAATATCCCCAGACAGTATTCTTACGAAATGGCTGATTGGTCATCCCCTACAGATACTAAGGAATTTAAAATAAAGATTTCTATTTAAGACATATTTCTGATTTATACTGATGTTAAATGAAATTATATGAATGAATTAACATAATGAATGTGATAATTTATGCTAAAGTTATAATATTCACATTTTACAAATAATTCACTTATTATTTAATCAATTCTCTTGAGGGTCAGACCTCAGCCATCAGTATATACAGTCAATGTGCATATGAGGTCTGACACGAGTGGCATCTTAACAGCTAAAATATGAATGTCATGCTTTTTTTGATTAAAACTTTATTTTGATGTCTTTTTGGTTCTTTTGTTTCTGCCGTCATGTTTGATTTGTTTTTAATTTCCTCTGGGATGTGGCGGGTGTGTGAATCACTCGCTTAACTACACTGAATTCTTGCTGAATTGCTGAAAGTGATAGCAGCTAACCCAATCAAATAGCTTTAACAGCCACGCTTCCCTGCTCGGTGTTCAATTAGATTAGGAGAGAGTGAATGCTGATATTAACCTAGTGATGTAATTTCCACTGCAGGTTGAGTGCTAATGCAGTTTTTAGGCAAGCTGAATATTCCCCAATCTGATTTGATGTTTACCCCTCCCTCTAGACCAGGTCGCATGCAATATGAAATAAAGGCATGGCCAGTGCTATATGTCTTGCCCTTGAGGATACTATGTGGGGGGAAGATCTCTACCTGACCCATACCTCTTGAATCACATTTAGTTATGGTCAACTCAACTCTAATGTCTTCAGTCAGCTCATGGCAGCTTGACCTGTATTGATTGTGGCTTTGAATGAGAAGCACATTCATAGGGTGTCAGCCAGGCAACACTTTTTATTTCCTTTTGTATTTTTCTATATGAGGAGGAATTATTAAACTCATTAGCATGCAATGTCTGTATTTTGTATTTACTGCACTCTGCATTTCTCCACACAAAAAATTCCTCATGCTGAAAATTCTGGGATTTCTACAGCCTATCCAGATTTGCATTTTTTCTGGATAGCTGACCTCAAGCACAAAATAGCTGGAGCATCATAATGAGAAAATGAAATCCATGAGAGAATATTTTAATAAATACCATTGTAATTAAATATCCAATAACTCTTCACCAAGAGCAGCCAAGAGCAGTAGTTTTGGTGAGAGAGGCTTAGTCTTGGTTGCAGGGGAAAAGAGGTTCTGATTATTCTTGTGTGCGAGCGTGTGTGAGAGTGTGTGTGAGTGTGTGTGAGTGTGTAGGTAGGGGGTATGAATATGTGAATATTTCATTATTTGCAAGGTCCTGTAGTATGATTTTGGCTCAAGGTCATGAATAGAGAAACAGGGTCATAACAATAGGCAACTGTGTCCATGCCAGCAGAGGCTGGCTACAATGAAATTACACACCACAGGGAATTATGAGTATGACACTGCCTATAATCACAGAATGGCTTCACCGCAAACTGTAGAGGCAGTGACTTCACATCCTATGGCTGAAGGTGATATGAAGCAAAGAAGCAAGTCAAAGTCAAATGACCACTTTACAATGCAAGGGATAAAATGTACTGTATATGTAATAATAATGATAATAATAGATAGTCTAATATATATATAT
>JAOVVF010000047.1:17416859-17430280 GCA_028565595.1 Duopalatinus emarginatus
TGCTCCCCGGGCGCCGTGGTTTGGGGCTGCTCCCCGCTCCGGGCAAGTGTGTTCACTGCCCCCTAGTGTTCACTGGTATGTGTGTATAGGCAAGGGGATCCTTGATTTTCTTTCTTTACTTTGTTACAGTAGTAGAAAACATAACCCAGAATGATCAGCTAGTTTTAGTTTTTTTCTAGATTAGTTTTTAGCTTGTTTGACTTGGTAAATTGTTTTAAATGGTCCAAAGCTAAAAAAAAAATCAGTATTATATTGGATCTTTTGGACCTAAGGCATTCTGTTGATGGAAGGTTCAGGAAGTGTCAGGGGTCCATGATTCCAAAATATTTAAGAAGCCGTCTTCCAATAAACCTAATACATGTGGCAGGTTTTGATGTTTAGTGCTTTTCACCCAGCAGAAGTTTACCAAAGCAATGCAACTCTCTAAACTTTTCTCTACAGGATCTGTAGGCGTTAAATCTTCATTTTTGTTTTCCACAGATCTCGGTCACAGAATACATTTTGGATTGACATTTTGTATGCCGTAAGTTTTAAGTGAATCTAATGTACTTTTGAAACAGAGAACCACCAAGTGTCATTAGCATGATCTTAACATACAGTATATACTGCATAGCCGTTTATTATGTATACTGTACTCCTGACTACATATTCACAAGGAACAAGATACTGTTCATCGAGATCAGATACAAAGTGTAATAAACAGCTTCATTTTCCCCCCTGTCTCTTAATAAGGTTGGAGCTCTGTAACGCCTCTGATTCCTGCAGAACAGGAGCTCCGTCCAGCAGCACCTTTGTTTGCATGTGGTATTTGCATTTCAAAGAGAGCCTGGGGGAACCTGTGCTGCATATTTACATCTGATTAGCAACTTTAAATGAATATGTCAAAATCAGTAAAGTGCTCATCACTGACTTTGAGGGGGAATGAAAGACCACACGCACACACAAACGCACACACTCACGCGTGCTTGAACACACAGACATGGAGCAGACACACAGGAGCAGAAATTCACACATTACAGGAAGCTTTCATTTAATGCAACAATGGGAAAGATAATATAAAAGAAATATATAAAATTACACATGCATGTTTATTTTAAAACAGCCCCAAATTTAAGGAAATTATCACTTCATTTCAAAACCGATTTATTAAAGCATCATCTTTTTGGAACACGATGAATAAATTTAATAAGATTCCTAATAATATACACATTTATTGTGTGTTACTCAGAGTAATTAAATGAATATGTCAAAATGCTTGCTGCTGCATTTTGAAAAGCTTTACACTTAGACGAGGCTGAGGTAACAAGGTCAAGGCCAGCTAAAACGTGGGCAGAATGGTGTGTTTGTGTGGTTTTTTTTTGTGTGTGTGTGTGTGTGTGTATGTGTGTGTCTAAAATAATGCTGCACAGAAGAATCGCTTAATATTTCATTTTTATTTTAAGCCGGACCTGAGCAAATGTCTCTTCTATAGGTGAAACAGATATGCATATTGCAAACTGGAATATGTGCGTATTGTATTGTAATTAAGGAAAATATTTAGGAAATTTCACACCCAGTCCTTGGTGGGTTTTCTTTTTTCTTTATGTCCACACAATTGGCTGACCATTTTAGAGACAGAGACAGACAGAGAGAGAGAGAGAGAGAGAGAGAGAGAGATAGAGAGAATGTCCAATCACATCATTACGGCTGCTGCATCCTGCCTGTGAGGATAGCACAGAAAAACACCAGTTCAAAATGTTAAGGTGAGTGAGAATAAAGGATGTAAGAAAAGAAAAGAAGAGCTAGATAGAGAGTGTGAGAGAAACAGACAGACAGAGAGAGTGAGACAGGTCCATGTGCTCAGATGAACTTGTTTCAGCACAGGGTATGTGTGGTGTATAAAATATGAACTAACTATGTGATTATTAATTGGGCTCATTTTGATTTCTGTATTCTGGGCTGCATATTGTTGGCGGCTCTCCACGGGCTCCGGATGCGTGTGCGTGTGTTGAGGGGCTCGGCGAGCCGCGTGCCTCAGCCATTTAGAGAGCAGCTCTCCACTCGCACCGCAGAATACCAATGAGTGGGGTTAAAAAGGCACGGCTCCTCTTGGAGACAACTCTCTGTTTCCCGCACACCTTCACCAGGTCTCCATGGACTAATTTTCAAAGCCACCTCTTAATGTGGGTTTGTGTCAATCACCCAAACAGACAGCTTCATCCCCTGATATAGAATAGTCTTACATTAGAGTTATGCACACCAGACCCCACACAATGGGGATCGGTCGCTCATACAGAGGGAAAAAAGGGAAGAATAAAAGCATACTTTAATGCCGATTGAGTCTGAAATAATGCCTCATTCATGTTTTCATGCACACATTCACATTGTGATGACAAGACATGCTATCAAAATGTGTGCAAGAGTCCCACCGACATCAGCTCTTGGAATCAGGAAACATGAAGAACATCTTTACATCATACTTAGAGGGAGAATTTCTTAGAATGAGGAACCACCCACAACATCTTTTTTTGCCCTCTCTCTTTCGGATGAGTGACCACTTTGTAAACCTTCATCTTTCCATGCTTCACGTTTACGTTATGTCTTCATCTTATGGCAATGGCAGTCTGAAAAAATGGAAAACATAAAGAGCAATACAATGGGAATCTATTGGGCCCTGAGAGAGCTGTCGGTTGTAGTCATTTTAGTCAAGACTTTATCTTTCGTCCCTTTTTTATAGTATCAGTGTCTGCAGAGCAACCAAGAGGAAGAAAATCTCCTATTCAAACATATTGTTTAAAAGCAACAATATTTCTTGCATAGCTTTATAGATACAAAGGCCAATTTTAAAAGAAAGTCATTTGCCTGAGATATTAAAACTAGAGTAGTGTCTGATGTTGTTTGTGCCTGATGTTCTGTCTGGACCATTTAAGAGGTCTGGGAGAAAGAAAAAACAAAGAAAATATAATCTTTTGCAAGCAGAGAGAAAGAAGAGAGAGAGAGAGAGAGAGAGAGAGAGAGAGAGAGAGATTCATGAACAAATATGCACTCCCCACTTGCCATGTTTGAGAACAATACATATTCAGCTGAACTGTAACTGTCAACAAAATTTCTGTCTTTGTTTTGGACATCTCTCTTTTTTTCCCCTCTGCTGTGATCAAGTCTCTCAAACCCGTCAAAGCTTTTTATGGTTGTGTCATGTGAGAGCTTTAAAGGATCTGGGAAACAAACCCACAGAGAGGCAGCCAGCTATGACAGGGCTCATCTCATCAGCATGCAAGTGTACAAAAACATACAAAAAGACAGACAGACAGACAGACAGAGACACACACACACACACACACACACACACACACACACACACACACACACACAGACACATTTGTAAGTGAGAATATTTAAAGAAATATTTAAAGAAAGATCTCGAAAGTCAACCACTAAATTTAAAACAATCTTTTTTTTTTACAAATCCACCATAAAGATCTATATACAAACAAAACTTTGTGAATGCTTATATACATGCATTAGCTTAGAATCCGCACATATGCAATTGAATTAAATCTTGCATTAATTAAATTGTGCATACAAATGTACACAAATGCATGTATGTAATCCAAGTGATTGCCCTTGTGAGCCACATTTTGTATACATGGATTTAATTCAATTGCAGCTCAATAGCAGTTCAGCATATCTGGTGCTCAGTGTAGTCACCTCTCATTTACTGAACCTTTAACTTGAACTTTTCCTAAATATTACATCTGAATGGATTTGGCATATGAAAACCGTCTTCCTCTCAGATCATAGTTATACTGATGGGGCATAGTTAGCAAAGTTCAGTCATTTATTCATCTTTAGTAACTGCTTTACCCTGCTCAGGGTCATGGTGGATCCAGATCCTGGGAAAAATGATCAAATCAGTCAGGGCCCAGATCTGGCCCACACTTAATATCTTGTCCAGCATTGTTGGCAATGACTTTATACGGATTTGGGTACTAGAACCCAAAAAAACTATGTTTGGCTGAAGTTAAGATATATGTGTCCCAAAGTCTGCATGCCATGACCAACTTTAAATTTGGCTCCTAAAGTTACACTTCAATACAGTTGCCATAAATTCCATAATTCAATTTTAGGGAAGCATGCAAACACACACACACACACACACACACACACACACACATTGTATCTTGCTATTCTTGAGAGGTCCTCCCATTGACATAATTATTAATGCAGCTAATTAATGCAATGCCCAAACACTAATCCTAACCTTAACCTCAGTAATGAAAAAGAAACCTTTTTTTCATTTTTGTTGAAACAAAAACTACAACTGAACTCATTTTCCTCAAAGGGACAAGCCAAATGTCCCCACACGGTTAGAATGATCAGATATTCCTATACTTGTGGGGATTTTTGGTCCCCATCAAAATATAAACTCAAACATGCTCCCACAAACATGCATTTATGATTCAAGTTTTATCGGCAAGTTTTTGGAAGAAAACCGGAAGAATCCTACCCAGACAGTAACCTATGTTCAGGGCTGAAGCAAGGGAACATTGAGCTGTGGCAATGCTGCCCACTGTGCTACCATCCCAGCTGCTTAGCAAAGTTATTTAAGCTGCTATATTTAATTGCAAATATAAAGACCTAAAGAGCTTTGGTCAATATTAAATATCTCAAAACCTTCATGATTTAGCCAATACACTGGCATGAGCCTGTCCTGTGAGAACATATTGAGTGTCCTCATATTAAACTAGATAGCTGATGGCATGGAGTGTGACTGGTTCACTACAGAAGTCTTTAGAGTGTCAGCACTACACGTAATTATTGATCGCAATACGATACTGCTGAGTGGGTCCGGTCCACATACTGCCAATCAGCACAACTTCTATCCTTTCGCACAGCAAATCAAATATACACCGTCATCTAATCCGGCTGGCTGTAAAGCAGCTATGCATACACTTATGTGACAGCAGAAAACATCTCTCCGTATCTCTGGCTCTTAAAGTGTTATAAGTACTCAAAAACACATAAAAGTCGCCTCTCCTGTGTGAATGTACACAGCATTAAACAATACTTATCTTCACGATCCCTGAATCAAAATCTTCAATATCCCATCTTTCCTTAACCCTGAATAACAGTAAGAGAGGAGACCAGAGGAAAAAAAAACACTATCCCCCATACTGAGCTTGTGCTTTTTTCCAAGTTACAGTCAGAGATGACACACGACACCAGAAATGATGAGAAAACAGTGGGGTGGCTTCCACTAGATTGATTCCCCTATCCTCTCATTCTTTTCTAGTTAGTCTTTTATTGACTACAAAGGTAGAGGCGAGACTTGGTGAGAGCGGCAGCCTGGCCTGGTTAATCCCGGGGGCGTCGGAGGAGGGTGATCACATCTAAAGGACGCTCAGGCCTACAAGGAAATCAGTGACGCAGAGGAGAGACTAAGCTACTTAAACACGGGATGGGCAGCGATGAGCTCTAGCCCGTATAGAGGAGCGACAGAGAGAGAAGGAGTGAGACTCTCGGAAGAAAGACAGAATAATTGCAGAAGGCTTTGGAGGCAGGCAGCCGTGCAACTCTTGATCAGAAAAAGAAGTGTCTCTTGGGATAATGCCTGAGACTGACTGAGACAGAAAGAGGCTGAGATTAAAGCACTTAATATCAATAATAACAGTTTACCAACTGACATTTATATTTTATCTTTAATGTTGCTGTTATTTTTTTATATAAAAACATGTTTTTTTTGCTACTTACCTTTCAAATTTAATTAGTTATCAGTTGATTGATTAACTAATCAATTGAGTAATCAATAAGTAAAATGCTACTAAATCATACAGTAACCTAAAATATCTAAGATAACAAAAGACCAAACATAATACATGTATTAATCTGTATCTTTAAAATAAGGCCAATATGGCTGCATTTGGCAGACGTTCTTATCCAGAGCGACTTACAAGGTTACTGGTATTACAGGAGGCCAGCGTAGTGTTAGGAGTCTTGCCCAAGGACCCTTATTGGTGTAGCACAGACTGGCTGCCCAGATCGGGAATCAAACCCAGGTCTGTCATATGGAAGTCAATGATGTTAGCGCTGTACAACACCAACCACCAGCTACGATTAACAACAGCCTGTTTTTACAGCGTGTCATGTCGTACTCTATGCATCACATGTTTATATATTTTATAAGGATGATTGAAATGAGATAGTAATATTTGTTTTGGAAAGTAAGTGGACAACGACAGGTTTCCAGGGGCTGTATACTGCTGATAGACATAAAAACAGTCTTTAAGGATCGCCTTGTGAAATCTTTATGTGTACAATTCAATTCAATTTGAATTCAATTTTATTTTATTTGTATAGTGCTTTCAACAATACACATTGTCCCAGAGTAAATTTACAGAAATAAAGGAACAGTCTGCAATAGGATTTTGTCAACTGTTCACTGATAGACATTGACTGACTGATAGATCTGATGGACTGATTTGTTCATCCATAGCCATCCAGTGATGACTGTTTATATCAGCAAGATTTATGGTTTCTACATCTGTCCATTATTGTGTTCTATAGACTGTCCATGTGGGTTCAGATGAGACTCCAAAACGATATAGGGGGTTAGAGTGGATTAGGCAGGTTTGGGGCCGCAGGAGGAATCAGCAATGGTATCTCCTGGTGCCTCAGCCGTATCAGGTGTAGCTCATCCAAATAGGAAGTGAAGAGAGAGGGTAGAGAAGAGAATGCTAAGTTAGGTAAGCTCTTTTATGCAATGCTTACATAAAATGAACGCTGTGCAAAGAGCAAGCAGAAACTCTGGCAAAATAGCTAAGACATCATAACTACAAGGGGGAACCAGAAGGTGACTATGAGGGTGCCCGGGGACATTAAGCGGCAAGTCACTCCATCATCATCAAACCTGAGTGAATGCGTGAGAATAGGGACGCTATATGTTATTATACTATATTAACCTGCTTACATGATAATATGAACACATTTAAAGTTATGTCTGTCAAGCACACCGCCTATGCATTCTTTGACTAAATACTGCAATCATGTTAGACTTATGAATATCGCTACTCCTAACCGTAGTGTAGCAGGAGCAGTCGAGTCCCTAGAATAGATAAAGAATAATAAAAAAGTTGTTATCAAGTTACTTATCATGTCCTTTTTTATTTGATAATTTGAAAACCATCTGGCCTTGTTGTATGCACCAGTCTATGACCACACACAGCATGGCCCAAATGTTAGGTTTAATACAAAACCAGTTTAGCTAATGCTAGTTATCTAGCACCAGCTACTTCCTGCTACCTGTCATACCCAAGTTTAGCTAGGACAGATTACTAGATTTAAAATAGCCCAAGCAGGTGTGGGCATGTAAACACTGAACAAAGCTAACAACCATAAAGCAGACGTATGTTCATATAGTCCACTTAAATAGATGAAAGATCAAATGTTAACATGGGCTAATTAGCATCTCTCAGTTCAGTATTGACCAACATGAATTAATTTCAGCTATGTAAAATTAGAAGTAAGTTGATTTTCCAATGGAGTATTAGTGAGCATTATTTTTTTTTATTTACCTGTATGTGAAAAATATAACAACATGAATTTGTGTAAAGAGAGTTCAGGTTCAGTGGAACTTCAGTTTGACATTTTATTCTATTAACAGGTCTCATGGTCTGCATATGGGCATTCATAAACTCTGATTCTTCGTCTATTTTGAGTGCAGCCAGCAAACTTGCACAACTTGAGAGAAGTATAGAGAAATCACTATGCTAATTTATCACACATGCAAGTGTGCACAGCAGAAACGTGTTTCAACTTATTCATAACAATGTTGTATCTCTTTCTCAATAACATGATATATACTAATGTAATTTTATTTATTATTAAGTTCAATAAAATAAAAATGTGTGGGTGTGTCCCCCATGTTTTTATATCTTGGGGTTCCTGATAAGCAGTGGTTAGTACCTACCAAAAGTGGTCCAAGAAAGGACAACCAATGAACCAGAAGCAGGGTCATGGCAGCCCAGTACTGAGTCCCATTTGGCATAATCTTAACGAAGGAGCTGTTGATAATGTTTTGGTACCAGATACCAAATGGTATCTCAATGGAAGGGTCTTACAAGAATAGGTAGACAAGTCCCCACCACCCTCTCTCTCTCTCTCTCTCTCTCTCTCTCTCTCTCTCTCTCTCTCTCTGTGTGTGTGGTGCCCTAGAGACTAGCCCCTTAGGGTGTATTTCCTCTTTATGCCCAGTCTGCCTGTAATAGACTCCTTTCACTGCAACTCTAACCATGTGATGATTTCTGTAGATGAATAGAGGTGAACTGAACAGTTGTTCCATGTTGTTACTATAGCAAACACAAGCCATATCTCACTTACGTATACTAAAACATTGTTTGGTTCTTTCTAGTAAATCCTAACTTGTCAGTTTACCTTTGAAATGCAATATGTTTTGTAGTGTGTATAAATCAACACTATAATAAGGTTCTTAAGACCAGTCAAATAAATGTGACCCATTTATAACCATTATGAAATGCTCAGGTTGAGTGAAACACTTGTGCTTCAATGAACACAGTAAGTTAAAAAAAAGTCAGTTCAACACTGTTAAACATTATGCTCAGTCATTTCCTTGAACATTATGAAAATCTACACCAAAGGCCATAAATACATCTGTCTATGGCCTGTCAACACCTTCAGCAGCAGAATCACAAAGCATTTGCTGCATTAACCTCCTAACCCCAGTATGTTTCCATCATGGAGGGTTTTGGAGGAGCCTCCCACACAGCACAAGGTCTGAGATCACATCATTCAAACACACCTCTTTTCTTTCCACAGAAACACCAATTAAACTGTGTCAGTTACAGCCTAAGTAAGAACTAGTAAAACCCAAGTTTTAAGGGTGTCTGCATGCAAGGAGAACAGCGGCACACATAAAACGGCGAATTAAAAGGCTGCTACCGAAAATTGTGAAGTGGTGGACCAAAAAGTAAAGTGTGTCACAAGCTGAAAGGTTAGCCGTAGCTGTCATGTTTGAAAATGATGAGTGGCACGAAGAGAATGTCTGTGGGGTAGCAGGTTTCTCCACAAGGCCATGCCGAGATGGAGAAAAGAGCCACCTGTCCGAACACATTTCCAAGTCTGAGAGAGTGACTTTAAAATTAATGAAGGACGAACTCTGACTTTTAGTCAATGTAAAAATTTCATTAATGTTATTATTCAGTTGTCTGCATGGTGCTGAATTTCTATCACTTTGGCTTCTGCTCTTTGAATTTTTATGTCTCCTATCTTGAAATCCCTCTGTGTCAAGGATGTGCTTAGACGTATATAATGAGAACAGCCAGATGGAGAAAAAAAGAAAAGAACAGACAAAAACCTCTTACCAGCTAAACCACTTTGATATGCTGCACATTATATTTTGCCACAAGTGATGTGTAGTTTGCCAGGACTTCTGAATAGAACCAGATTTTATTTATTTAGTATAGAGATTCAACACAAAACTAATTAAAAACAAAAGTACTAAATTCAGTGCTCTGCATGTCACAAGTAATGTAATCAAGAGCATTTTAATATCTATTCTGGTGCAATCTAACCTCACTTAAGATGAATATGGGCAAAGTGTAGCAGACTATACTGACTGATGCAATGGAGAGGTGTTCAATAGGAAGTAGAGCATTAATGCTATCCGTCATGTCACTTTTCAATGCATCAGAAGTTGTTCTTTCTGAGGAACTCAATACAGCTGGACCAAGACTAAAGCCCTAAAGCCAAACACACACAGACACACACACACACACACACACACACACACACACACTCAGTAGCTCTTATAACTCACTCTGGTTCCTCTGCTACACTTACTGTCTTTGGAGTGCTGTAAAGTAATGAAAAATCTTGCAGCGGATCAGCAAAAAACAAAACCACACTCGTGTTGTTCTGAATTGATTCTCTGTGGCATTTAGGATAACAGTGAGGCCCCTGAAGAGGGTGTAAGCTCTTGGGAGGTAAATGGTTTTCTGTCGATAGCTTTGAAACGCTATCCTTGTCTCAAGTAGTGCTTCACTTTGCTGCTTCATTGTGTGAAGCTTCCAATAACAACTCACTTCAGTGTTCGGCAAAACAGGATATTTACCCCAAAGTGTGTCAAAGTTAGGAGAGCAAATGCATCAAGAGGCATGCTACTACCAGCTTCAAATACACTAGAGAATGCAATTTTACTGGCATGAGTATGGTTGAGGGGGTTTACAATAACATATTACAAAAAATACAGATTTATAAAAGCATACTACCAATAATAATAATAATAATAATAATAATAATAATAATAATATTTATTATTATTATTATTATTATTATTATTATTATTTGTTTTTATGATTTGTTTTATGATTGTTTATTGTTTCAAACTATTTATTACTATATAATTATGTAATAATTGTAAGAAATAATAAATAAATAACTCTTTAATACATCATTTAATAAATAATGATATCACTATATAATAATATTGCAGTATAATAAATATATAAAAAATAAATATATTACTGTACAGAATATATACTTGCATCTCACACATAACCACAAACATACACAGTTCCCATGTCCATTTCTGTTCTTCCCACAGCTGTGTGAAAATATGGTAAAACAGATCCACATCCTGCTGATGTGGCCCGATGTCCAGTGTAGGAGTTATACTGCTAACTATCTAAATATAATTTTCATGATCCCTCATCCTCCTCCTTTCCTTATTATGAAGCTTACTGTAAAATTAGTTTGTTTTTTCATTGTGTCGGCATGTAACACACTTTTCCTCCCTCAAAAAGTAGTAACAGCAAACAGGAAAAAATTTAAACAAAAACTGAAACAAAACTTAAAACACCCATTGTACGGTATAAAATTAATTATGATGTTTTGTTTCCCTGTGATGAACTACTATTTATTTTTTTAAAACATTAAGATGACAAGGTGGACAAGGCCACGACAGGGTGGACAAGAATATAACAGGGTGGACATTATGTTATCTGGTCAGACTAACTTAGCTCGATATTACATTACATTATATTTATTATTGATATAAAAGTATAATGTGATGACTGATTTTGTTGAATTTGCAATGCAATACTTAAAATTTCAAATCTCAAGATTTGCTCACTTCATATGTGACCCGATCTGCCAAAATGAGTCGGAAGTCAGCATTCTAATTTTTTTTAGATATGGGCCGATTACACTGAAATACATAAAAAATATTCATTTTTCTTTACTGGTCTTATATGAAAAAATAAATTAATTAATCCTCAACATCACAACTATAGTGAAAATGCTTTTAAATGGCTATTTAAGTTTGCAACTCTCAATCTTACATAGAATGTTTAGAATACACACTGTTTTAAAAACTTGATTTGTGATTTGTGATTTGTAAATGTGATTTTTTTCCGGGTTTTCAGTTGGAAAAAGGTGCTGCAATACCATAATTCAAACAACTGTAACTTGACAACCGTTTAAGATAGGACTTTCAGAAATATATCATTTTAAAGCTTATTACCTTTCCAGTGAGATCAAAACTTTTGTATTTTTGTATTTTTGGTCACTGTGACTCATTTTGCAAGATCAGGTCACATATTATGTCTGACTATAGCACAACGCTCTGAAGAGTTACACTAATAAACTCCATGACAAACATTTGAGGTCTCAGTATTCTGCAATTGAATGAATCTCTGTCACAAGGTAAACTGGAATCTGCAAATCTGAAATAATGTTTTTCTGTAAAATATATTTTTTATTTATTTGTTATATTATTTCATTAGGGTTAGGGCCTTATTCCTTTAAAGAAAGATCTTTCATATATGAAAAGCAAATATAAGTTGTCTGTTAACAATAATAGTTTAAAAGTTATTAAGAAGTAGAACTTTATTTAAAGAACTAACAACAACATAGAAAATCTACCCAATCATACATGTGTCCACCCTATCATGCATCTTGCTGTGATAGGGTGGACAATGACAGGTTGGACAATTTTAGCTAAAGTTAGCATTTTGGGAACAGAAGATGAACCTACAGTTGCAGGCATGTTGAATTGTTCAAGATGACTTTGTTTTGTTTCGAAGGTAAATTGTTATATCCTAAAATAATTTTAATTAACTCAATATTTATAAAATTTTCCCACAACAGAAAGGACATGTTAAGCTTGATCTCAGCTAAGAATAGAGTTCTGACAATTTCAGAAATATTAAGTGAAATTAACTACATACTTACTGAACATGCAGCAGGTGTCTTCTGTCCCTTAATGGTAAAAAAAAGAGTGAAGGTTGTGATGTCACTGATGTCAAAGGGCATTTTTTAAGGGGCAGTTATCACAGAATGACAGGGTGGACAGCAAAACTCTATACTATTATTATTATTATTATTATTATTATTATTATTATTATTATTATACATTTCAATGACAATTACCCAAATGCCAATGAAATTCACCTGCCTAATGTTTGTTCAAACTGTGACAGAGAAAAAGCCACATAAAATCAATTACAGCATGTTACTAATGTTAACAACTAAACTGTGGTCTCCAGATGAAAATATTGGCTTGCTATTAAACACCACGTTTGCAGTTAACTCCAAACAATTAATACTTATTAAACCATTTATTAATTAAAACAATTATTAAAACATTTTATAACAGTGAATTAATAAACCATGGTGTTGGTTCAAGTTGTTTATTTTTTGGAATCATGTTACTTTGGCATTAATTCATTTCATTGTTTTTTTTTTTCTTCCTTACTTACTGTATACCAGCACTTTGTGCAACTTATGTTTCTTTAAACGTGTCATAAAAATAAAACTTACTTACCTATTCCATTTTGCTTACTGATGGGAAATACATGTTGATTTTGGTTTAATGGGTTTATTATTAATACAAGTGTATGTTACTTTACATAATGTTACATAATGATTGTGAAGTTACGTGAAATTGAAGTGTTCATGTTAATTAATACATTAAATAATGACAATCAAGAGAACCTTAATATAAATATTTATTGTAGTAAATTTGGTCCTGTCCCAAATCACCTGATTTTTCTCTAGTATTTGTTAAAACTAAACTTCAAGATGTTTGTGGTGGTGAGCTGGATGAGCTGCTCTATCCCAAAATCTATATAGAATTATTTGTGATACTACAGGCAAAAATAATAAAAATATAAATACCGCATTTATATTTAGAGTAAATATGTGTAAGGGTTTTAAAAATAATATATAAATATTAGGGCTGTCAAACGATTAAAAATTTTATTCGCGATTAATCTCAGAATTTCATATAGTTAATCGCGATTAATCACATTTTTTAAAATCTATGCAAATGAATAAGGCAAGTGAAATGTAACAATTAAAATGGTGAACACATGTTATGCTAAAAGTACTTGTTAAAAACTGCTGGGACAAGAGAAAATGGTAAGTGC
>JAOVVF010000047.1:17465000-17479622 GCA_028565595.1 Duopalatinus emarginatus
TCCTTTTCTTGTCTAGAATTACTATAATCACAATGTGCCATGGAGCTCACATTTAACAGTAACAGGATCCTATAAACAGGGGGTGTTGAGAAGCCTCATGACTCTCATAAGATGCTGTGTACTCGAGCCCCCAATTATACTAGTGCATCTAAAGAAACTGAATATCATAAAAAGCTCTTTTTTTTTTTTTAATTAAAAAAGTGACACTGTAATATATTCTATATTCATTACATGTAAATTGACATATTTTTTTTTGTTTTACTATCGATCAGTATTTCTTATAGCTCATGCAAATCAGACATCCCCAATCTCCAATTATTAGAATATTTCAGAAGATCAAATGAAAAAGGATGCACAACAGAGTTCTGACAATTCTTTATTCTGTTCAGTTATACTGTACTAAATACTTGGTTGGGGCTCCTTTACCACAAATTACTCAATGCGGAGTGGCATAGAGGCAATCAGCTTGTAGCATTGCTCAGATGTTACTGAAGCCCAAGTTGCTTTGATAGTGGCCTTTAGATTGTCTTTATTGCTTGGTCAGGTTTTCTCATCCTCCTCCTCACAATAGCCCAACAGATTTTCTATGCAGGTTCAGGTCTGGAGAGGTGGCTGATACAGAATATGCTTTGATACAGTACTCAGCAAACAGCCAGTCTGACCATCAGTTTTAGTAATTTAAACAGTAATTTACTGAAACTTAAAATAAAATACTTTTATAAGCTAATAAATAAACTTCTTCACAATATTCTGTTTTTTTGAGGTATAAAAAACCCATACTATACTGATGGATTGTGCTACAAACATGACTCCAATCTCAGACTATAGACTTGCAGCCACAAATGCTTTCACATACCTGCACTTCTGTGTATGTGTGTGTATGTGTATGTATGTATGTGTGTGTGTGTGTGTGTGTGTGTGTGTGTGTGTGTGTGCGCGCGTGTCTGTCTGTCTGACTGTCTGTCCAGGTTGGGCCCACTTGAGCGTGTTCCACTAACAACAAGGCAGAGGTGTTGAGTTGTAAAGTCAGTGAGCAGCTGACGCTGTGATATATTTAGAGTCTGTCTGGCTCTTCAATCATGTCCAACACACTAAAAATAGCTCAGAGAGCTTTACTCGCTCACAAAACTTATTTAGAGACAACATTAGTAAACTGTTCTCAGAAATAAGCATAAATTCACAGCCGCCTCCTGAAGGCATTAGTAAGGAACTAGAGAGACCAGAAGGTCTACAAAAGCCCAGTTGGAGCTACACAAAGCTGCATCATGCCAAACGTTCTGACAAATCACAGCTTTGTAATACTGAGTGCATTCTAAAATGACACTTTCCATAGTAAAATCGAAATCATGTAGTCTTTTACACTGGATGCCCAAATAAATGGAAAGTGTGTAACTGTTGATATGTTAAAGTCAATATGTCAATAAAGCCTTTATGCTCCTTCCACCACATGATGTTTCACAACTTACATGTATAAACAGACATAATGCAGTTATTTAATAAATCAATAAATAAATAAATAAATGTTAGTGTTGGTAAAGTACTATGGTACAAAATGAAAAAAAAAAAAAAAACGTATCAGAACACGATGTTATTTGGTGATATTTGATGTTATTTGGTTATCTGGTACCTTCTGTTTTGTCCCTTTTGGCTGTCCAGTTTTCTTTTTCAGTAACATGGCAGGTAATTAGTCACAACTATTTCTTGTTATCCATCTCTGTTAAAACTCTCTGTTACTGGCTGTATTTTCCCATTTCTCTAACTGGTCAGCTTGCTACATTCTCATAGGTATTTTCAAGTAATGGCCAATAAAGTGCTGGAGGTTTACTGCAAGATAAGGAAACTTTCAACAATATTAGTATAGTACAATTCTATAAGGACTGAAAACAGAAGTCTGACTTCTGCCCAGAATGTATGAGCATGTTACTGTACAAATCAAGTGGTTATTTTATCTAGCGTGTTTCCTCAACCCCCTCCTGAAGTTAACTCCTGAATAACTCCTGAATAAATCTAATACTCTGAACTGCATCCCAGTTTTGAAATAAAGGTTTTGGGTGTGATGTGATGTATGTAAGCTATTTGTAGGATTATAATGGCTAAAAGACAGCATGTCCAAATGAATGATCCAGTAGTGTCAAAAATAAACAAAGCTGAAAATCCAAATATACACAGTAAATCAGTCAGGAATCAATAGCTAATATAATGGCTTTCATGCCAAAACAGGGCTCACAATTCTAAATAAGTTTTTTTTTTTCTTACCCATTGTTTCACCAAATGATACAGACCTATCAAACTACCATCAGCTAACTAATATTGTACATGTAACTTATTCCTATACATAGGACTAATCCCAAGAAGAGCATGCTGTTTTAGAAAAAAACCCATATGTAATATGTATTATGACCATATAGTACTGCATGCTGTTTTTGAACAAGCTTTGTCAAATATATACAGGATTAAGAGTAAGTGTATATAAATTAAGTGCATATGTAATTCTGACTGGTGTTCACCTGTCACCTGTCCTCTCTGTGCTTTAAACTGTTTCCAAACCTTTGCTTCAAGAACAAGGGTTTATATTAAATCGAAATATTCAAGACTGGCTACCTCTATATGGCACCCATTTTTTTTCTGGAAGTTAGGGTTTAGTTTCACTA
This sequence comes from Duopalatinus emarginatus, assembly GCA_028565595.1. NCBI lineage: Eukaryota > Metazoa > Chordata > Actinopteri > Siluriformes > Pimelodidae > Duopalatinus > Duopalatinus emarginatus. The sequence continues at coordinate 17,467,652 of JAOVVF010000047.1, forward strand.
TTTTATTATTATTCCCATTTTAGTCCGGATTATCATGTTCTGACTGTGACGCAGAATATTGGATCTCCCTGATTTAACATGCAGTTGAACTAACTACCGAGCAAATTCAGGACATAGCCATGAATAAAGAAACTCACCATTGGAGAACTTTTCTGCTTCTGATGAGGCTGGATGAAATTTTGGTACAGCTGCATCCCAAACTGCACACATTACAATATATATAATCATGTTACAGTGATTTTATTAAGACAGAAAAAGATCCACTTAGCAGATAGATCCACAGACTACAGGACATTATGTGGACACTACTCTACTCTGGTCTGCTCTGAGAAGATCTTCTTCTCAATTAGCTCAGTGACTCATTTCAGATATGCTCCATAATGACCATGTCTGTCATTTAGAAAAAGACTGTGAGAGATGGAAATAAAAGGAGAAAGGAAAGAAGAAAGAGAATGCCAGACAGCGGTGAAGTGAGTTTTCACCTTGAAGAGGCGCATAGCCGTGATCCAGCAGGTTCTGGTCTGCTCAACGTCCGCACACAGCAATTTGAGGTCCCGGGCTGAGCTTGACTTACTCGGCTGCACACCACATCATACACAGACTTATGTCACATTCTTAATCACTTTATGATATCAATCACATTTTATAATATACCCATGACTAAGATCATTTCTGGCTTGAAGAAATGAAGAAAGGAGATAAAACGTCAGACACTGTGTTTGATTATGGCTTTGTATAACACTCATTAAACAATGAAGCACAGACAAATGGGACAGTTAATTAGGGTTATTATATCATAAAGCTAACTATGCACAGATGGTATGGGTAATATAATTCAGCATCAACATTGCACAATCAAATATGTGAAACTTGTGTGTTTGCGGATTTAGCTGGGTGTGTTGTAAAGAAATGTTCACAAATACCTTTATACAGAACCCGTAGTCTGTGGGAGCGCCGTGTGTTTTTCTGGCTGATAACAAAGTGTAGACATCACTGTCACAAAACTCTGCAACAAACTGCAGATGTCTGGGTTCCTTACATATGAGGAAGAAACAGAGAGAGAAACCTCACTTAACACAGCAGTTAAATTATTGCAATAAAATAAAGGTGTGTGTGTAATGATGATCATGTAATGATGAGGGGGTGGGGGTGCCCTAAATTCCTTCGACCCTATGCCAGAGTTCCAACACTAAGCCTGCCATAGCAGGGGGATGAATGTAAACATGCAAGTTATGTCCAGCATGCAGCACACTGTCAGGACATATGCTAAACGAATGAAGCGTGGACTAAAATGTGGCACGCCTAGATTGGCTAGTATGTCTGATTCAGGGAGTGCTCTGGGGCAGAAATTTATGCAGCAAAGAAGATAAGGGTGAAGCAAGAAACTTTCAATATTAGACAATATTAGAAAGTAAATGTGAACAAATGTGAACGATTACAACTTAACATTGGACATTGTCCCAAAGCAGCATTACCGGATTTTACATTTATATAACTTTTATCACTAATGAGCAAAGTGGAGCTGGCAGTGACCAGGAAAAACTCCCCGAGATGACAAGAGTGAGAAACCTTTAAAAGGTACCAGACTTAAATTGGACCCATCCTCAAAGCAAGAAGCAATTACAAGTCTAATAATGTACACTAAAGGTGAAGGCATACTTTTGTAGCACAGGTAACACAGCTGAGGCTGTTATGGTTTAAAACTGTTACTGTAAGACATTCCAGTCCAGAAGCTGAGAGAGCAGCAACACGGTTTAACGCGTAGGAGGACATTAAGACTGTGGCTTACATTGCAGCAGTAGGACTAAAATTACTGGACCAGTTAAAATGATGTGGATTTAGTTTGAGGGTTCATCTAAGCTCCACTTAACAGATGTGGATTAAGCATGCAGTGTTTGGAAACACTCTCAAGGACTTTGTTATGATTAAAATCAAGGGCAAAACTGGCACAATGTAACACTTATATAGCAATATCTTCTGTTTCAAATGGGGCTACCATCTCAATTACAACCAGGGTGTAATATGTACAAGAGAAGATAGAAGCATACATGTTGCAATGCCAGCAGCTTTATCTTAACAACAGTGAAAGGGAGCCAAGTGAAAAGAAGAGAATGAGAGAAAGGGAGGAAAGAAAGAACGCCTTTCCCAAGCAAAGCAACACAAAGCAAGCCTTTGTCTCATTTTGTCTATGTGCTACACTATTCTAATTTCCAACAGCCAATAACAGGCACAGACACACAAAAGAGACGGAGATTGACAAACCTGTGGACAGAAAAAGAGAAAGGAACGCTACATGAGCAAAAAGCAACCAGCTTTAATATGTGCAGCAGGAATATGTGATATGTGAAAAAGATGTGGAGTAGACGTAGAGCGGCTTTGTGCACCCGAGCACTATTAGTTAGTGGAGAACAGGCTCCTCTTACGTGCCTAACAACAACTCTTTGTTGTAAAAAAAAAAATGAAAAAAGGGAAGGAGGGCAGCACTGGTTGGCATGGCACCTAGCAGGTATAAGCTTCACCTGTGGTGAGTGGGAAGGGTTCAGACACTGGCACAGCCCCAGAATCTACTGCACACAATCCTGCCTGACCAGTTCTGGCCAGCCGAGGGCCACAATGCCTTGCTGTTCCATCTAACCGTCACATCTAACAGCAGGACTGCAGGAGATTAGTGCCTGAATGAGGGTGCTTTGAAATGATCTGTCGTGGGCTTATCAAACCTCAGGCTCTCCTCGTCACTTATATTTGTCTCAGACTGGATAAGCTAGGAGTGATTTGAGTAAGTAACATTGCCTGCCTCTAGAGTCTAGCGAAGTGGTAAGATCAAGTGGTGAAATGCATGATTCAGGTATTATGTATTATTATAGAGTTGAACACGTTTAACCCTCTCATTCTTAGATATGTATTTTTGGGGTTATGTAGAAACAAGGTGATTGTTATATAAAAATCACAGGTCAAGCAATGAATTGTTTCTTTGTATTACCTTTGATGTGCCCTTATTGGAAAAATACAGCCCAGACCTTCTCAACACAAAATAGAATTTCTTCCAGGACTTCCTGCCTTGCTCTTTTGAGTAGAGGAAGCCATGGATCTCAGGACATGTGCTGGAGTTGAGAAATGTCTAGAGCACACAAATACATAGTACCAGTCAGACAACATTCAGTGTGATAGTCCATCATATAAGAACTCTTAGAATAGTAAACTGATAAAAACACAAGTACATAGATTTTGACTTCAATATTCCTAAAACTTCTAGACTTCTTCTTTGACTATATTTATTGGTGATTTTATAACCGGAGTGCTATTTAGCCCTTGAATTTTAAAAAGTAACTAATTAGAATTTTAATTAATTTTTACATCACCTTAACATTGGACATTGTCCCAAAGCAGCATTATAGGATTTCATAATTATATAACTTTTATCACTAATGAGCAAAGTGGAGCTGGTAGTGGTCAGGAAAATCTCCCTGAGATAACAAATCCCTGATCTGTCCTCAATTGAGTGACATGGATAATGTGATTATGATCCATCTTTATAAATGTGTACTCTGAAATTCAAAGGTGAAACCCTTTTTCTTTTTTTGACAGTTTGCTCTTAATTGAGTAACATAGTTGAATTATTTAGCATAAAATAAGCAAATACACAAAAGGTGGTAACTACCATATGTGCTTATGGCACAAGAGCATTAAAGACATTCTAAATTCTTTTAATGTGTAATTTCAACATACAATTTGGGTAACAGGGCTATATTTCAAGGTATTTGACAGTGAACTATTTACCTACTGTCATTGTACACAGAGAAACGTGACCTCCGCATTTAACCCATCCGTGCAGTGAAACACACACACAGACCAGTGAACACACTTGCCCAGAGCGGAGGGCAGCCCCAAACTATGGCGCCCAGGGCGCTGGGTACCTTGCTTAAGGGCACCTTAGTCAGTCATAGTTATATTTGGGTAAGATGTACATAAACTTTTTATGGTATAATGAAACTCACAGAAATGCTTCAAGCATAATATGTTCAAAGGATTTACACATAATGTTAAAATAATAATATTGTTAAAGTACTGTAATGGTGTTGAGCGGGGGTAAAGGCTAGTCTGTATAATTCCATAGAAGGAACATCTTAATCATCTTCACCTGCTAACATCAGATACTACAGAACACCTTCAAAGGTCTTGTGGAGTCCATGCATTAATGGATCAGATCTCTTTTAATGGCTGCTTAGGAAGGCGGTTTTAATGTTATGGCTGATCAGTATATAAATGTGGGACACAAATGACACCCCAACCATGGAATTAGATTAGTGTTACAACAGAGTTCAGGGGACAATGAGTGTGCTAAAAAGCCAATACCTGAATAAGCTGTGAGTGGTTCATGAGGCCATTAGCTTCACTCGATATAGACACCATGCTTTCTGGGAAAAAATCCTGTTAACATGAGAAAAACATTGATTATTACTACAAAAAAAAAAAATAAAAATCAGCTATCAAGATTACTAAAGACTAGAAGAGGGAACAGACTCTAAAGATTTGATCTATAACCCTAAAATTTGAGTCACCTTTACAACTCATCATTTCTCCTAAACCAGCTGGAAAGAAATAATCCTCTCTAAGTCGAGTGATCAAAGGCAGATGCAAGTCAAACAGAGCTTTAAAAATCCCATGCCTGTCTTTAAACTCTGGCGAAGCCCTTAAAACAGATGACTGGCAATTATGTCAAGTCCCTGTTTGTCCAGATAAGCACAGGTCTGATTGGGGCATTGCAGTGTATATGAATTGCTTATTTTGTGCATGGATTATAAATTAGTTAAAATAAAAAGAAACCTTGTGTTGCATTTCTGCTACTCTGCCAATCAGTTATACATTACCTAGGAAGCACATACTGACTTTTTTCCAAAACCAACACACACACAAACACACCACACACCAGAGGTTTCTTGAAGAATTCATATTTGGCATAATTCTTCCTGAAATACAGGCGGCTGTCTGAGTCCATGCCCCAGTTGGACTGCACTTCCAGCACGGACTCATGGTCTTCTATGATTCTTTCTGAAAGTAATACAGAAAAGGGAAGTCACAGTGAAGAAAAAAATTAAAAATAAACCTATGTACATTCGTGTACTTATCTCTACCCACACATAATTCAATAAAATAATTATTATTGAGAGCACAGTATTTCAGGAGAACCTTCAGTGTTTGGATTTAGACGTACTTCAACTAATACGTCTAATAAATTATTAACAAAGTTTTACTTTTTTTTTTTTTTTAAAAGATGCTTCATCAATGAGTAATCTTTGATTATAATGAGTGTGAACTGGCTGGTTCGACTGCATTGCTTCACTTTATCATTAAACATTATTCAGTTCCTTGAAACCTAAACGAATGTTTAATGAATGAACGGAAAGTGTCTATTTAGAGCAAGCCATCTGGAAGAGTGAGAATGATGATATTCAAGACTAATTAATTCCCATAGCATAACTGCAATCAGGGCTGGCGAGCCTCATCAAAATGCACTGGCATCCTGGGTGTTTCTCTGGGTATCTGTGATCTCCTCCTGTGAGGCACAGGGTATTTCTACTCTTCGCTGATCTATGGGCAGTTGAACGCTTCTGCCAGTAGCAGGCTGTGGAATCTCCGATCAGCATTTTATGCATTCTGGATAAGTTGTGTCTGAATGTTCTTGTAGGGCTTGCAAAAACTATTAGGAACACAACAATAAAGCCAGATATCCCATCTGAGGAAGACTGCTATGATATGATAAGGCTTTAAAAAACTAAATATATATTTATGCTTTTAACTTTTCTAAAATGAGATTGGAAAAAGTGATTGTTTAAGTGATTAAGTTATTGAATTAAAAAAAAAAAAAAAAAAAACTGTTGCCAATTATAACAATATTAGTTCTTATACCATGTGATTCAAAATAAAAGAGAAAACACATGAATAAAGCAGGACCTAGTAAGATGAAGCTCTTGAGTTATGACTAGGGATACACAGATCCATCATTCTGCACAGCTTTTTCATCACCAGACCATATGAACACAAAGTCATGTTTAAAAAAACAGTAAATGTTATACAGCAGGACATTTACTAAATAAATACAATATTCATCGTAGCTGTTTTAAAACCCCAGGCATTAAAAAAGGTACTTAGTGTCATGCAATTATAAATGACAATGTAGTCAAATTTATATCCAAAATATTTTTATGCATCACAAATTTCCTTAGATGTCTAAAGCTATCGATTGTTATGCTTCATTTAAGCTTCATTTAGGCTTTAAGTTTTCAGTAAGATATCACCCCAGAGACTAATAGCAGCTTGTTGTGTATTTTACATCCTAAACACTTGCCATTACTGTACAGCACAACACACACTTACACATTTAACCATTTTTTACTTACACATTTAACCACCTAAACCACATCTGCAGTTTCCCTAAAGTAATAACTGTTCATTACATCAATAGCATTAGGTATTGATGCTTCTAGCAGCAGCCTCCATTGTGTGAGTGTCTGGGTGACAAACAGGGATATTATTGTCCAAAAATAGACCACGTCCACCAGGTAAAAAAAAAAAATCAATAGAGGATGAAGGTAATCAGTCAGAACTTTGTATCAACTGACTCTTCCATCGGAATAACAGTGGTATTGTTTTTCTGCAATCTGCATCGAGTAATTGCAACTAGAGAGTAATTGTCTCTTTATTTAATATTTGTACTATAGTCTAGTAATATTGGTTTAAATATCTTTGGTTAAAAATATTACAAGCAAGCAGTGTTGCTTAGGGTTGGTGCAATAGACCATCAGAGAGTATACTCAGCAATTAATTGTTCTGTGTGTGCATCGTGTGATGAGCGGTCCCACTGTTCAGGTAAATCACTCTGCAATTATTGTCTAAGATTAACAGAAATAATAAAAACATCATACATCAGAATAAGAGTAATAAAATGAAAAAAAGAAAAATTAAATACAGCCTTCTTTATGTAAGAGCCTGTTAACCACACTGGGCTTATTATGGCACTAATTACACTTTTATGAAACAACTTACATTTAGGATCTTGCAGCAGGTCTTACAGTCAATGATTTAAGCAGAAATATGTTTCAGGAAACATGCTGTTTAATATATGTACCAGTTAGAGCTCAGTTGCTTCTTCTATAAAAACATACCCAGGAGAGGAGAAAAAGAATAAAAGAAATCTGTAATCTTTATGAAGCAGCAGAAATGATAGATGCATAATGGAGACACATAGAGGAAAAATACATGGACTGAATAAGAAGATGGAAGGAACAGATGGTCGAATTATGCAATGGTGTGAAGAATTGTGTTAAGGAATATTCCTGTGTGGAAGGTAGCCTACACCAGCAGAAGTCACTGCCAGTGATGTTAACCATTTCCTGCCCATTGGAGCTGAATATTACTTATGTTTGAGAGAAACACTATGCTTAGATGCCTTCTTCTTAGCTAGATTATTCTGTACTCACCACTACATTTCTTATCCCAAATCCCATTTGTAATGCCTTCAATAATCTTTCCAAAACCCATTTATCCCACCACCCATTTATTCTCACTGTTTGCAGACTTCACTTCAGCTTGACAATCTAATGACATCCATTTCTTAATTGTTTCAGCCTGACTTAAGCATAATACCCCCCGGTTTCACTCTTATACTCTTACTTTACTGTCAATTCTATACTGGCTACAGATGACCCTGAGGGCTTTGATTTTTCCTTTTACTGTGTCAGAGTCTTCTGCTTGGCCATGTAAATACTGAAGCAAGAACACATACTTGAGCTCCCCTCTCCTCTTGGCTCCAGTACCCCTTCTATAATCATCCATTCCTGAATTTCATTTCAGTTTGTGACCACGTTGTCCAAAGAGTTATCCAAAATGTAAACCATGTACAAATGGACAGAGCTTTTTCTTATCAATTTGCACTGTCATGAACTGGTATGCCAATCAGGGGCATGCTGGGAATTGGTTGCATTGCTTTGTTGCCAGTGCAAATGTAAACATACTGCATCAAATCTCCCTAGCTGGACTTTTTGGATGTCCAACCATTGAAAATAAAGCTGCAGCTCCAGCCCAAGTTCTCTGGGTATCTGCAAATTTGTATTCCCTCCTTAATCTCCAGTCGATTCAAGTGTACTTGAAAATGTAACTATGTACGTTTCAGAGAAAGATCAAGGTTGAAACTTTCTCTCACAAGTTAATATATTATATATACTTATATATTTTTTTTTAACTGTACATGGTTCTAAACCCCACTTTCTTCTCGTTGTATTTTTGTTCTGCATGACTCCTACGTGCCTCACTTACATCTTCATTGAGAAGGGGAAAGCCTTCCAACACAAAGAAAAATCTGTTCAGTACTTCAGCCAGAGTTGTCTCCAGTTCTTATACCTTTCTACATTTTGCTACTCAAACCACAATCGATTAATTGAAGGTAAGGTCTGCACTCAGACACTACATTAAACCTTAGGTATCTGCTTCAAACTCAAAAAGCATTAACCCTGTAAAGCCTGTTTATCCAGCTGCCTGCCACACAATGGAGGATTTTATAGGAGGTTTTCTGCTTGGGCAGGTTTTCTCACAGCCACATCTTTAGTCTTGCAACTGAAGAAACTGTTTGAGGATGGTGGTTTCCCCACTGTCTGTTAAGCAATGATTACATGATCGTCTGACATGTTAGAGACGTTTATCAGGGAGTTTGCAGTCTGATATGTGCTATAGTATTAATTGCATAAAACGACATAATGTTGAGAGCTCAGATAGTATCTTACTGTAATGCCATCTGTAAATTAGTATGACTTGATCACCAATGCCAACATATGCGTCAACAGTACAATCTTGGAATGTAAGTGGTTTTCTGGACACTGGAAATATCCAAATCATTACTAGTCACCCCGAGAGCTGTATTCAAGGTTCAGGAACTGGATATAACATATTGTCCTGATTAGGTTAAAAACATGGACGGTGACTATGGTGCTTTACATGGCAGATCTGTTTACAATGTAACTCTAAAACAAATTAAGCCTAGTTGCAAAAATAGCTGCTGACGTAATAAAAAGGGACTCAAACCACAATCATCACTGATAGTGTTTTGTTCAAGACTAGATACGATCTGTGCCCAAAAGACTAACCCTTGGAATTCCACAGCATGTGACTAAATCGCAGGATTTAGAGCTAGACCACAAAGAGGCCATGTTCCTTGTAGCGGGTTCTGTTACATTACAGCTATAGCCGAGGGGTGATGGGGAACGAAAGCCAGAATATCAAGACTCGTAAAACAAAGCATGAAACAGTGATACCATTATGCTCCATTAAAGCTAAATTAGTTTTCAGGCATTATATGGGCAGAGATGGATGCACTTACCAATACCCTGATGAGCAAGGTGCTCAATCAACGTCCAGCTGTGGTCATCGATGCAGTGGTTCTTCAGAATGAACAGCTGGCAGATATCCCGGGCAGTGATGTCACTGGGGACCTCCACGGCTCGACTGCTGTTGTCCTCACTGTATACTTTGATCACCTTCCACACATGAACCCATTCATTAGCCAGTGAAAAGTTTTCAGACTGAGTCATTTTGGAAAATCTTACTAAATGTGATATACAGTTATGACTACTGATCCAAATAAGGAATCAAAAATGACAGCACAAACACATGAACCTAATGCTAAATGATATGCCTTTTGTGCAAGGGGAGAGAATAGTGTCATTAATGGAGCTCAGTTGATACCGCAAGCTACCTCACACCTCACGCCCTCCACACTCAACACCCCATTCATTTCGAATGACAGTGAAGCAGTGAGAACCAGGCCAGCAAACTGGGAGCAGATCATGAATGTTCCCTTTCACTTGCTTCACAGTTCCTAGTCTCGCACTCTCTCCGAAAGGAACAGCCGAATGAGCAGTGCGTATTATCGCCAAATCGGAGTCCCTTCAGTCCAGATTAAGTTTAGAACAGCTATCAATGATAGCTCAGATTGTGCCTTACAGAAAGAGAGGAGTGTTTTAGCCTCTTCTGCAAGGCATCAACCACAAACACACATGCATGCAGAAAAAACAAATCAGAAAATCTGTATTTTAGCATAACTTACCCCCGTATTAGACGGCAAACAGAGCTGTGATTTGGGGCTAGCTCTGCAGTTAAGGTAAGGCTGAGTACACAGCATTGTAGGAGCAGGATTTTAGGTGAAACATAGAAACATGCATGTACTGAGGGAGCAGCAGCTCTCTCCCTCTATTTTTTTTTTCTCTCGCTGTCTCTCCTCCTCCTCCTCCTCTGTCTCTCACTCTCTGTCTTTCCAAGACGTTCTCCTTCCTCTCTCTCTCTCTCTCTCTCTCTCTCTCTCTCTCTCTCTCTCTCTCTCTCTCTCTCTCTGCCGCTGCACTGAAATGAGGTAATTAAGAGAACAGGCTCCTAGCTCACAGTACTTCCTGCCTCTTCTGCTGTATGTCACCCAAACTCTGCCCAATCAACTGCCATTTCTCACTAGCTGCAGCCTCCAGGGGTAAGCCCTGCCCACCCCTTACCAGGATAAGCTCCACCCACTTCTCACCACCACCAGAGAGAGGGGTAGGAGTAGAGGAGGATAGTGCTGAGAGAAGGGAGCTGGGGAAAAGGAGGTGGAGTAGAGAAGGGGTTAGAAAAAGTCACAAGGCTCGCTTCACCTAGCTTTTCCCATGGCCGAGAGCAACTCTATCCCCTGCCCCGTCTGTACCGCTCAGCATGGGGGCTGCATACGTTATGACTGTGTTGCTTAAATGTAATTTTAGTTTCGATCAACACTGTGTAAAGTTAAAAAAGGTGGTTAGGGAAGGATAGGGGGAAGGGAAGTAAAGGAAAGAGAGGGGTCAAGAGACATGAGATGAAATGTGAGCGGAAAAGCATGGAGGAGGGACAGAGAGAGAGAGAGAGAGAGAGAGAGAGAATTTATGCTTATGACAAACTAATGTGCTACTGCTGTTGGTGTGATATTTTTCACTGCCATTGTTAAGTCCTTTTATATTACGAAACAGCAGTGCTAACCCAAACTAAGACATTATAGATGCTTTCTAGTCAAGGTTACCAGTCATGTCCAAATCAGAACTGTAATAGAGCTTGAGCATATAATGGCATCTGGAGAACATTCGAACGAAACATACATTGTCCTACAAGTCCCAGAATCCTTTGCTACAGCTACAGTGCGACAAAACAGAAAAAAAAGGCAAATCACAGCAGGAGACATGGATCAGTTTGTGAATGAATATCCTAGGACTTTATTTGTGTAGTCACAGAACATTAGGTCTATTATTTCCAATGATTATGTAATGATTTTATTTGCTCTAGTCTAGAAACTAAACACATTAGCACTGTATCTTTCATAAAGCAGTCTTTCGTCCAATCATTTGTTCATGAATTCTGATAAAGCTTTAACCAGCTGTGGCTGAGAGAGAACCTGCTCAGGGTCAGAGGAACAGCCGTCCCTTCTGTCCGTCAATCAGAGTCAAATGAGAGCATCTGTTATGCCCTGTGGCACTTGGAAGTGTTATGTTATGTTATGTTAGTGTTATGGGCAGCCGTGACCTAGTGGTTTGGGAACCGGTCTCTTGACCGGAAGGTTGTGGGTTCGATCCCCGCCCAGGGCAAGACACGCCTGAGGTGCCCTTGAGCAAGGCACCTAACTCCCCCAACTGCTCCCTGGTGGTTTGGGGCTGCCCCCCTGCTCCGGGCAAGTGTGTTCACTGGTGTGTGCATGTGTTTCACTGCTTGGATGGGTTAAATGGGGAGGTCACATTCCTCTGTGTGCAAATAGTTCACTTTTATTTTTCTTTCATTTTCATGTATTGAAGCATGTGTCTTCCTGGTGTGCTGTTATTTTCACATGGTTTAATCAGTCATATATTCAGAAAGCTAGCCTAACTACCGTCAAACTACTGTTGAAGTCATTATGGTAAGAATATAATGTATACATGTATTTAATACAGTTAAA
>JAOVVF010000047.1:17527979-17552279 GCA_028565595.1 Duopalatinus emarginatus
TATATGCAGCCATAACTGAAATGACATAACATTACAGCTGATAGTGACTGTTACCTGAATTAGCTGGTAATGAAGGCAGGTCTGTTGGACTGATAACTGTTCAGAGATTACAGAAAGGTAGTCAGTATTGTAGAGGACATAACTCTCAGGAAGTGAATATATCTCTGTGTAGCTAGAGCCAGCTGGATTTCTAATAAGCCTTTTTTTTATTATTTGTTACTGTCATTACCCCGTGTGTCTCTGGCGTAGAGCTCCCTGAGGCCAAGGTCAGTGAGGGAGCTATTTAGGTCCAAAGGCTCCTGTGAGTGCACATTCTGCAGTAGCACGGTGCTCTGGACATCAAATTCACATTTCTCACATATAGCGGGCAGCAGCTCCTGCAGAGCAAGCTTAGGGTTCACTCGCAAAATTGTCTTCTGGGTCCTTTTATAATTTATTACCAGACGCACAGTAGCCTGAGAGAGATGGATTGATCAAATTAATAAAAGATATTAAAAAAGGAGAATCAGAGCCTATGGGTGTTTTCATTAAATGAGATGAGACATTATTAACTCAAAGAGGGTAAACATAACATTGGTAAGTAACTCAAGTTTATAGAAATGATTTTCAAATGCTACATTTCATTAAAAATTGTCACATTACCTCTGGCATTTGTGGTCCAGTCTTCTTGTTCTTGTCCTCCATGCCTTTGGGCTTCAGCAAAACCTTCTCAGCCTCCAGAGCTCCAATAAGAGCATTGGGTTTGAATTTAATGTGATTCTTATTGGTGGAGACCAGCTCAATGGTGTGGCCTGATGGGTTGAGATGGTACTTTGCACACAGCATTACGAGTAGGTCAATCATGGGCTTACTATAAACACAGAAAGAATAAACCTTTATACACACACAAACATAAGACACTTTACAAGACAAATACTTTGCTCCATTTTCTCCACTGGATGGAGCTGTTGAGAAGTTAAATGTTTAAAAGTCTGATATGAAGCACCATTGCCATTGCTTACATAATCACCTTATCATAGGAATATGTATACCTACATACATCTAAGTTTTTATATATATATGACCAACACCATAAGACTACAGCAAAGAAAATAGCTAATAGTCTGTGGCTAGGCTTATTCTTCCCTATCCTAACAATAACACTAGTCTCCCATTACATGCCGGAGCCAAAACTTCTAATAAAATGTAAAAAACATAGTTTTGGAGATATTCAACAACATATAAATAAGGAATTATGCATCTGGACTGAAAATGAGCACAGTGTGTGTTCTTAAAAAAAGTGTTCATCAGACACTATTCATTTGCCTGAATAATACCATCCAATAGAAATAACCAAATGCTATGGAGCCTGTGGGTTTTAACCAAAATACTGTCATGTTTTTATCCTAGGTTGGAGCTTCAGAGATATTATTAAACCCTTGAAAATGCCTAGACTTACATTCCTCACTGTCATAGATACATAGCTTTCACAATTCAGAATTCACAGTACAGAATACAGTAATATACTTTAAGAGATTTAATTATTGAATGATTAGTAGAGATTAGCAGTATCTGACACACACACACACACACACACACACACACACACACACACACCCACACACACACATACATATATATATACACAAGAGAGGAGGAATGTTTCTGCCATACAGGAGCATACTGAGTGTGGAAAATCCTTTAGTGACACAGAATGAGCTACATGATGCTTTCCAACTGTTGCTGGAATGCCTGAGTCTGAGAAGCTTTTGGAAATATACAGCAGCTACAGTTAAATCTTGAAAATCTTAATCTTGAAAGGTTTGGGGACAGTATGAGCATCCCAACAGAAAAGACAGGGAGGGATTTGATACTCATTTCTTCTAAATTAAACCTGGTTTCTGAGCCTGACCAGAACAACAGCATGCAAGTTCATTTGCTTTAATAAAAACCATTTAAGGTTTTTGCTTTTCACTTAATTTATTTTCTGCAATCTTTGCAATGCTAAGAATTGAACCAAGACAACAGCACCATCAGTTGGCACAGGAGAAAGGTTGCACTCAGTAGCATTTAAAAGCCAGATGTAAAGAAGATTGGACATAAAAAAGATGCTGAATTTTGATGACTGAATTTCTGTTGTATAAGATCACCTTGACTCCAGAAATCCAAGATGGTTTGTAACCCATTTTCATTTTCCATTCTAGCCTTAGTGCAGTGTAGCACAGTGCAGCACCACCCATCTGACTCAGAAAGGCAGCAATTTCAGCTGCTTTAACACTGATGTAATGTACTGGTGACCTTATTAATCCCAGTGATGTCCTTAAAACCAAACTTCAGTGCAAACAACTTGGCAGTAAACATGCGTTTATATGTGATATGTGTCAGTGTAGCCACAAAGGTTCAGACTTTAGTTTGTACATCTTTAATTAAACAAGCCAATGCAAGGTCTCTATTTCAGTTTTTAGAAAGGAATATAAAATGCCCAACACATCAATAAATTTAAAAACTTCTCTCAACAGGCTACTGTTGTCTTCTTAGACCATGGTCTAATCTTCTGGAGTCTACAAAGCAATCAGTGTCAAAAGGCTATTGGATCTGACTTAAGCTACAGGCTACAATCTAGCAAATTTTTAGAATAACTCCATAATATGTAACTGGGAGCCAACAATGTTTAGTCAGTCACACAGTACACAGTCTAACAGCTCCTTCTCAGCAGTATTTTTTTGCTTAGCTATGTTTGATACAGCAGGTGTGTTTCCCATCATTATTATCACAATGTGCACGACTGCCAGGGTTAACCAGGGTTGCCAGGTTTTGAAAAAGTTCCAAAACCATCTACATCTTCAACCTAAACTTCAACAAAGAAGTTGCATTTTGTATTTCTGATGTGTGAATATTATCCAGATATACGGAGTGTGCAATTACAAAGCAGAGTGCAAATGACAGCATATACTGAATACTGGCATATCTGTGATTTCTTGCAGCACCTGTATTGCCTGCATTTCTGTACACCCTAGACACACACTCTGTGCCATTTATTTATGTAAAGATGTGACTCTTACCCCAGTGGGCCTTTATTAGTTACAATGTTGAGCCACTAGATGCAATAATAACTATGAAAGTTATATGTGAGGGAGTTAGAATGTTACCATGATGGCTCAGCATCTATAACGACAAAGAAATCAACAAAACATTTGTTTGTATTTGTCAAATTGTCTTCCAATCCTTGGTTACTTAAAAAGGGTAAATCATATTTCAACAGTATTTAAAATGTGAATGAGGATTAATGATTGTTGAACTCCTCGTGTATATGATACACCTATGGATGAGCTTTCACAGAAAGTGTTCATGCAGCAGTAGCTAAGTGTTATAATTATTACAATTAGCTCATAGACCTGTATAATACAACACTGTAATCTGTCCTACATGCTCCTACACTGATACAGTATTCAGTGACATTTATTATTTTATGTAGCAAAAATTGTAAAGCATTTGTTTTTAATTATGTTTTCCTGTGTTATTTTTGCCTCAGTTCTCACACAGGCACTGTAACCTTGTTCTGGGCCCATGTGTTGTGAACATGACTGTGGGAATCAAAAAACAGGACACTGACATTACTATCTGTGGAGATGAGTCATGGCTGACGTACTTGTAGAAAACTGTGAGTAATGTCCATTAAGAAAAATACATTGAGCCAGAATTTATGTTGCACCTACGTTTATGTGTAGCATTGCATCAGAATGACCGTTGAACAGTTTATATTCATATGTTCTTTATATTCTTACCCTCTCATGTGGTCGCTTTTTCAACTCATAATGCCAGTTTTCCTATAAAAGGATTCTTTGGCTATAAAAAGTCTGTTTCACTGCTTATCAGGGCAGTCAAAAACATTTGATCAGCTGTGTAACCCAAAGATAAGACTAAGGTGTTATAATTTAAGTTTATTTTTAGTGCACAAGGCATGTTATAAACACTATTATAAACACTACAGACTTTGTTTAAAATGTCATAAAATGAACAATAATAAAGGTTGTTTTGAAGATTAATTGATAATCTTAATGACATTTAAAAAATTATCATTAATAATAATAAACAGCAGGGGAAATTACAATCATCTAATTCTTGTTGATAAACACATTTGTGACCACAAAAAAAAAAAAAAACCTAAAATCCTTAAAACACATTAAGCAGCACCTTCTACTAATCACCAGTACAACAACTATGCTGCAGAAATCATCTACTCATCCTCAGAAACATATCTTCACCAGTGGCGGTCCATTTAAAGCTATAAGGAAAAAGGTAACAAGAACCCGACCTTAAGCATAACAACACCACTACTGCATCACTTGACATGTGGCAAGTCTCACAATCTGGCTGTAACCAGCTGATTACCTTATTTGGGTTAAATTCTAGAACTTCAACTACCATTCAGAACTAACAAAACGTCTGAGCAGAAATCCTGTTGCTTCTCACCTTCTGTACATTTCTCACACAATTTGCACTCCACGTCCTATGCAGATGCTGTATTGTGTTACATGTTGCATGAAAATACAGTACAGTTGTATTGACTCACCTGCCATGCACTGTTGTGGTCTTCTCCACTCCTTCAGGCAGAACCACTGTCAGCAGCAGCTCTTGCTCCAGCAGATTCTCCTTCTGCTCCATGGTAGTGTGTGTTACTGCAGGGGCTTGAGATGACACACACTGACCATGTATCACTCCTGGGGGCAGGGGAGCCTTGTTCTTAGATGACCTCCTACAAAAGATAGAGAGCAAATGATGTGATTTTGGCAAGAGATTGGGGGAGAGTATGGAGACACAGATCTGATTATTTAGATACACACTTCTTAAGCATTTCTTGTGTTTTGGCTAGAGGCAATGATTAAGTGTGTTTGAACTATTATGTCATATGGAACTGAACTTAAGCAGAGGCCTGGCCTTTGTTAGTGTCCACTTCAAACAAATGATAGTAATCAAGCATGGAGTGCTTGCTTGGAATCCAACACTGAGCTGTCATTTGGGGAAAACAAGAATATATATCAAACACAATATGTTCATCTGTAGATCATTCTGGCTCCAGAAATAACAGAAAAAACTAAACTAAATACAACAACAAAGACATGTATTTGGGATGATATACCTTAACGCTAACCCTGTCAAATACTAGTACTCATAATTTTGCCAACCTCAAAATACTGAACTAAATGTTATTTGGCTATAAATGTAAATGTACACATACACATGCTGTATATTAATAGCACAGACGTTTAAACCACTTTTCACATAAACACTAACTCATAGACCAACTCTATAGCATAGATCAGATTTGATTCACAGACTAGAGCATCTGTGATGTAGATTGTGTATTCATTATAAAATACAATAACTCCACAGTGATTTGGGTTAGCTAAAACCACTACTAATAAAATAAATCTTTCTGGTTACTAGTTACTTTGTATGTTTGAACAGGCCATGTGACTAACAGCATTATTTTGCATAGTGGGTAGTGCTGTCACCTCACACTAAGAGCTCCAGTTATCTCCCACAGTCCAAAGACATGCAGTTAAGTGAACTGGAGATCCTGAATTCCACCTGGATGTAGGGGTGTGTGTGTGTGTGTGTGTGTGTGTGTGTGTGTGTGTGTGTGTGTGTGTGTGAATGAGTCTCTATGTGCTAGTGACCCAGGTGTTTCCCAGCTTTCCACCCATTGAGGGCTGGGATAGATTCCAGCCCCCCTTACAAGCAGCTTAGACAATGACAAGAGTAATGATAAACATTATTTATACATTAGTACATCTTTGTATACACAATAAACCCAAATCTCATCTCGCAAATCTCGACCCTGTCTCTGCAGTCCTTTATAATAATTGAAACAAAGCTGTTTGGGTTATTATGGAAAACGGCCTAATCAGACAAAACTCTGTGTAAAATGGGTTGTAAGTGATCCATTATTCAAGACTCAAAGCAAACAGCTATAAAACGAAGCATGGGTCCACTTTACACACAAGTCACAAGACATTTGAATAAAATTATTTATTCAGGGAGATGAAGGAGGAAAGAGGGAGGCAGTACATGAAAGCACAACAAATAAGATCCACGCCAACCTTTTTAAGACCATAAAGATGAGACAGCCATTTTGCTGGATGTGAATACATAATTTCCTATGATTTAGTGAGTCACACTCTGATATTGTGATCATATTTAGATTAGCCCACATATTCACATCTTCACATATGGTCATATTCAGACTTTGTCAGTTAGTCAAAGTTGGTAGAAATGCCTAAGTAATCTAAACATGACAATTTTTAAATAAATAAATAAATAAAAATTAAGCATCATGACAGGATATACAGGTATAACTCAAATCCCACAGAACCATCTGCTAATCTGCTATTGAGCATACATAACTCCAGCACAGTGTATATTATTTTAATGACATGACTGTGATTTGATTTAGTGGACTCCCTGTAGAGTCCTTTACTGGGAAGTAAATATCCTCCTGCTGGGGACAGAAAGCCCTGGAACATGTATATGTTTAGGCTTCATGTTATCTTTAATTTGACTAAAGCTGAGAATAGGAGTAAGCCAAAGCAAACACAGGTTTGTTTTTGAAAGGTTAAATCAGCAGACCATTAGGTTTCATTTCGACCTTCAGACAGGAACGATCTGAAACAAGCAGATTTGCAGTGTTCAAGCCACTGAGACTCACAGTCCTGCACATCTGCTTCATTTCCACAGATCTATTTTAGGAAGCTCAGTATACAAACACACATAAATTAGGCATGATGGATGTCGTTAGCAGCTACTCACAATAAAATAGCACTGTTCTGAATACAGGAAGACAAACTGGTTTGACTTCTAGTGCACGACTTCCTCTGAAATGTGCTTCGTTTGTATGATAAGCAGTGCCAATATTCCACTGCTATGACATTAAGTTTTCTGTGTAACAGAACTTCCTTGTACTCTATGACTTAAGATACACAGTCAGGTTTAAGCTTACACACATGTATATTATTTGAAGACATATAATCAAATAAATCTGTTGCAAGTGTTTCATGGTAAATGCCACCATTCAGATAGCTAAAATGAAACCAGCCTGAGGCATGCTAGCAATCTTAAAATAGTGGTAATCAAGACTCAGACATGAAAGTTCAAGTTTAACGCCTTACTAGGAATAATAATGACGATTTAGCTTGAAGTTCTAAAAAGGAATAATGTCTCAGGAGAAGAATAACTGGAAATAAATGACTCCTGAAATGTTAATCTATCCATCTAGCATTTTTTTCTGAATGCCTTGACCCATTAACTATATAAAGAACACAGAAGAAGCTAGTTTTAAACGGTCTTTGGTGGGCAACATCTGGGTGGGAGGGATGGTGTACTCTATTTCTCCATATCCATGACAGTAATATATGCAGAAAAGGGCAGACACTATTTCCCCTTGTGTGTGTTGTGCTGTCTTCAACCAACCAACCAACCAACAACTGTTGAAGAAGATGTGGTTTGCTAGCCCAGTGTGTCTCACAGAAGAACTGCTCGCCATGGCCAATTGGTTAGTGAACCAGTCTTGTGACTGGAAGATCCCGCGTTCGAACCCGCAGAGGGCAAGACACGACTGAGGTGTCCTTGAGCAAGGCACCTAACTCCCCCAACTGCTCCCCGGGCGCTGTGGTTTCAGGCCGCCCTCCATGCCGGGCAAGTGTGCTCACGGAAGGGTTAAACGCAGAGGTCACATTCCTCTGTGTGCAAACACACACCTCACTTTCTAGGTTTATTTTTTATTTTTGATTTGTCCCACAGTGTGAGCTCTTAAAAGTTTTATGGAAAACCCTATCATATACTTATAGATGGTTTAAGAAGTATCATGCAAAGATAAACGCCTAAAAACGCATTAAAAAGACCTGAATTCCCTTTTAGAAAACTTTAACACTATACAACAAAGTGGGACCTGCACTATTGCTAATTTAAAGCTTCTGACAACATAAACTCCTGTTTCATTATATGAAAAAAACTATTGTGGTACTAAAAATCCATTCAGCATTAAACAATGGAATATTCAGGATGTATACCCCTATTAATATAACTAAATGCTACAAAAACTCATATCTATCTGACCATGTCAGATCGCATACTGATTGACGGTGATATTTAAACAAGGCAACGTGAACAATTTGTAAACAGTGTTAGCAGAAGAAATGCATTTTGCACAATGCTTTTGTTTATACACAAGTTGTGAGGTGTGTGTGTGTGTACTTTGTACATATTCACAATGGCAGGTTACTGGCCCAAAACCACAAAAAAAGCGGTAAGGCTGTGGTTTGTGTGAACTTTACTGCATCTGCGTCTCTTCTACCTAATTAAAAATGCTGTAGTGATAAGCAAAACATGTGCACACCACATCTTTTTAATAAAATGGTCTAGAATTACCTTTTACACTGTGTTATATCACACTATTTCTTCACTCGTTACATTGTGAGATTTGACCATGAGACATGAATTAATTGTCGGAAATCATCTTGTGTCCTGTGTAAAAGCATTTACATTTACGGCATTTGGCAGATGCTCTTATCCAGAGCGACTTACAAGGTTACTGGTATTACAGGTAGGCCAACACAGTGTTATGAGTTTTGCCCAAGGACCCTAATTGGTGTAGCACAGATTGGCTGCCCAGACCGGGAATCGAACCCAGGTCTCTCACATGGGAACCCAATGATGTTACTACTGTACCACACCAACCAAAAGCAAAAATACAGCTTGACGCCCTGTTACAGTACTATAGAGGACCTAATCATTTCCGTAACAGTGTAGACCCTTTAATTTACACATCAATTCCTTACACCATTTTGTAAAAGTAAATTAATGAGCATTACCATCCATGAACTACTACACTAATGTAACAGAAGCATTAGAGTACAGTATAAAATTATATTGATATGATAAACTTTACAGGAGTCAGTTCAGTTTTTGTGGTTGTGGTGAAACAGACAGCTGATGTATGCAGATGGTTAATTCTGATTGGTACAGTAAACACCTAAAGAGGCTCAAAAAACTTGGTCTATCCTTGGTCTACATGGCTGCATGACTGTCTAGTTTGGCAGCTGCACTGCCACCAATTGCAAGGCCCAGCAGAACGAGCTGAAAGCAGCTGAGTGAATTACAGGTAGGAAACTCAGAAACTGAAGCAAGCTTAGACGACATCTACCAGACATGCTGCCTAAAGGAAGGCTGACAATATTAATAGATGCCCAGTAATCCTCTTTAAGTTAATACTGCACCCAATCACATTCTAATTGTGTTTCTATTACAATCTCTTGGATTACTGTGTATGTGCCAAATAAAATGACTTCTTTGACATCCATTCAACCTAATATAGTCCTCCTCATTTCAAATCAGCCAAAGGAAAACTGGCAGGAGAAAAAAAAAATCAGAAAGAAAAAAACACTACTGTCCACAGTAGGTGGTAAAGTCTAATGAATAAAAAAAATCATACCAATTTCACAAAATTACAAACAGGATCTAAAATATGATTTAAATACTTTACGCAGCAATACTGATTCTGGAAAAAAAAGTTACAATACCGTAATCTCGGACGTCTAATTGGCTGAATACAAGCAATGTAGATACACACGCTCGAACACAGCTTCACACACAGACGTTCCAAAGTCCAACGTTTTCACAAATCATCCTGCTCTTCATTGTCAAATTGGCATTAAACTATAATGAAGTGTGCAATACCTCTATATGAAAGCCTCATCTAATCAACATCGTTAATCAGCTATTACAGAGCAGAGATTATTACTCTTGTTTGAGTCAAAGAGACAATATGGACTGATGAAAAGTGATCTAGACTTTGGATGGTGAATGTTTACTTTGAAAAATACCTCTGAAAGACATAGAAGCTTCCCGGTAGTGTTCGGTAAATGAGTTCAGTTTGTTTGGTGAAAGATCTCTGTTTACCCCTCTGGCTCTAATATTCAGACAGGCATGTAAGCGCAATACACATGTGACGGGGTGCCTCACACAAAGCCCTATTTGCACACAGTGGCATTGTGCTTTTTCAACACCTGACATGTTCCAGCCTGAGCTGCCAGAGGCTTCCTCCTGCTCCAACCAGCAAACACCATGATTTGATCAGTGGATTCACATACATCAACGGCACACCTACTTTCACATCAATCCTAACCGACAACTGCCTTTAACACACTACTGAAAGAAAAAAAACTTGCCACTGTGACAAATCATTTTCTCACACATTTCCCCCCATGCATTTAAGATAGCTGTGAAGAGCAATTGCACATCCGATACTGCTAGAATACAATCAGGTTGCTGACATTAGCTGACATAGCTCAACCCAGGAGTATAAGAGCACTTAATGGCATTAACAGACTGTACCAGTGCCAACTCAGCATGTCGCTCAGTGCCCCAAGAACATATGGGAACAGATGTTTGGTGGGCATTCAGCCTGCTTTGTTTTGGGAACACCTGGTGCTGGGAGAAGTATGCAGCACAGCTGCAGATGGTTTGCATGCCCTTAAAAAAGGCTCAAGAGCCCAGACAGCAGGCAGAAGAGCACATGGCGTTCAGATACCGATAGAAAATCCTTAAACGAGGGCTGATTATAAAGATTTAGCTCACTTATGATTCTATTCCTGCAACCAACTTAGCGGTCATGAACTAAAGGACACTAGAGGATAACCTAGAATACTGGTGAACAAAGAATTTGAACAATTATTGCTTTTTTGCGATTGAAATCTAATTAATAAAATTGAGCTTAAATAAGTGTTTACCATTAATAATAATTTTGTGGAATGAAAAACCTTTCACATGTTGACTCATTAGTGATATAAATGAGCTACACGATGATTACCTATTTCTTTGGGAAAGGGGGACAGGTTCAATTTCAGGTCAGAGATTACAGAGGTATGCTGTATAAGGTTGCGTGATATTTGAATAGCAAATATTATGTGATGAAAACTCTGATAAAATCAGAATGAATAAATTACTGCAGAGCATGTATCACTGCATCACTTGTGCTACAGTTTCTCCATTTGGAAATACAGTAGCCTCTGCTTATCATCCAAGAATGGTCAGAATAATACATGAAGATTATCATGTTTCCAGTAGTCCTTAAAATCACTGATAATGGTTTCATTCATCAGGATGCAAAAATCCTTGCGGTACATTTATCAGGTTAAATAACTTCCTCTGTTTATCAAGTTAAGCATGGACCCAGAAAGACTGATCTGATTTTAGCCACTAGCCGTGCATAACAGGGCAACCTGCCCGCTTTCAGCAGCATTAATAACGTGGGTGAGGACTGAGGGAGGCTGAGGAGTCACTACCATGAGCCTGATTAATGTTTTTATTACTTACTCAGCAAAGACGACTTGGCTTTTCAAACCTTATGTAAATATGCATTACTTTAAATGCACGAAATAAAGACCGATACACTGAGGTAGCACGAGGTATCTGAGGTCAGAGATCTAAGGTCTGTAAAGAGGTAGAGATGAATTTTGTGTGGATTCCATACATTCCAGTTATCATTGTTACAGCTGGTACATACTGAAGCTTTCAGAAATATCTACCGTTACATTGTGCGATTGTAGGAAGACGTTATAAAGAGAGCAATTCACATACATATTATCCACAGCAATATATGTACGTCTAGACGCTCAATAAAGAAGGCATCTGAGTTCATAACTAGCTTGTAACTTAGCTTGTGACCAAGAACTGGTGCAAATACTCTGGGCTAAAGGCTGTAAAACAGCTAGACATTACAGTGCTTCTGTGAAGTGTGTATCCCACTGCTCCACTGAGGAAAGGTGGGTTTATATTCTGAGCTCTGAACAATGCACCAAAAGTGTCCTGCTACCTACTAGACTACACCCAGAGTATTTTAGGAACAGTTCAACACTGCAAAGCAATCCACAGGAGAATTCACTTATTCTATTCCATAAAAACAAGATGAAACAAGATAACTTGTTAAACTTTTAATATACTGTAATATACCTGTCATATATTCAATTCTGCATGATTTTAGTGTACAGAAAATAATTTATATACTAATATAGCCACTTGCAGCTTATAGTTAAATAGATAGTAGTGTTAAATGCTACCTAACACATTATAAGCAGACCAAACCAAACCTGGTAAAAGAAACCATTGTAATATTTCACATTTTTCCCATTCCTTTTTCTCTTACCTCCTGATCCAATGAATTATGTTCCTGTGTTTACAAAACTGTCATAGTCCACAAATCCTCATAGAAGGTCACACCGAGTCAGCTTCAAACTGCCTGTACACACCAAACTACCTTTATGCCACGCCTTTGCTCATGACATCAGAAAACTCTCTCACTCCAGCCAGCTGTCACAGAAAACTCCTCCACTGCTGAAGAGTCATACACATGTGTGTGAGTGTGTGTATGAGTAGATCTTGTGAGATGAGTAGCCTCAGCAATTGTAAGCAGACTAAAAATCAGCTTTGGCTCAGTAGAAGGTGGATAAATGACTGTGGTGCAGCCCTCCAAGCATTAATATGCTTATCTCTCACACTGCACTGTGTCTAAAACCGTGAGGCCGGACTTGCACTAATTCAATCAGGCTTTATCTTTATCAGTTTCACCTTCGTGTGGGCATGTGCGTTCTTGCAGCTTACATTTACACAATAACCCTTACACACACACACACACACACACACACCTCAAATGTAGTTTATCAGCCAAGACATGTTTGGTATCTGAACTCTGCTTTTTTAGCTTGCACTAAAGCTACATGACTGTTGTTAACAATTAACAATGTTTATTGCTAGTAGTAGTTTAGAAGTATATGACCTGTAATGGATATACTTTTAACCATATCTGGTTGTTCGCAAGATCAAATAATACTGAGTAATCACAATTAAGATAGATGGGAATATACACTTTACCTAGAACCCCAAGAGTCCACAGTCAAAATTGATCATAACAAGTCAGAGGCTTTATTAATATGTGTTTCTGGGCTTAGTTGTAAATAAAAATTGTTGTAAATGACATTGGATGTGTTTTGCATTGTCTGGGATTGGTCTGATTATATCTGCACATTTGGGGTCATTTATGTATCCACATCGCCATCAAACTGAAACATGCAACACGTCCCACACTATTATATTAAATAAATATCATACTTGACCATCATTAGGAATATTATGTGGCTAATAAAGCAAATGTGTAAATGGTAAATTTGTAAAACTGAACTGAATTGAAACTGAAAAGCTGCACTCCAGCTCACTTCACCACACCAGCATGATGTATGTACTCACATTCCTGTACAGGCATGTTGGGCCCCTGTGGTGTAATTAAATCATGTGACAAAAAGCTGAATTTACCAAGCCTGTGCTTTTGAAATGCAAACTTCACCTAATAGACCTGTGTTAAAAAAAACAAAGCCTGATGTCTGAGACAATAGCTCATCAACACAGAACAACTACTGATTGGATTCATTTCTTTCAGTATCAAAAGGCTGATTTAGTGATTATCATTAATCATTTATCATTGTAGTCATTCAGTCATTGTTCTCTGAATACAGATGAAACTGCTATGTACTCTAAAGCAGTTAATGCTTTACCCTTTTCTTTAATGGATAATCTCATTTGCATACTTTAGATTTGTGCCTTTTGTGAAATACTCATTTTTACAGCATATTTTGTGAAAACCTGCATTTGTTATATGTTCAGAATGACAAGTTGAAGCTGGGACAGCTTAGGAAAGAGCACCGAACTGAACTTAGCCAAGCCGAGCCAGCTGTAGCTCTGTAAACCTGCAGACAGATGGGCTGCTGACACATTGATCATGAAAGCAATCAGGCCGAGAGAAACTGTGGGAGAGTATAAACAGCCAGCCGCATCATCTTCAGTCTCACTCAGCTGCTGTTACCGTTCATTGTGTTTTATATTGAGCCTGATGTACTGATATAAAACTAAAAGAGTTTGGCCAAGTGAGCTAACGTCTGAGCTAGTCAGCAACGCCCACTCTGCTTTATTCCATGTGCTACAAACAAGGGCATCAGCAATGGAAAGTTACAGCCGTATCAGTACTGTAGTGTAGTTTTTGTCAAAAAGTCAACTTTGAGATTTACATTTTCTATAGCAACAATCAATGGACTGTGCTGTAGCCTAATATCCTTGTTCAATTCTTTGTTTTTTTAGGTGCATATTACTTTTTAATGACATATCAGTAAATGCAGGTGCAGTTCTGATTATTCATGTGCTATAATAAGAACAAAACAAGAACAGGATACATATCACCAAAATAATCAATTAATAAAACAGAGAGAGGCCCCCAAAAATTCTTATCCTCTTAACACCCTTATCCTTTAAGAGGAGATTACACTTGCATGTTCAAACATGACCAATAATCTCAATGGAGTTTACACACTCATACACACAAAAAAAAAAAAACCTCTCAGGCTATTTAACGCACTTCAGAGAGCAGGCTCTTTAGGCTTCTGAATCATTGTTTGCAGTGTGGAAAGTTTTATCCAGCAAGCTGCGTAGTGAATGGCAAAGCATAAAGGCAGGAAGAGGTGACCTTGAGATCACAGCGGTGGCTCTCTTATACAGTGTGAGGAAAGCACAGCTACATGGTGAGCGGGGTCTTTTTGTTGTTCATTACTTTCCATCCCCCTTGTCCCAGTCTACAGAACAACGTAGATCTTGCCAGTTTTCCTGTCTCCTTTTGAAACGAGGGGCAATGCTAAAAACACACAGTGCCGACAAGATCTGTCGGCATAGCTGCCTGCAAGTTGTGATAGACGTAAATGAAAGCATTATACTTGTTGACACTGCAAAACATTGCTGCATGTTAAAACAAATGCAATGCCCGATGCTTTTAAATAAGGTCTAGTCTTTCAGGTGTGCCAGGAAAATGTCAGATGCTATGACACGTTTCAGTGATTTTGAGTGTAACAGGTGTGTTTCGATTTTGAGGCCTCCAGAAGTATTGTTATAAAGCAGGATATATGATGGGAGGTAAGACAGCGTAAGACTGTGTGTAATAAAGACAGAGAAAGAGAGATATTCCCAATGGAAACACAAAGCCCAGAGCCAGAGCCACAGCTGGTAATATTGTAAGAGAGGTCACTAACAGTAAACAGAGGCTTCTTAGGGAAGGTCTGGGAAGACCATTACTCCAATAACACTGTGCGTGTGTGTGTACAGGGAGAGAGAGAGACAGAGACAGAGACAGAGAGAGGGACATTCTGTATGTGAAACCACCATGTCCTCTGTGCATCCCCGCCCCCATTTTGAACCCAAACAAAATGTTTCTTCCCACACTGCACCCCTCTGCTATCCCCTAAAACCCCACAAGCACTTTCTCACTCATGCACAGATGAAGATAACCATCTCAAAGAGATTACAAAATGCACATATACACACACACTTATAGCCATCCATATAACAGCTATGTGATATCAATCAGTCCATTCCACCCAGTAAATGATGCGACAAAAATGAGAGCAATAAGGGCAGGCATCAAAGGTTCGAAAGCGATACATTGTATTTAAAAGAACAAAGGCACAAATAGAATTCAATGAAAGAGTGAGAAAATACCATCCGTGATCCCGATTTAGTTGTAACAGGATTGACTTTACGTGAATGAACTCAGAGGATTTTGTATTCTGAATCTAAAATTGATAGAATCACATGTTTCATATCTCTCACAGTGCAAGCATTACATTATATCCTCCATTTGTTGGGTATGAATTCAATATCAGACATTAACACTGTTTCTGCAGAGAGCTCTGGTCATGTTTATGCTCATTAACAAGAGGTTTCAATGAGTTTACTTGTAACATAGCATCTGGCAAAGGTCAAGAAAAAGGTCTCTCCCTGATGGACGGCCACCCTGTCATTCACCCATGGGCTCTCCTGGGCCCAATACATCCTGAACACAAAGTTCCCAGCACATACACAGACACAAAAAGCCAAGGCCAAATGTCTCTCTCTCTCTCTCTTTCTCTCTCTCTCTCTCTCTCACACACACACATACGCACACACACACACAAACCCAGTCTCTCTGGATACTGGTCAGTGTATCTGCCAAGACTTTCAGATAAAGAAGCAGCAGGGAATACGTTCCAATCAGAAATGTACTTGAATATCATGTACTGTTTACAAGATAAGCCAGTTACAATTAGGAGTTCAGAGCACTAAACTAAAGGCTCCCAACAAACACATGCCTTAATACAACTGTGTGTCAGTCACTAAGGAGTGTGAACATGTGGAGTTAGTAAGTATGTTAGTGAAGAGCCAACGTTTACGTAGATGCAAAAAATAACGGCATTGCATCTGGAGTCATAATTGTAGCCATTACACAGCATCCTTTCTTCAAACACAAAGGTGCATTGTCTGTGCAGAAATACTTGCCAAAGAAACAGCAGCTAGTAGCAGATCACATGCTTAGTGGCTTCAAATAAAAACAAAGAGCAGACAAAAATACCACACTTCACTAGGACTTAGCGTTTTATTTGAAAATTCTGAATAAATGTACTTGATTAAAACAAGAATATTTATTTTTGATCCTAAATGACTTAATGACTATGACTTATTTTCTTTTTTAATCATTTTCTGATTTAATGCTGCAAAAATAGCATGTGTGCCACTATATATGCATGACTTACTTATAAAAACAGATATTTTATAAATTTATTCTAATTTACTAATCTAATTTGCATAATATATAGGGAAACAACTATAGCCAGCTATATGTTTATTACACTACATAATTCATATGAGATATTTAAGGACATTTTCAGTTCACAGCTACAGTGTTGAGTTTGGGCTACTGTCTATGTGGAGCTTCCAATACTCTCTTAGTGTCTGTGTGAGTTTTGTCCATCTTCTTACTTTCCTCCCACATCCCAAGATCAAAACAAGATCAAACATCTTTGTCCCAAGGTGTGCATGTGCCACCGGAACAGCTTCAATGCAAGATCAGAAGAATGCTGTATTAACTTGAAGTAATACTTCATTCTTCACCGACAAGTGGAGGCAAATCATGCCAGCAATAATAAATAAATATAACAAATAAATAAACATGAGCCACTGTTTTTAATTTTTGGTTTGTCAACCGCCTTTAAGTCAACTGTCTACTAAAACTGACTATGTGGGAGTGTGTGCATTCTGCCTCTGTGATGGAATGTGATCCCATTCAGAGTGCTATGCCCAGTGTGGCCAAGACAGGCTCCAGATTCACTGCAACCATGACCCAATTCACTTTAACCCAATATTTCTTATAAATGAAAAAAAAAATCATAGGTGAAAACTAGTGAATCTGGAAGTAAGCAAAAACTATTAAATTGTATTAAACTATTGTTTAATTCCCAATAGCTCATCAGTTTCTGAAATATTCAAACTATTTACCAACTACCTTAACTGCTACAATGCCATAATTTCCCCCCATTCTGATGTTTGATATGAACATCAGACTTAAAGCTCTTGACCTGTATCTGCATGATTTTATGCACTGTGCTGCTGCTACATGGTTGACTAATTGGATACCTGCAATAAATGAACAGGTGTACAGTTGTTCCTATTAAAGTGGATAGCGAGTACATATCATGCATTGTGAACACGATTTTGTGATATGAATTTTGTGATATGAATTTTGTGATATCTCTCTATTTTATTGCCACACTACTGTCTGAAGTGTAAATTAAATGCGCAATATTGAAATGTATACAAACTCTGTGTATTCACTATAACATTTGGCTTTCATTTCTGGTCCTGTAGCCATACCAAACATGTTTTGTTGATGCATCATTTCATGCTTGCATGTTTGTGTGTTTTTATGGGTGTGTGTAATTGTGTGTCTGTGTCAGAATTGGAGAGTAAATGTGTGGCCAGGCATGTGTGTGTGTGTGCTTGCTCCTAGGCTGGTTATACATACACACAACAGAGATAAATCACAGGCTCTGGTGGTGCTGCCAAAAAACACACGTCACACACAAGGAATTCACACACACACACATGCTGAAATCACACATGGCATCTTCAAGGATGTAGTTATTAGCCGTGTCTTTCTCGAACCCCTATAATTTCCATCCAGACCAAACGTAACACTCTTTAGCTTTATGTTCGTTATTCTGCATCCAACAGCAAAGTAAAAACAGGCCAGTCTGATTTAATGTCACCTCATTTTCTCCCTAAATACAACCTTCTACCCCCTAGTGAGCACCTAGTTATTCCCCCTAAAACATCCTATTTAGTTTAATTAGCTTCCCCAATCCCTGCTTCACTCATCTTTTTATTCTCAGGAAAAAATCATTCACCATAGAACCTTGCAGTTCTGCTCAGGTCAGACAATAACTAAAACAGAATGAGTCTCAACACCTTGAGCAGGACTAAAGGATACACATGCACTTATACTCTCTTTTAGGGTCCATTAGGGTCTATGGAAATGTTTTCTTTTAGACCTCAGCAAAACAGTACCAGACCTAGTGGTGTTAAATAGGGCTATTGAGAGAGACAGAGGGGAGGGGAAAAGTGTATGTGCATGTCTGTGTGGTATGTGGAGGAGTCATGACATATGGTATGTACTGTAGATGTATGGCACGTGCAGACAGAGTGAGTATTATACAGAACTCATGGGGAGTTTTATTTATGTGCGCCTCTGTAACTCATTTTCGTATATTATACATATATTTCATGATCTGGAAATAAATTTGCTGTGTAGTCACAATTATTTTTAGTATACACTAAGGACCTACAGACACTTAAGGCAAATGAAAAACAGAAATTTAAACTTGAAATGGTTATCTCAACTGCAGATGGACTCGAACTATGTATACAGCCAACCATCTGATTTTAATTCAGTGTGCCATTATAAAATTAAAAAACAGGTTTATTTTTAGATTAAGAAATTATTTTATTTTAGATTTCTAACTGTTAGAAAGAAAGGAATTCTCCTAGGGTTTTTGAACGGTTTAGGGTTCTTACATATCTTACAGAGTTTTACAACCTAATGCAAAATTTGTAGGGTTTTACAGAAATAAAAACTAGTGAGACAAACTAAAAAACCATTAAGGATGCTATATTATAAAGCTTTATCATTTCCATTTATCAGAACAAATGTTAGAGGTTATTTACTGCGTATTACTGTTTATTTGTTCATCAGAATTTTTTTTTCATAAGTACTAAGTACTCCCAGGGCAGTGGTGGCTCAACAGTTAAGGCTCTGGGTTACTGCCCAGAAGGTCTCAGCAGTGGCAAGCTGCTACTGTCAGGCCCTTGAGCAAGGCCCTTAACCCTCTCTACTCCAGGGGCACTGTACCATGCACTATTTCTCTAACTTCCTAACAAGCTGGGATATAAGAAACACGAATTTGATGCAATGTATATGTGACAAAAAAGCTAATTACTAAGGGATCAACATTGTTAACAAGAAAATCCTAGCAGGCAGAAATTTCCACAAAAAATCCTATGTTATTGGACAAGACGCCTATATTTTTTTTCTAGGCAGTAAGCAACAGAAGACAATGGCAAGGCATAAGTCCAGAAGAGACCACAGTCCCACCCACTTACAGAAAAATAGAGCAATGCTAAAGTATCCAGTAAAGTTGGGTTTACACTGGTTACTATTTAACACAATTTTGTTGTCACAATAAAAAAACATTTTGCATTGTAAAAGAATTCTTAGGTCATGAGTTGAGTCAGTGGCCTCATAATGGGTAGTGCCACTGTAACCAAAGACAATCCTAATTAAAGTGGGGCCAGTGCTACAACACCCATTTTAAAGCTACTAATAGGATATCATTATAGAAGCATGGATGCAAAATAGAGCAGCTACAACCACAGTAATCAATGGGCCAAACCATGCTGACTGAGGACGTAAGAAGAACACACTAATTGTCATCTTGTATTAACTTTATTTAGTACTCTTACTGCTGCTTTTTCTGAAAAAGCAGAAAGAGTAGGTTCGCAGCTGTCTTCCCTAACACTGTGAAAATTCATTGGCATGTCTGTAATTATAATTTATATAGGAATTAATTATTCACCCATGCATAATCATACTGTCATGTGAACCACTTCACATTCACAGTAATTACTACTGCTGTTACTACTGAATTAGAGTATGTGCAAGGGGGGAGTACAAAAAATGAAAAGAATGAACACATTGGCCAGAATTCACAGTAACACAATGTCCAGTGCAGCAGATCGCAAATAACTGTGTCCATGGTGATCTTTTGGTACTGAGTAAAAGAATAAATGACATCATAAGTGAACAATAACCCACACTTTTGGCTTTCACAACGGCAAATTCCAAGACCAGCTGTCGAGAAGGAAAGCCTGCCAGCTCCAGCAGTGCAAAATACATTTCATTACACAGACTCCTTTCCAACACCTGAAGTTTCACACATTGGACTTTATATAAGTGGCACAGTAGTTAATCTCTCTTGATTTTAGAAACCCCAGTCATCAAAAGCCATTTCCCTAGAAACAGCACTGACAGGAGTTTGTATGGAGTAGTGCAGCACAGATACAGTCGAGTCACTAAGGCCTGTTTGGATTTTCACACAGTTTCACCACAGGGTTTCTCCACAGTCAGCAGTGGGTAGCAGTTACAGAGGCACCACAGCCCTGCACCCATATTACACAATCAGCTCCCTGCAATTAGAGCTCATGTTGTATTACAAAATCCCTTTCTCCCACTAGACGTCCCCTGACAATGAACATCAGAAATTTCTAGAAGCAAACGTGTACTCTTATTTAAGGCATTTAAATTCTCCATCTCACTTGAGTTACAGTCAACTGACAATGATAGGGAACACAGACAGACAGACAAAGCGGATAGGTTGTGGTAAAAAAAATGACACGTCTGACGTCAGATATAATCAACAATACATATGCCAAATAGCTAAACTAAAATAGCATTTCTAGTATTTCTGGATAAACTTCATGAAGAGAGTCACAGCCGTTTGAAAGCCACTCCCAAAGAAAAGACTTCCAGCAATTGGAGTGCTGTCAGCTTGCTTCATTTTCAGTAAACTGAACCTAAGCACTAATCTCCAAAATAATTGACTAGTATTTATGACCTTAGACACTTATAAAACTCACACCTCCTGAGGCTTATAGGGTAACGCTTAAAATATTATCTGTCTGATATGATTCACCCAAATAACCACTGGTGCTTGTTTCTAACCATCTTTAAAGAAACGGTTTTTGATTAGATAAGACATGTGTAATTAAAGCTTAATCAAAGCTAAATTTCAGAAATTTGAACAACTATATTGTATGTAATACCATGACTCCCGCCTCCCCTATGGTCTGTTTCCCACGATCCCTTTTTGCTCTGATTTGGGGCAGGAAACAGGGAAAAGTCAAAGGTTGTGTAAAAGCCTACTAGAACGGGATGTTAATTAAAGCTAGAATGTCACAAACAGTAACACAAGCAGATAATGTTGCACAGCGAACATGCACACCAGTTGAAAGAGACATCCTTGACCTCCCTGATGAGTTGTGGGTGTGTATGTATGCTTGTATGAAACAAAAACAAACAGACGTTTGGTAACCGACAAAGAAGGCAAATGTTAGTAAAAAAATTATAGTTGTATAGTTTTTATTATTATGTAATGTTTTTTTCCCTTTAGTCCTTAATCCATAGCACAAATTGTTTATTAATTACAGTATCTGAAGCTAGTGAACCTTTGCTGCATCATGTCCACTGATGTACTCGTATTAGGGCCTTAAATACAAGCTTATTATTTATTTAGCATATTATTCACTAACTGCTATTAATTATTTAGTATATATTAGTCTAAAAGTAAAAGGATGTAGTAACAAGAGTGAGAAAAGCAAAATTAAGTCCTAGGATTTTAGGGGATAACTTTATAACCTCTGAAACGGAATCACCCAATAAACATTAACTGATGATAATGTGATAACAGTTAGCTGTAATACATAGTGTAGAACTATTGTATGCAATAAAGCAACTGGTCCACAGACCCCAGGGTAATTCTGTTCTGCATTTCAGTTCCACATAATCAGAATGAAAGTCTGAAGGCAATGGGTGTATAGCTAAGGGCTAGCCAGGAAGAGAGTAACTATTTTCTGTCCTGACTGATCACAACAAAACAAACAGGTTACCAAACACTAGATAGACATAATATTAACATTATTCATTGTTTGGAAGCATACCATTTGATTTCCTCAGTGCAACGTCAACTACCATGAGCAAATTACACTGAATACTTAACACTGGTGTACGTCATTTGACCTACAGTTATATTTGATATGGGTCACTCCCTGAAAACTGCAACCAAACTGTGGCATGAGGGTAAGTTTCAGAAATAGTACATTCCCACACTTATGCTGATATTGCCATGTTATGAGGCATTGCACATACAACAATGACATGAAAATACTAACAATGTATTTAGTAAAATATTTATTTTTAATAAATATGAAAACAGATAAGTCAACATATAACCTTAACACTAAATCTAAGTCTGAAAATAATCAACAATCAATCTTAATATCTGCTTTTTTTTTTTTTTTTTTTTTGGGGGGGGGGGGGGGTATTTCATATCAGTTATTTCAGCTTTTATTATAATGCATTTGTAAGATATTAATTGAGTGACTTCTCTATACTATACTCTGCAGGAAACCTTGTGAGTATAACATTGACTGGATGGCTGCAGTGTTTCTGAAGTCAGCCTTATGACTTTCTTGTAGCATACTGGATGAATAATAGTTGCTTAGGTATATGAGCACACAGAGTAGCCACGTCATGTCATTTTATATGGAGGTGGATTAGTATTTTGCTCCATCCTTCATTCCCACTCTAATAAAGTTATTGGATCCATCCTGGTTACGCCAATGTAAACGGTGTGGCTACACCCTACTAGAGATTACCTGACTCAGGTGTGTTAGGTGGACTGAAACAAAATATCCTCACTGGAAGTCTCTGAGGACAGGACTGAGAACCTGTGCATTGGACTGAATATAACTCCATTTAGTTCTGAAATCTGGATATCTTACCGTTTGTGCGTTGATGTGCGGCTGTGCTGGGCGTCCTGACAAACACCTCCATCCATTCCTCTGCTTGGCTGCATGCCTCTTATACAAAGCCCCGGACTGCAAAACAAAAATAAACACACACACACACTTCCTGACTGAGCACCTTCCGTGCTCAATGAAGCAACCTGGCAGGAATAGTGAGTTGAGTGTGCCGGCTGCGCCTATAACAAAGCTCCAGTGTTACAGCTGGGAAAATATTCCAATGAGAATAAGCCGGGCTCTGTAATTAACAAACACACAATGTGTCACAAGACAAGTTATGAAACTTACCCTGCTCCTCCTTGATCCTGACCTCGCTTCTCAACTCTCATCAGTCTCTCTCCGTTAAAATGTCACTTTTATCAACCCTGAAGCACTTACTCAAACACTTCTCAGACCTACTGCTATCCGCATCGTTTTCCAACCAGGCAGCTTGTGTCCCGCTTCCTTTGAAACTCAAAATCCTCCAACTCCTACCATTTTTTCCTTCTTTCTCTAACAGTCCTGACCGCCTCAACAGTCGCTCCTCTGTTTCGGATCTCCGCCTGCACACACTTGCTCTTTAGCTCTGCACTGGAGGACAGCAGAGTATACATATTCCAGTCATGACACGATGGGCCGAGTTTGTGCCAATAAGCGCCCCCCTGCGCTCCTCTCTCACACAGTGCGCACTTTTCTCTATGCGTCCGCGACGCACACTGCGCTGGACCCGGTGTCGCATTTTCCGCCCCAGCAAAAATGAACAGTGAATAATATAAACTGCCCTTAAAGCCCACACAGAGCAAGGACAATATGCAGGGCACAGAAAAAGAGAGGCAGTTCATGCGGCCTAGACCTTCTCTGAATAAAGTCACTGCTCCTGTGTCATTCTGGTCATCTTCTCTGAATAAAGTCACTGCTCCTGTGTCATTCTGGTCATCTTCTCTGAATAAAGTCACTGCTCTTGTGTCATTCTGGTCATCTTCTCTGAATAAAGTCACTGCTCCTGTGTCATTCTGGTCATCTTCTCTGAATAAAGTCTCTGCTCCTGTGTCATTCTGCTCATCTTCTCTGAATAAAGTCACTGCTTTTGTGTCATTCTGGTCATCTTCTCTAAATAAAGTCACTGCTTTTGTGTCATTCTGCTCATCTTCTTTGAATAAAGTCACTGCTCCTGTGCCATTTAGTCACTTCTTCTGTGTCATTCTGGTCATCCTTTCTGAATAAAGTCACTGCTCCTGTGTCATTCTGGTCATCTTTTCTAAATAAAGTCACTGCTTTTGTGTCATTCTGGTCATCTTCTCTGAA
>JAOVVF010000047.1:17552379-17567302 GCA_028565595.1 Duopalatinus emarginatus
TCTGAATAAAGTCACTGCTCCTGTGTCATTCTGGTCATCTTTTCTGAATAAAGTCACTGCTCCTGTGTCATTCTGGTCATCTTTTCTGAATAAAGTCACTGCTCCTGTGTCATTCTGGTCATCTTTTCTGAATAAAGTCACTGCTCCTGTGTCATTCTGGTCATCTTTTCTGAATAAAGTCACTGCTCCTGTGTCATTCTGGTCATCTTTTCTGAATAAAGTCACTGCTTATGCACGTCTCTAATAGGTAGCTACAGGTTACATGAACCATCTTCAAATAAACTTGAAAATGTACATACACATTGACTGTAATAAAGACCTCATGCAAGTACAGTAAAAGTTTCGTTAGTGCTGCGGAGGTTGCTCGTCCTCAGTGTCCCAAATAAAACTCAGGGGAATTTCTGGCACAACTGCGACATCTTGTGGTCAAAATGCTATAGCGCGGATTTGTAGTTTACAGCTTCAGTCTATCCAACCTCCCTGCTAGGCTACGTTCCAGTTTCCTTTTCCTGCTGCAGCACAGCTCGCCCATCATATAAAAAGTCTATCAGGCCACCAGACACACTCACTGTACTACAGACATATACACTAGGGGGCAGTCATAGTCTTGTGGTTAAGACTCTTCTTGGGATCAGAAGGTCCCAGGTTCAACAAGACTTGACTGAAGTGCTCTTGAGCAAGGCAGCCAACACCCAGTAGATAGGGGCGTCCTACCACTCTGGGAATGTGTGATTAGTGCTGCTGTTCATTGTGTGTGTGTGTGTGTGTGTGTGTGTGTGTGTGTGTGTGTGTGTGTTTCAATGCACAGATGGGTCAAATACAAAGGTCAATTCAACTGCACAGTGATCAAAAGATAAGTTCACTTTTTTATATTTTTGGCATCCTCTTTACATCTGCTTTGTAATACTCAACATGTGTGGAAAATTTTGCAGGGAAGGTTAAATACCCAGTCCAAGCGACAGCTGTGTAATGCCAAGTAGTCTGGATACAACTATACAAGCAGTGGAATAATAGTGTAACCTTTCTCAAAAAGCCTATAAATACTTAAAAATCTTTCTTCTGAGATTTTGACATATGTAAATACATAATGTTAAAATTGAACCCTGGCATTACTGAGAGTTTATAAGTGGTCAGTAAGGACAGTAAGGTCAGTAAGTCTTGTCCGCTTAGTATGTCAGGGTTGCAGGAATTACTTGGCACAAGGCAGGAACACCCCCGGGACAGGGCTCTAGTCCATCACAAGGTACCACATACAAACACGCACCCATTCACTTACACACTCACACTTACCTAATTTAGCATATCCAATTCACACACCATGTATTATTTTCTAGGGGTGGAAGGAAATTGGAGCAGTCAGAGTTCGAACCCACAACCCCAGAACACACACACACACACTTACACTCACTTACATTCACTACCTGCATCACCAACGTGTACCTGTAATAACCTACTCAATAAATCATGGAACTAATAGCCTAGAGAACATGTGTACTTAAACCATGCAATCCCTCATATATATTTATTGTTTAGCCACAGTAACAATTTTACTGCTTTATTACTATATTATATTAGATTAGGGGTGGCACAGTGGTGTACTGGTTAGAGCTATCGCCTCACAGCAAGACGATCAGTGTTCAAATCCTGGCCTGGGCTGTTCTGTGTTGAGTTTGCATGTTCTCCACGTGCTTGTGTGGGTTTCCTCCGGACATGCACATTAGGTTGATTGGTCTCTCTAAATTGCCCATAGGTGTGATTGTGTGTCTGCTGACAAGAGATTGGGATACTCAGTCACTTTATATACTCCCATAGAGCACTCCCATGAGTATAACGAACACCTGACTCATCCATGCAGCCAACCATTGCAATGACAGTGGGGGGTGTGTATTATATTACATTATATACTACCATATGACCTGTACACCATTTTGCCTTTCAATTAATGAGAAGAGAATTAACTTGTTTTATTTAATGACCCTTCTAGGTTTTGTTTGGCATGTTTATTTATTGAGGACAAAAGTATTTATAAAGATTTAAACAGTCATGCTTACATTTACATCCATGCAGAACATGATCTATAGAGGAGTCTAGTGTAAGTCTGATTCAAGGATGATTCCACAATTAGGATGTATTTATTTTTGTTGTCAGGAAAACGCCACAGTCCAGCTAAGACTCCACCTCCCAGAATCCCTGTTAGCTTCCAAAAATGGCTGCCCCAGCGGTACTTCACATTACACCCACTCACAGGCTGCGTCAGAAATCGCATACTCCCATACTAGTTAGTATGCAAATCTAGTATGCAACACGATGTAGTGCGTCCGGATACCTAGTATGTAACAGGTAGTATGTGAAAGGTTCCCGGATGTCCTACTAGGTTGGGAAAGATTTTCTAGTATGCTCCGCCAGCACAATATCCGAGCCTGACATATCCCATAATGCACTGCGAGTGAACTGAGAGCCTGTTTTGTTTGTAAACAAGACGGAGAGAGTTTATCATTATCAGTGTAGGCTAAGCTGGGGTAACATAACATAACATAATTACGAACTAAATTTAAAGTTACTTCAACTAAATAACTGTGTGGGAACTTAACTGGTGTGACGTCTTGGGTCAAAGGTTGTTGGTAAGATGGCGGATCGAGTGAGTCCGAGGTAGTATGCATACTACACACTCCCATACTAGAATTGTATACTATATCAGCAGTTAAATAGTATATACTCGCTCTAAACTAATAGGTAGTACTCAAGTATGCCATTTCAGACGCAGCCACAGACCGCTGCCTACCGAGTCTTAAACCAAAGCACCCCACCTGTTTTCAATTTACAGCACTTTATTGGTTTATTTGTTTGGTGTAACTGTATGCTGAAACTCTCAGCCCTGTTATTTTTACATTTTTATTCATTTAAGAGCAAAATGTAGCCACTGTCAGTAAAGAAACCATGTAAAATATTATATAAGTTTCATTTTAAAGAGTTAAAAGGGCAAAATATCACTTATACAACCTGTGAGAAAACATGAACATTCAAATAGACAGCATTGCACTAATTATAACTAGCCTCCAATTCAGCCAATTCAAATACTTAATTATGTAATACAATGTAGCACAGCTCACTGCCTTAAAACTAAATGTTTTATAATTTTAGTACGGTGACAGCGGTCTGATGATAAATATATGTTCTAGTCCACCATGTTTATAACTGCCCCTTTAAACATCTTGTGTTGAATACACATAATGTCTTAACAGACATCCGGTTCTCTACATGGAATACAGTTTAATATTAAAATACTCCAGGGTCATGTTAGAGTTAGAGCTATTATAAATTAAATATAAATTAACTAGTGTCACACACATTGTGTTATTACTTAAGCTTACAGATAAGCTATGACTCTGGACACTAAATCAGTTTCAGAATAAATCTAATATAAACTTCAATAGGTAAACCTAAAACTTTATTTATGCCTAAAAATCTGCTTATTGTGAAAATTATTAGGTCTGACTATGTGTGTGAATGTGTGTTTTCCCATTGCAATAGACCGGCATCCCATCCTGCTTTGCATCCAGTGTTCCTAACACAATTCCAGTAACCCTGACCAGGATAATGCCATTACCGAATATGAATGAATGAATGAATGAAGGATGGCAATTCTGCACACACGATCAGGTTGCACATATTTGCTGGTTTCCCATACTTTTGTTTATTCATAGCT
This sequence comes from Duopalatinus emarginatus, assembly GCA_028565595.1. Classification (NCBI taxonomy): domain Eukaryota; kingdom Metazoa; phylum Chordata; class Actinopteri; order Siluriformes; family Pimelodidae; genus Duopalatinus; species Duopalatinus emarginatus. Next base: position 17,556,086 of record JAOVVF010000047.1, read on the forward strand.
ATTAAAAACTACTAATAAACTATTAATAATGGCATGTTAGTAGTATATATGACTTTTAGGATGAATAATCACATACCTCATATGTGAGCAGCTTTACCTCTTATCATGTGAAAACCAGTGAAAATGTACTCTACTGATTAGTAACTTATTAATTTGAGCTGGACAAAAAGAGTATAAACCACTCATTGTCATGGAACAAGGAAATTAGAAACATGCTAGATCTACTCTTTCCCATCAATGAGTGTACGCTGGTCCTGGGTTTCGCCTGTCATATACCTGATAAGGAGTATGTGATTAATGCTTTTGTGGCGGATTAATACGCACGTGAGGTGCATTTCCCAATGTTATGCAATGCCTAATCAACTTTAAACATGTTTCTTCCCACACTGTTTTATGTCAACTGCTGTAGAGTTGGTATCATTATGGTACAGAGATTTTGGCATTGACCCATTTATCTTTCTTTATTTAACCAGTCACCAATAACGTGTTAGTCCTTCAATTAAACCGTCCAAATCCACGCTGTATACTTCACTCAGGACAGACTTGCTTCATATATTTAGAAGATAGCTGAGTTGATATTGATTCTATGTCCTTCCTCTTGCATCGATACGAGTAGGAAAGAAGAAACAAATATCTTTAATAAACACAGAGAGTTCAAAATAAAAATGAAGCTACATTTTAATGAATGTAATTAAAAAATGTGTCAGGCAAACAACCAATTCACTGTCAACCAGTCATACATATAACAGTCAGAATTATAAATAGACTGCTTTGAACAAGACCTTTTTACACATTCATGCACACATTAAAGCATGTGGAAAAGACAGAGCTGCGATCTTTCAAATTCACACACAGAAACCGTGTTTTCAAAGCTGTTTTCCGAGAACTAACCACACTCAAGTCTTTTTCCTTGTTTTCCACTTTGAAGGAGATGATGTTAAAGCCATCCCACAACTTAACCTGATCAGAAGGCTGATGATCTAAGCTACCTTTTGGCAACAGGAAGTTGGAAGTGCTGAAGCGTGTGTAATGCAGGGACTGTTGTGAGCAGTCCAGTCCTCCTATAACCCTCATGAACTGTAAATGTCTAGCACAGGATGACAATATAAAAATGTGATATTATCTAAGTATTAAATGTATATTGTATTAAACAGGTTACCAGCTATTTTGAAAGAGTTGACAGTTTTGGTTATCAAAGAAAAGCACATGTTTCATGCAAACATTCAATAATTAAATACTGACCATTTAGAATTACGGCTGAATAATTAAATCTAAATGGTCAGAAGGCGATTTATTTTCTACAGCACCATAGGTCTGATAATAGTTCCAGCTGTAATATACACTGCCCGGCCAAAAAAAAAAGCCACCATCTGGATCTAGAGTCTCTGGAAGTGGTGTTATAATATGGGGTTGCTTTAATTGGTCGTATTTAGGATCATCAATGTTATGTGACAATAAAATAAAGTCATATTAGTAAATGAACAATATTATCCCATAAATTGAGTTTTTTTCCCTGATGGCACAGGCATTTTCCAGGGCAATGATGACAAGATTCATCAATTTGAAATTATGAAAGAATGGTTCAAGTATGATGTGTTATTCATTAGTAAATAAAAGATTGTTGTCATTGTCACATTATTGTCAAATTGAAAGAGAGAGAGAGAGAGAGAGAGAGAGAGAGAGAGAGAGAATATTACATATTGCTTTTCTTTCTAAAGACAGAACACATACACTTAAAAACCTAAAAAATAAATCCTTAAATGTCTTGTGTCATATTTTTAGACTGCATTCAAAATTATATAAATTGCCTTTTATCTTAACAGCTGTTTTGTTATACCTGGTTAAACATCATCAACTGTCTGTGGCACACATACAGTATACAGTACGGTAAATAAAATTTTGCTTTGCTATAACCACAGGGAAAGTGTAATGGGCTGTTTTTCTTCCTCACTGGCTTTATGGTTGTTGCATCCTAGCTAACCCTTGCATAGGGCTTAGATCTCTGCATTGATGCAGGGCCTTTTTCCAAACAACACTTTACCACAGACAGTATTCACCGCTGCTCTCTTTAACTGATATGAGGACTGTTTTACTGATATGAAAAAAGCCACTTAGTCGGTGTTGCCTAATGATAAAAGCATTTACCCAGCTACTCACGTCATATCGTTTGACATTTTGCACCCCTGTTATTGCAAACAAGGTGTGTGGATTTAGTTCAGAGACTCAGAAATAGAAAAAAAACTCATTTCCTTTTGGTTGTTGTTACCGAGGAACAGCTGTACCATCATGAGCAATGTCATTGTAACACTGAATGATTTTAAACAGGTAAACATTTCCTTGCACTCTGTTCAATTTTCTGAAAATTGTGTTGGCACTATTATGATATTGGCACCAACCGGTTTCACATGAAAGGAGTGTAAAGGTTGTCTTAACTGTAAATAATGCAGTTTTTAGTGTACACAATCAGAAAGAGAAAAATAAGTTTTACAGAAAATAATAAAGCAGTTTTACAGAAAATAATAAAATGGGTTAAATATACATGTATAGAATTTTTTAGAAATTTTATCCCTAATGAGCAAGCCGGTGGCGACAGTGCAAGGAAAAACTTCCTGGGATGACAAAAAGGAAGAAACCTTGAAAGGAACCAGACTCATAAGGGAACCCATCCTCATTTGAGTGACACAGATGTGTGAATATAAACAAAAACAAAAGTGCAGGTAGCCAGAGAATTGTAGTCTGTAATGTAATTAATGGTTTTTACATTTGTCTATTATGGTGTATTGTAGACTGTCCATGTCCACGGTGGGTCAGATGAGACTGCAAGTCACAGTGTACGCAGGGTTTGGGGAGCAAGAGGAATCTATGATAATCATCATGGTGGTGTAGATATTTTCCCTGGTGATTAGAGAGATCAAGTCCTGAACTAGTTCTTTCCTAAGCGCTCTCTCTCTGTCTCTCTAACTCTCATAAACACACACACACACACACACACACACACACACACACACATGCATGCTCACCCACACACTTCTCTCTTGAGAATGTACTGTTATCAGGTTCATGAAACTGTAACTTGCAGAGATACAGGTTGAGGTAAGTCTTACACACATGCTCTACTATACCAGTACATTGTACTACAAATCTGAAATATAGACTGATTAATTGTTTGTCCTCATACCAAAAACAAAAGATGCAGTAGCTATACACAGCTTCACGACAGAACAGGAATGACATCAGATAGGTTATAAATAAACAGATACACATACAGATCTGATACAGCACATAATCTTTCTCTCTTTCACATATACCTAATACCTAATACATACGTGTATGCAGTCAGCTTCTTGTGTTTGTGTTGGTTACTGGGGAGGGGCCAGAACAGCAATAATCTTTATCTGTTACTCTCTCTACTGTTTACATAGGGAGAAAGAACAATGAGAGAAGGAGAACTTCCTATGCAGTAGAGTAGATATCATGAGTAAAATTATTAGACGGTTGTACTATTAGAAAACCTCTAAACCAATAAAACTGATATAAAAACTGATGTGCGATAAGGAAGAGCTAGCTAGTGGAGCTATGTGTACTATAGTATTTGCCTTCCGTTATAATTATAAAGGGGGTGTGAACTGTAATTACCTGACTAACTGCTGCTATTGCCTCCTGAGAAGTGTATGCATTACTCAGTGGCATCAATTCATGGTGTTGCACTAACTAGCTAGGTGCATGTGGCTGTTAAATAAACTAGTAGGGTGAACAGAATGCAGTCTGGTCACAATTACATGTCCCTGGTCTGGGGTGTAGTGGATCCAGAGTCTATTTAGGGAACACTGGGCGTGAGGTGTGAATACATCCTGTTTGGGAATCCATCACAAGACACATAGACATTTACATATATGGGCAAGTCAGAGTAACCAATCCATACTACAATGTTTTGTGGTAGGTGGGAAGAAACCAGAGAACCCAAAGGAAACGTTTGAAGTCTTGCCAAAGTCAGCAATAACAGATACCTAAACTCAGCCTGGAGCTGTAAGGTTAGAATACAGATGTCAGAAAGAATGTGGAAGATTATAAATTAGAGTTGTTTGGAGAATATGAACCTGAAGGCTATTAAAGTAATGGGGATGCAAGGTAATTGTAGGGTAATGGTTGGTGGGAATGCTTAAATATAGTCAGTCAGTCAGTCAGTCATTTTTGATGCGTTTCGTCCGTCAGGGTTATGGTTTTGTCTGGAGCCCACACAAAATCATTGGGCACAAGGAACAGATTCTTAAATATAATTGAATCATTTATTTCACAGTCAGAAAAAGGGATTCATCTTTTTTTTTTATTAATAACATACACTATTTGTCTATTTCTGCTACAGATGTGGTTCACTGCCCCCTATTGTTTACTAGTGTGTGTAGGTTAAATGCACATTCATTTACATTTACAGCATTTGGCAGACGCTCTTATCCAGAGCGACTTACAAGGTTATTGGTATTACAGGTTAGGCCAACATAGTGTTAGGAGTCTTGTCCAAGGACCCTTATTGGTGTAGCACAGACTGGCTGCCCAGATCGGGAATCAAACTCTCACATGGGAGCACAGTGATGTTACCACTGTACCACACCAACCACCATTAATAAACAAATAAACAAAGAAAGGACAATTTCCACCAAATACGACAACAGCAGGGTGGCATGATGGCACGGTTGGTAGTGTGTGTGTGTGTGTGTGTATGCTACAGAGCTCCAGGGACCTGGGCTTGTGGGTTTAAACCTCGCAATGGTGTCTGGTGTGTTCTCCTTATGTCTGCATGGGGTTATTGCCGGGTGCTCTGGTTTCCTCCAACTGCCTGAAAAACACTCATGGTAGGCGAATTGGATGGTGCCTCTAGGTGTGAGTGAATGGAAATGTATATGGTACCCTGATATAAATTGGCATTCTGTCCAGGGGGTATATTCCTGCCTTGCGCCCAGTAATTCCAGGTGGGCTCTGGACTAAATAGATAAGAGAATGACTGACTGACTGAGTAAGACAACAACATCTACCAGCCCCTGAGAGACCCAGGGAGGATGATTTAATTCATAGTGAATATCATTACTTCTGTGCCGCCTTGCAGAACGGCACACAAGGTTAGCAATAATAGATTTAGTTAGGATGATTGCTTTTCTGGTCTTACAAGGTTATATAAATGATGAAGGATGTTTGGGGAAGTCAGAAACTAGTTTTATTTATTTATTTATTTATTTATTTATTTATTTATTTATTTATTTTTATTTTTTTTAGGGGAGGGTTCAGAAAGGTACCAAGAAATGGGAAGCGACTGTGACTTCATGATTTCCACATGACTTTGTGTGTGTAACACGACCCTCCAGTCAGTCAAACACTAATACAAGGTTTGAGGTCGAGGTCCTGGTATCCGAGTACAGGATGTGATCGACTCTTCGAGGATGTGATCATGTTTCATGTTGCGCGCTTTTGAACAGAAAGTCGGACCGGCAACTTTACCACAGTGGAGTAGATATACGTGTAGTGTAAAGCTGTGATTTGTCGGACGCGGACTGATGTTCATTACGCACAGCCATGCGGGTTATTGAGACCAAATGCGTGCAGTTAACAAGGGCGAAGCTTAACATCTGTCCAGCAGGTAGAGGAGAGAGAGTCGCTCCAGTCACTCCAGCACCATGAAGCTTTCGGGGATCCACAGAGCTGCAGTAGCGGCTCTCCTCACCTTGTGTACACGCGTGAGTTACTCTCTAAAGCTCTCCTTCACCACCTCTCAGTCTACTGAGTGAGAAACAAAGGACTTAGAAATAAGAAGTCAGTGCTAGATATGTTACAGTAATTAAGTATATACAGTAAATTAAGCTATTAGTCTCAAAAGCTTGTTTTTTTCTCTCCTTTACATGCTTTAATGAATTCATGTCAATGTGCTTCAAGTGTTTAAACAGCATGTTTACTTCGTGAAGTCTTATTCACACCTTGACCAGACCCTCCAACTCTGATTACTAGGCTATGCCTGTTTAGTATGCATCTACCTTAAATAAATAAATAAATAAATAAATAAATAAATAAATAAATGTAAAACAGGTAATTTTTACCCCAACAGGACAAGAGTTAAGGGTTAAATTACCATTTATAAACTCATTATTTATTATGAAACCAACCAAAAAACAAATCTGACATAGTGAAAAACGTGGTAAGAGACTTTATAGTCAAGTTCTCATTTGCTGGATATATTGCAATATGAAATATAATGTTGATTGTTTCATTACTAAATCATTACTTGTGATTACGCAGTATGTATAAACTCACCTTAAACATCTTGTTTTTATTTAATGATGATGATGATGATGATGATGCTACAACACATTGTTTTTGTTTACAACCCACAAAAAAAATGGACAATACTCCTGCTAATAATAGAATGTCTATTTTTACAAGAAATGGACATAAACTGCACCTTACTGCTCCCACTACCAGTGGGCTGCCTGCACTACCCCGTCCCTACATTCAGTGTTAATGTCTATTGTATTTAGTGCACTTTGTCTATAGTGTATTTATTGTATATTGTATTGTGTATTTATTGTTAATCGTCTTGCGTCGTTGCACATGCTTCAGCATTCGTGCACTTTACGTTGTATTGTGTAGTTTACTGTTCTATGTAGCACCTTGGTCCTGGAGGAACGTTGTTTTGGTTTACTATGTACTGTAAAACACTGTATATGGCTGAAATGACAATAAAAACTACTTGACTTGACTTGATAACGACTCTAAACAGCACATAGATACAAATTTTGTTGTTTGTTTTTTAAAACATTTTCAAAGTAGTTGTGTTTTCTAAAAAGAGTATTGTTTAGTGTTTAACTTGAATTTTATTTATTTGTTTATTATTATTGCTATATACTAGTACATCATGCCTGCTGTTTTTCATGTATGCTTAATTGTATGCACCTAACCAAAATCAATTGTAATATTTAATGGTTTGAAATTAGTTAATTTTAAAGTCGATGGTGACTGTGCTTATAGCAGTCTAACACAAATAATCATTTTTTTTGTGTGTGTAGGTAAAATCCATCCCTTTAGAGTGTGATCCAGAGTACTTATGGCTTCAGGAGGAAGAGAACTGCAACAACATCATCCACCAAGACAACATTACACACACTAACTCAACAGGTGAGTCATATACACTCATACACATGTGTGCATGCCTCCTTCATTTTGTACTATTCAATCACTCCCAAAAGGAGTCTCACATGAAATCACATGTATTGCCCACATCTGGGCACTTAATAAATTTCATAGCCATATGGACAAACATGACAGTTTGGGTTTGCAAACGGTTATGCTGGCAATTATGAAGAATAACCACCATTCTGCAGTGTTGCTTGTTATCACATTACACATACAACCGTGTTCACCTCAACCAGTTCCCATACACGACCTTGACAATGTCAAAGAGTCACTTATTTTCTTAGCCAAGGACATTAAGTGTGTGTTAGTGCTTATTCACTGTTACCTAATGTGTCCACATGGATATTTTTAGATATATAGTCTGTATAATGTGAAGCTTAACACGGACTGATATTGAACCTGTGTGATTGTTTAATAGTGCTGTCAGTAACATCAGACTTGTGCACACACCATAAATACCAACCTGTCAGTGCACTGACTTTAAAATAACACCAAAATGCAATACAGCTCTCTCTCTCTCTCTCTCTCTCTCTCTTTGGTGTACTCAATCATCACATATATCATCTAGGACAGGAAGGTCCACATTTGTTTCAACCTGTGTGAAATGCACTTACACTAACAAGCTGTGTATGTTTTCCTGCTGTTCATCAGAAGACCAATGTCTGCTGTCTTAAAAGGAAAACATTTATCAGCATGTGAACGGCTCCTCTCTCATGATTGATACTATGTGTATGTGTGCAGTTCCTGATTTCTTCAGACTTATTATATCTACTGACTGGCTTACTCAATTACAGTTACTATGGACGAGGAGACCGTTTAGATTGCATTATCTGTTATCAAATTATTGTACATGATGTGCATGTTTAGGGCTGAATATTAAAGTGAGCAGGAGCGTTGCAGAGAAGTTTTGGAGACTCAGTTGTAAGATATTTTTGGCTGATGTGGAGCTAATATATTTCCTGTAAGCATTATGGACAAAAACATTTTGTTTACTTTTCATCATTATGAACAAAAATATTATGTTTATTTCTCATCGTTAACCTTTGAACTTGTTTGAAGATGTCATAGAGAAGCAAAGTTCATCTGGCAAATAGGAAATACTCTGTGTACTTAATGTTTAGAGAGAAATAAAGCTAATGGCAGTATAATTTTCCCTTATATAACTCCTGCAGGCTGCAGTGCATTATGGGATGATGTGAAGTGTTGGCCTCGTGCAGAAGTTGGAGATGTGATCTCTCAACAGTGCCCCACATTTCTCATGGTTAAAGGTTGGTAGTTTGGTAGTGGGCTTAAGTCAGTCAATCAGCACAGCAATCACATGTTATTATAGATGTGATGTGTATTTATTTATACAAATAGGACGTGTAAGCAGAAACTGTACAGAGAATGGGTGGTCCAATCCGTTCCCGCCATACATACTGGCCTGTGGATCCATGAATGGCATTGTGCACCCTCCCTCAGACACGGTACAGTTAGCACAAGCTCACGTAATAGTGGTTTAAAGGAATGCTCCAGTGTTTCTTAACCGAGTCTCTGCCTATTGTATGCATGCTATATTATATTTAATTACTACATTTACATTTATGGAAGATGTCTAGATTTTTAATAGCCATTTTAATTTATCATCTATCAGAATGCAGGAGGGAACTAGAGAACCTTGAGGAACATCAGTCAACAAGTTAAGCCAAACAATTACTTCTGTAAAAAAGTTTCATTAATGCTTTGCTTAAAATTATATATATAATAATATTGTATTATTCTTTAAGAGATGGAACTGGTTTTCCCGAGGGACATATTTGTACCTGTGTCAATAATAATAATAATGTAGTTGTGTGGATCTGATGGTGCTAAAAAAAAAAATAAAAAAAAAATATTTTGAATTAAATAACTGCAGTTAATTTTTATTGTATTGTTCCACTCTTAGAATGCCTTATCCTTTAATCATATAGACAGACTCATCCATATATTTGTCCTCATGTCTAGATGACTGCAGTTCTTTGTTTACTTGCCTTAGTCCTGGAGATCTGGCTTGTCTGGAGGTTGTCAGGAACTAGTAAACATAGAAACACTTTCCTTCAGTTGTGGTGTCCATGGTATGTTTGCAGAAATGTCTAGGTAGATTTGGTGATTTATTATTCCTAAACAATAGTTGGTGTTATGGTTACAATAAGCTTTCAAAGGCTTATAAAATGGAGTACATTAGATCCGTAGTGTTACATGTACATTGTTTATCACTGTGGCAGATTTTTCTCACATTTAATCAACCACTTGTCTATTTCTAGCTGACTTATTATGGGCTGAGGTTTAAGCTCTGGGGAATGCCTCCTAACATGAATTTAAATTAGTTTTATAAATCAGAATCTTTATTCTAATAATAACCATTATTACTGGTTACCAGTGAGTTTTAGGATAGATTTGGCATTATTCTAATGTACTAGGCATTGCATGGTAAAGGTTTTGAATATATTTATGAATTGGTATTAATGTAAGGTGTCTTTAAAATGAAGTGAGGTGACTGGCATACATTCAAGCCATTCATGCAGTGAAACACACAAACTAGTGAACAAACACACTAGGGGCAATAAGCAAACTTGCCCAGAGCAGGGAGCTAGCCCTATGTACACCAGCAACTGAGGGTTTGGTGCCTCGCTTAAGGGAGCTTAGCTGTGTAGGGGTGATCAAATGGACAACTTTATGGTCACAAGTCTGGTTTCTTAACCACAGCTGCCCAACCGAAGTGGCAGACATGGTCTTCCAGCCATTTGGTCTTTCAACCAAGGGTTCCTAACTATACCAGTTGAAATTGCTGAAAAAAACAACATACAAACAAACAAAAAAATACAGGTGAGAATGTAAAAACATGCATAGTAATCATGCTTAGCTGCAGATGTGGTAGACAGGTTGAGAAATTGTGGAGTATTCCTTTAGTCTGAAAAACTACATTAAATACTGCTCTGAATCAGTCTGTGAATATGAATTAATTTATGATATGCTTAGTCCTGTGTGTGTGTGTGTGTGTGTGTGTGTGTGTGTGTGTGTGTAGATGCTGGTGTCACATGAGTACTTCATGTGGGTAAAGATCATGTACTCAGTGGGGTACAGCATCTCAGTGATCTCCCTCACTATTGCTTTTATGCTGCTGTGTGTGTTCAGGTACAGCCTTGTAAGTGTGTGTGTTTCTTTTATATAATCCTAATAAACCTGTCTTTAATAAAAATACATTATGGAATGTTATCTTTTCTCAGGAAGCTTCACTGCACTCGGAATTTCATCCACATGCAGCTCTTTCTGTCCTTTGTTTTGCGGGCTGTTTTCATTTTCATAAGAGATGCAGCATTACACAACTCACAGGATTACTACCACTGTGAATATCACCCGGTACACACACACACACACACACACACACACACACACAGCACAGCACAATTATTCAGGAAATATTCGCACATTAGAAATACACACAATTATAACAGGAAAAAAATCTACTGGATAAATAAGTTATCTGTGTTATTCCCTGACTGTGTATATGCCTTTGTATTTTCAGCTTGGTTGTAAGGTTGCACTGATTTTCTCAAACTATGGCATACTGGCCAACTATAGCTGGCTGCTGGTGGAGGGTCATTACCTGCACAGCCTCATCCACCTGTGCCTACACTCACCAAGAAAACGCTTGCACTGGTACATCAGCTTTGGCTGGGGTACGCCTCTATCTCTTTCTCTCTCTTTACACACACCAGTAGCTAATCCACTTACCCATATGTTTTTTGGGGTGAGAGGTAACCGGAAAACCCAGTGGACATTTACATAGACATGCAAAACATAGGAGCACATGCGAAACTCTGCCCAGGTTGTAACTCAAACTCAGAAATGAACCACAGACCGTGGAGCAGTGATATATTAATGTAAGCTTCTGCACCGATTGCTTTCTGACACCAGAACAAAAAAAGTTGTTAACGAACTGAACGAATGAAATGAAAGTGAACTATTTTGCCTTACTGTGTTTGCACACAGAAGAAATGTGACCTCCGCATTTAACCCATC
>JAOVVF010000047.1:17647159-17658424 GCA_028565595.1 Duopalatinus emarginatus
TATACCGCTTTTACACATAAGCCATAAGCTCAAACAGTATGTATTGTTTATTTATAATGTTTTTATCATATTAATCTGTTATTAATTGTTAATAATAATAATAATAAGTTATAATTATTATATTTGTTAATAATCATTAATTATTATATTAATTATATTATATTCATTAATTTACAGACTACTGTGAAAAGGTAAAACTTTATAAAACTGTATAATAACTGATATGTAACTGAGCAGGAATATATGAATAAGTAACGAATAGTACTATATTAATACCCACTTCACTAATGAAAAATTATATAAAAGTAATAAGTTCGTAGTTTGTTACGATCCAAAAAATATGTATGTCTCTAAAAGAACTACTAGTTGAGTAGTCACTATGTAATGAACTATCAGCTATCATGTACTTCGCAGTACAATTTCTGATAGGGCTAAATCACTTGTTTCTAGTTACAGCATATTGACCTATGGGTTTTTATGCTTTGCATAAGATACTGCATGTAGTTATAAAGGTAGGAAATGGACAAAACATAGTTACAATAAAAGTAGTGTAAATAAATTCAAATGCTTTTGATTAAATAAAAACAGTTGTTATTGTCTGACAATAAAGTTTGTTAGAAACATCAACGTTATGGCACTGCAGGCATAGGACAAAAAAAAAAGGTTTGACTGGACAACTTAGTAAAACTGTTTATTCATGTAGTATTCTAACTTCAAGACTCAGACAGAAGAGAGAGACAGAAAGAGAAAAAGCAGACAACAGAGGCTTTTCAACACCAGTCGGGGGCAAGCTTGCTGACAGCACCCCAGACACAGTACAGCATGTGAATCCCAGACTTTGTGTGTGTGTGTGTGTGTGTGTGTGTGTGTGTGTGTGTGTGTGTGTGTGTGTGTGTGCGCGTGCATGCTCATCTGCATGTCTGTGTCTGTGTCTCTACAGACACGTATGCGCAAGTGTGTGTGTGTTTGTATGCTGTGGAGAAAATGGAAACACATGTGAAACCAACACTCTCCATTTAGACAGTTCCAGACTCTCTCTCTCTCTCTCTCTCTCTCTCTCTCTCTCTTTCTGTGTGTGTGTGTGTGTGTGTGTGTGTGTGTGTGTGTGTGTAAGAGAAAGAGATTGAGAAAGAGATTGAGAAAGAGAGAGAGAGAGAGACAGAGAGAAAAAAAAGAGAGAGAAACCACACAAACATAAGTAACCCTGCACAGTTAAATATTGTGCTGTAATATACCTGCTCTAACTCATAATCTAACAAAGAAATTGGTGTAGGTGTAAGTGTGGAGTATGTGTAGGTGGCTGTGTGTTGTGTTTTTGTGTGTGAAAATATGAGACAGTAAGATGTAGACATACAGATGCGTGACAAATTCATGGGAAAAACAGTAGCTCTGTTATGCTTTTGGGGTGTTTATTTATTGCCAGCACAGTTTGCCACTTATCTCCTCAGAATGCAACTCACTGCAACGCAGTATCCTATCCTTATAGCCATGGCCTCTTCCAGGATTATAATTCCCTAAATCACTAAATGGTGGGATGAGCATGAAAATGACTGTACAATTTTTAACCCAGTTGTACACTTATAGGAGATTTTGGACAGGCATGTTAGACAGTACTTCCATCATTATCATCAAAACAGCGAATGCAGGAATAAATATGGCATTCATACCTTCCAGTAGAGTTACAAAGACTTTCAGATGCAATGCATTAAAGCTGTTCTAGTGGCATGTGGTGACCAAAAACCTTATTATGGTTTAGTAAACAAATTTCCCACAAGTCAGTGCAATGTTCTTTAGCTGTCATGGGGACTCACTAGAGTTCCTCGGTTAACACAACAAGACCTGACACAGTACCTCGTCTGGGCTTGTGAGGTTGCTAACTGGACCCTAGAGGACTGGCAACAGGTGGTGTGGTCTGAAGAATCACAGTACCAATTGATGGAAATGTTCATATGCGATGCAGATCCTATGAAGGCCATGTACACCAGTTGTCAACATAGCACTGTACACGCTGGTGGTGGTTCCATACTCGTGTGGGGTGTGTTTTTATGGCATGGGTTGAGTCCACTGGTCTGCCTAAATATGTATTTAACTAGTTTGCCTGCTTGGTGATTATTTGCAGTTCTTCATGGAATTTATGTACCCCAACAATGATGGGATATTCCAGCAGGACAGTACCATGCTATTGGGTCCAATTTATCCAAGAAGAGTTCAAGAAGCATGCTAGAGAATTCTGATAAATGGTCTGGCCTACAAGTTCCCACAACTTGAGCCCAATTCAGCATTTATAGGATGTGTTGGAGAGGTCCTCTCCACACAGAGCTGTGAATAGATATCCAGATGGCATGACTCATGTTCATCAGTATGTTATTGTTTTCATACTCATAGAAATGTAGATAAAATAATATGTGGCATTATAAAATGGCGGTGACTACCTCAAAGAAACGTTTACACACTAGTAATTTGCTTTAGAGTATTATTCACCTATTAGTTAATGATAGTGAAGGAGACTCAATGAGATATTTAAACATGGATTAGAAAAAAACATTCAACAGCTGTTCATAGTTTTAATCAACAGTTAGTTTATATTGTTAAATTACTGTGAACGAGACAAATCACAAGGTGTCACTTTAAAAGGTAACAGTTCACAGTGTACTACTGACAGATTACTGTATAGTTCAGCAGTTCATGGAGTCTTTAACTTGACATTCACATCCACACACACACACACAGAGAGAGAGAGAGAGAGAGAGATAGATTAGATCTATAGAGGATACAGTAAAATTGCATGTACAGTTCCTCCTAAACTCCCTCCCTTTTATCACTGTGACTCGCATTACTGATGCAAAGAAGCGAGGTCTGAAATTGCAGTGTGTGTGTGTCTGTAGCATGTCACCGTGCTGTCAGTAGAGCAACTATTATCATTTTAAGACCGGACGCTTAAAGCAGGACCGGACACTCAGTGTCAACAATTTCTCTCGCCTCTCTCTCCTGCACACACACTTATACACACAAAGAAACATGGGTGAGCTGTCAGAATGTCCTCAGCAACGAGTTCATAAATCACATACCCTCATAGTTTAGATGCTATCAGCTAGACAGTGGTCATCTAGCCTCAATAACATAGTAGGACATGACAGGAGCCATACATTAAACACAGCCTCCCTTTCCTGCCTCTTTCTTTCATTTTTACCTACACACACAGACACACACACACACACACACACACACACACACACACACACATGCACGTATATATACATGCACAAAAACACACTACAGAATAATTTAAATTTAAATTAATTTAACATTGTCACAAACTCAAATTTTTAAAAAAAATTTGCATGTGGCAAACTATATGTGCATACATGTGTGAGAATGTGCATGTGTGTCTGTGTGTTTAAAGGCATGTTGGTACGAGGGATTCTGCAGCTCGGATAGCCTGAGGCGAAACCTCTGTTTAATGTCACAGCGGCCTTATCAGAGCTGTGTTTGGTGTGTGATGACTATCAGCTCTGACTACACGTTAAACTGACATGGCAACAGATTCATGACTAAAGCCAGGGAGACAGTAGACCTGCAGACTACCTGCCTGACATACAGTACATACATCGACACATGCCTAGGCTTAACCACCATCTGTCTAACAGAGGCACATACTTATGGGTGACTTTCAGATTATTATTTCTGTGTTTTTTCCATAGATATAAATATAAGAGATGGAGATGGCCGACAGGCGGTTTTAAGACAGCAGACATTTTAATTAGGATACTCACCCCCCCTAAACCCCCCACATTTTGTAAATTACAATCTGGAAGTGAAATACACTTAACTGGAATTATAAGTCATAAATCTACACAAAATAGCCCATTATACTAAAATGGAGGAGGGTGCGTCTGAAATGGGGGATGTGTCTGTAATATTCACCCCATTGCTGGGAGATAAATAAGTTCTGGCGAAAAATCAAACATTGCAAGTTGAATATTTGCATTTAAAAGTGTCACATGACCTCAGTATAAATACACCTGTTCCTGGAACACCTCCGAGTTTGGTAGAGGGCATATTTAAATGAAAAAGATAATGAAAAACAATACACTATTGAAACAATCAATTAAGTCTCTGTTATAAAATAATATTCCAAACTTTAAACATATCACAGTATTATTAAAAATGGGGAGAATACAGCACAACTTTGACTCAGTGTAGAGTAGGCCGTCCACCAAAATCAGTGATCAGATAAAAGGGGGATTAATCAGAAAAGCAACCAATAGAGTAACTTTGATAGAGCCAGAGCGATGAATGGGTAAGGTTTAATACAAGGCTATCAAATGTTCCAGTCTGTAAAAGACCTGAAACTGGGGCTACTGGAGCTGGAGATTCACCATCCAGCAGGACAACTGTAATTTCAGCCAAAAAATGGTTCTACTATGTTTGGTCCAAGGTGGTGAATACAAACAATAAATATCTGGGTTTGTTTTTGTTTGTTTGTTTGTGTGTGTGTGTGTGTGTGTGTGTGTGTGTGTGTGTGTGTGTGTGTGTTTAATTAAACATTGTTTTTATATATTATATATTATTATGTAATAGTTTTTAATTTCACCTTCAAATGTAATGCAAATTAAATATTTTATATAACAAATAACATTCTTCATTTCCAATGAAGAGTCCATTTCCAATTCCAGATTGTAATACTACAAAAATTAAATGGATGTGAATACTTATAGAATGCACTGTACGTATCTGTATCTAAGGCATTTATTACTACTTATGTAAAAACATATACATTTTAACATACTTATATTTATTTAAAAACCTAGAAATAATAATTTCTCAACATGTCATCATAATTAGTTACTTAAACACTCATAAATTTGATTAGAATATAGTAATGATCGTTTTCTCATCATGGTTTTCCCAATATGCCTTAATAGCTTAATTGAGCTTAGAGGGGGGCAGCCATGGCCTAATGGTTAGGAGACTGATCTCATGCCCCGAAGGTCAAGGGTTCAATCCTCGCACAGGACTAGACATGAAAAGGCACCTAACTCCCCCAGCTGCTCCCCAGGTGTCATGGTTTGGGGCTGCCCCTGCTTCAGGCAAATGTGTTCACTGCCATCTAGTTTGTGTGTGTTTTACTGCACAGCTGAGTTAGCTATCAATGCTTGCAGAAACAAACCATAGTTGATGATCATCAAAAAATTTAATATATAAAAGATGGAAAACATTAAAGCACTAAATATAGGTTTTACTCAAATACGTACGTGTCCTATCATCACAGCTCTTGAGTGTTGGTAAAGAGGTTTTTGTTGTGGTTGTTGCTGTTGCTGTTGTTTGATTGATACAAAACAAAGTTGATACAAAGTGCATTTATATTAATACAGAAAACCAACGCTATGCATATTTAGAAGCAAACATGGGGGAAAAAGTAAGTCATGGCCAGGGAACCAAACTCCTAATTTGGGGAAATCATTTCAAAGTCTACATATGACCAGATGCCAGAGGTTGTACCTCTTAGTTATAATATCAACTAATATCAACTATTTTTTTATTTATTAAATACTAAAATTTACTTAATTTTACAGAAAATCCATCTAAACTGCTTGCATTCACAACCTATATCATTCTACAACGCACTCTACATCACTGGCTTATTGTTTGGAGTGGACGATGTGTGTCAGAGTGAGAATGAGGGATCTCATGTCCTTTGACCTTCTATTGGCCAACAATGACTCTGGCATGAGGAAGCTAATGGAGCATCATTTGTGCTTTCGGCCCATTGGCTCAGTGAGCGATGAGAGTAAGGTGTATGCAAGGCTGTTGCCTTGGTTACAGTTGGCAGGTTGAATTGTAAAGTGGATGATGAATGAGCTGAGAGATGAGCTTCTATGTTCCATTATACTCGACACACACACACACACACACACACACACACACACACACACACACTATACAGTCACTTAGAGGCCTGTCCTGCATCATATTTACAGAAATCCCCTCAGTGACCATGAAAAAGCATTACTGACTCTCTGTGAAAATAAACAGATAAGGTACATAGTTATGAGAGTGAGACATATAAGCCTGGGCCCACCAATATGTCCCACCAATATGGAAATCTTGTGTTTTGTTTTGGCGCAGTAACACTCATAAAATGTCCCTGTGTTCTCACACGCTTCCCGATAATAATTACATTATTGTCTTCTACAGTTCCTTGGTTTCCACAGTTTAGGTAGGTGTTATTCATGGCCCACTTGGTGATTTCATCATGCCTTTAATCTTATTTGCACCATATAATTTCTATGACAGGGTGTGTTTCCCATACAATGATGGAGACAACCATTAAACTAACTGGTCCGAGGCACTGTGACACTAACTAACATCGGAGGCATGACTGTTTCCCAAAGCGGTAATACCTGGTTCATGCCGCAGTAGTGCAAACCATGTAGGTTAGAGGCACCACAGTCTGAACTGCAACGTTTCCAGAAATGTTTGTTCTGATTCACAACTGCTTCCCAAAACTGTTGTACCACAGTAGTTTGAACTATGTAGGTTCGAACCACCGTAGTGTGAATTACAATGATTCCAGATATGTTTGGTTTTGTTCTTACAGCGGGAAATGCACAAATCTTATAATATGATGCCAATATATGACAGATGTGGTCAAAATCACGTAATTAAAGTACAGTACTCATATCGCAACATATAGTGTACTCAATATATAACAATAATTGTAAAATCTACAATTAAATTGAATAAAAATATACGTCACAAAACAATATAATACTACCTATTATATTTTTTTTAAAGGAAAAACTACTCGCAAGCTCCGTGCATTCATAGATACAAGAAAATATATCATGCGGAAAATTATAAGGATACAAAATTAAATTTAATGAATAAATAAATGGATACACAATAGACACATGCTTCCAGACACTGTGTCAGCCATCACATCGATGACGTAAAATGCAGGAACTAAGCTTCTAACTATGGTATTGGGAAACACCTGTGTCGCTTAACGATGGTATGGTATGTAAGTTACCAATGTGGTTACCTGCATCATTCGAACTATGTAGGCTGCTAACAACTATGCTTTTGGGAAACGCACCCCTGGTTAAGATTAAGATGAGGAACAGCTGGCACAGAGACACACAGAGAGACACACACACAAAATTTAGCATAGCCAGTCCATCTACCTGCATGAAATATGGGAATAACAATATTAAATTTAATCCAAACCTATTGCCCACAGCCATTCAAAGTCTTACAATGTTTGCACATGATGAAATTTATTTTAAGATTGTCCCCGGATCCCGGCCAGAAAATCTAAACAGCTCTGCTCTCTGTACAACTTTCATATAGAAATTAGTATCAATTATCAATTATTTAGCCTATATCATATTTTTTAAGCTAACTGATTAGAGAATCATATTTAAGAGTCATTTATTATATACCATTATTGCAGAGTAATGGCAGGCTAATGATCATTGATAGGCAATTAGTATAATCATTAAATGATTATCTCTATTGAGCAGCATGTGCTGGGAATAATGGCCAAGCTGCTTGTTCTGTCCTACTAAAGCCCAATTCATTACTCTTCACACTGAAGGGTCTCTTGGGGTATATATATATATGTGTGTGTGTGTGTGTGTGTGTGTGTGTGTGTGTGTGTGTGTGTATGTGTGTGTGTGTGTGCATATGTTATAATGGTACTTTGATTTGCAGTGATGGAGAATGCAGGTGACAGTCATGTGATGTCACAACCAGTCTATCAGACCTCATTACAACCACAGGGTCAAAGGTTGAGCTGCTTGAGTCCATCTGGAGCATCCGTAGAAACACACACCACATGCACACAAACAGACAGGGACACTCCCACACCAGAACGCCTACTTTCATATGCTAATATCTGGCCGTATGCTCACCAAGTTCACAGCTTAAAAATAATGACACACACACACACAAACAAAGACAAAGACAAAATTGAACAAATTCAAACAGAAGAGGGAAATGCATTTGGAGTTCATTACTGCATGCAGTTGAATCCTGCATGCAGTCACTAATCCTTGCAAATTGTTATACACACACACACACACACACACACACACACACACACACACACACACACACACACATATATATATATATGACTGACTAGTAGATGATTATGAGTTACTAAGAAGGATTTATACATGACTACTGTTGACTGCTTGTGATCATTATCTAATAACAATAATAATAATAATAATAATAATAATAATAATAATAATAATAATAATAATAATAGTATATTATGTTCATAATTTTTATAGTATTTGTGTATGTTTCACATCCAAGGCCACTGGTAAACAGTATCTGTTTGTAAGAATACATAGTTGCATCAAATATTCTCTCTGTATGCATAAAGTACCACATCGCACAAAAAGGCCTTATGAGGGAACACAAATATGTGCAATGAATGTGATGTAATAACATGGTGAATATAGCATACCTAGAATGCACTGGAAGAGTGTAAATGAGTGATATCACTGTACTTCAACTGAAACTGGTTCAGTAACACAAAGTATGTGAGCAGTAATGGGTCCAGCAGAACAAAGACTCAGTCCAGTTATGTGTCCAGTACCACAAAGCCCAGTGTAATACGATTGTCTTACCTGTCCAATACTACATTATTTATGACAGTACCAAATCAGCACCATGGAGAGCAGAGAGAAAGAAGTAGTAATGGTGTGACTCAACTATCAATTTTCCAGAAATCCCAGGGCAGAGGTCCTGGAAATGGAAATTTTAATACAGTATAGATTAAGGATATAACACAATATTTAGAACGAACAAATGTACTATTTTATTTCTTTTCAGAAAGCAAAAAATGGCCATCTAAAGACTAGATACGTGATAAAGACCGGAAGGACACAACAAGAGTCATGCTAATGGAAGACATTTACTTTGATGCAGGTGAGTCAAAATAACCACATTATTAACATGCATTTATAGTGTTCAGTCATTTATTCTTGAGTTGTTCATTCACTCTCTGGGGTTTGTCCTGACAAACATGAAGTACTACTTGGCCTATATTTTGGGAAATATATCCCATGCACATCTCTAATTGAGATCAGTAATGACCTTGAGTGGTGTAGCTGAGATGGAGGAACATTTACAAAAGCAGGGTTGGGTGCATGTGCAGGCAATACTTTTAATAAAACAAATACCATAGGCATAACATTTGAAAAGTCATAAAACGCAAAAAACTGACAACTCAAATACCTGAAAACTCGAATAACCAAAATTTACTGAACCAATTTGCATGAAACCAAAATATGCCGCAACCTGATTAACAAAAACACAGGGCTTAAAAACCTACTAAAAAGAGTTTCTAGTAGATTCTTATTTAATGTAGTAAACACCCTTTTGCTAAAGACCATTCCCATTTTGGGTTGAACTCCAAATACATAGACAGATAGGATGTACAGTATGTGTATATATGGTTGTGGGAGGATGTTTGTCTGTGTGGTGCAGGTCTTAGTGGGTGGCAAAGCCTGTGCATTTGCTGTGACCCGTGTGACCCCAAAAAGGTGAAAGGTGAAAGGTTTATTAGAGATCTGGTTAGTGACTGTTTTAAATAGAACATCTTGCAAATGTCCCCACCCCCCACCTGCTGAAACATAGACACCTGGTTCAAACACACATACTGAGGGAGGAACCAGGCCGAGAGCAGAGATGAAAGATTCCCAGCAGACAAGTGTCGCTGCCTGTGTTTTTAGGTTGGAATTATTGTCTAGACGCCTTGCTTTTCTCTTCCGTTATTTCATTTTTCTCATCTCTCATTCTTGATCTCTCTCTCTCTCTCTCTCTCTCTCTCTCTCTCTTTCTTTCTCTCTCTCTCTTTCTTTCTATCTGCCCCACTGAGTATGGACAAAGCAGAGGCTACCATACTTCCTAAACAAGTCAAGGGCTCACTTTGCATTGACACACACACGCTGCAGGGGAGCACTCTGATCAGCCACACATGACAAAAGCAGTAGGAAAGACACACTCACACAAACACACACTTATCACTAAATCCTAATCACTTCTGGATATTATAAAACATTACAAATAATATTGCTTAATAAATCACTGGCCCTATACGATATAAAAAAGTCAGGTTCGGTGTTAACAGCAACGTGTGCTTTTAGTAAGTGGAAAATTGGGCAGCCAATTGAATTTTCTACAGAAAGTTGCCATGGCAGCCATTATCCTTCAAAGAGCCAAAGAAAATGGTGTGTGTGAGCATTCAACTTGAACATCCTGTTAAGTGTGAGGCAGTCAGGAGGAAAAGCACAGACATGAGTTTCCTGAACAAACTCAGATCCAAACATCAAGGAGCTGCAGTGTGTAGCATCACTGACGATGCCAGCTTAGTCAAGATCAGTCCATTCAACTTGCTAAGCCCAAGTCCTTGAGCTACGCACACTTTTATTGGTTAAATTAAGTTTGTTTTCAGACAAAATACAAAAGTATGCAGTGTATAGGAGTCAAATGCATGGAAAGAACTGGTGTAGGTAATGAGCATATGTCAAGCTATAGCTCTTAAGCTCAATCTAGGAACTTTAAACCTTACATAAATCTAGACAAGTGTATTGGAGAAAAAAAGGGCAGGAAAATTGCTCTGGGAACCACCGATACAGAGTGTCACAATTGTAACACGAGCAATACATGTTCTGGCTGCATAAAACACATAAAACAATATAGAGGCACAAAACCTATACAAAACTATCAAATACAATACAATGAGTCACAATAATGTGTACAGCCTACCCTGGCTATCCAGAAAGCCAAAAACAGACATTCAGGTCTGGACAGCTTATCCTTGGCATTTTTTGTGAGCTTCCCATCAATGGTGACAGGACAAGACATGCAGGGTAGTAACATAGACATCTCATGTTAATTCAGAATCAATGCAATAACCTGCAGTTTAGTAGAGAATTTTAATTGAGTTTATTTAATGTAATATCAAGTAGTTTTTATTGTCATTTCAACCATATACAGTGTTGTACAGTACACAGTGAAACGAAACAACGTTACTCCAGGACCAAAGTGCTACTCGGAACAATAAACTACACAATACAATGTTAAGTGCACGAGTGCTGAAGCATGTGCAATGACTACAAGACGATTTACAGTAAATACACAAGATGATTTACCAAAAATACCCAAGACAAAGTACAAACCGGATTCCAAAAAAGTTGGGACACTAAACAAATTGTGAATAAAAACTGAATGCAATGATGTGGA
>JAOVVF010000047.1:17673715-17688387 GCA_028565595.1 Duopalatinus emarginatus
AATTATTAATAAAACAAATTAATTATAATATTATTGGATTTAGTTTGTGTGTGTGTGTGTGTGTGTGTGTGTGTGTGTGTGTGTGTGTGTGTGTATGTCTTTATCTGAAATATCAGGACCATTGCCACATACAGTGTATGGACTCATTTACACTCAGGACAAATGTCAGGACAAAAGTCATGTCCTAATAAACAAATTTCTTTATAAACAACAACAACAATTTAATTTTCAAAAACTTTCTTTCCTTTGGGCTACTGAGGTTAAGGGGTTTAATTAGACTTTAAGATAGAGTTAGGGTTAGAATTAAGTTTAAGGATAGGGTTAGGCATAGCTTTAATTATTTACATTAATTATTATGTGTATGGAAAGTCCTGACTGTGTGTGTGTGTGTGTGTGTGTGTGTGTGTGTGTGTGTGTGTGTGTGTACATCAGGTATTTTCCATTCTGCACTAACAAGTTACTGAAAAAACAGAAAACATACACATTGACCATTATATTTTTATTATTTATTTGTTTATTTATTTCCTGAAGTTGATAATACAAATAATGATAATTTTTACTCTTTTTTTTTTTTTTTTTACACATTTTTACATTTTACACCTACAAATAATCTTGTTTCTGTTCTGTAGAATTAGCTTGAATAGTTTTTCACTGTCACAGGAGTAAAAAAAAAATAGTTGAGTAAACACGTGATTCTAAGTAAACACACACGTGATTTAATAAATGTGACGAATGGAACCGCCCACTCACAGAGTCACGTGACTCAGTGTAGTCTGTAATATGGCGGCGTCCAGTGTTTTCCAGAGAGTAAGAACAGGCTCTAAACTCGGGGCTCAGTATGACCAAGAGGGGAACATCATACAGGTATGCCTTTATTATAATGTGTTTGAAATAAGATGTTTTTTAAATAAACGTCTCTGCCTTTATGTGTGTGTCATTATCTTAACAGTTGTTGCTAGCTATTTAGCCTAGCTAGCCTCTGGATGTCACTGCTATTGGTTAACGGTACAGTCAACTAGTTAAAGCCATCAGGATGTTATCAGTCACCTACAAGAGCCTCACTCCTTAATTCTGTGAGGAGGTTTTATATATAACAGCAGTTCTGCAGATCTGAGATTGTATTGACACATCCTCATCACGTGACACCAGCAGGTCAGGTCATTACAGTGTGTGTGTGGTTCCTTTTATATAAACCTTTACTCAGGGCAGAAATGGCTTCAGTGCTTTTAGTGATCGCAATACAAGTGGACTGTAAAAAGGACTTCACTTGTTTAAGGGAAGCTGAGGGCCTGTAGTTATAGGAAACAGACTTGTGATGGATTCCCACACCGACAAGATGCGACTGAAGTACCCTTGACCAAGACATCTAACCCCCAAATGCCCCCTGGGCACCGTGGATGACACCGTGGATGACACCGTGGATGACACCGTGGATGACACCGTGGATGGCACCGTGGATGGCACCGTGGATGACACCGTGGATGACACCGTGGATGGCACCGTGGATGGCACCGTGGATGGCACCGTGGATGACACCGTGGATGACACCGTGGATGACACCGTGGATGACACCATGGATGGGCTTGCCCACTGCTCCGGGCATGTGTGTTCACTACCATTAGTGTGCGTGTTTCACTGCACAGAAGGGCTAAAAGTCTGTGGTGAAAGTGAACGTGAACTATTTGCCTACTGTGTTTGCACACAGAGGAATGTGACTTCCTCAATTAACCCACCTGTGAACAAGTCAAGTCAAGCAGTTTTATTGTCATTTCAACCATATACAGTGTTTTACAGTACATAGTGAAACAAAACAATGTTCCTCCAGGACCAAGGTGCTGAACAATAAAGTACACAGTAGAACTACACAGTAGAACGTAAAGGGTACGAGTGCGTTAACTTGTGCAATGACTCTAGACAATCTACAATAAATACACAGGACAATATACAATAAATACGCAGGACTCAACATTAAATGGGGGGGGGGGGTTTAGTGCAGACAGCCGTAGGTAGTGGGAGCCGTAAGGTGCAGTTATGTCCATTTATGTACAGATGTAGCAGCAGTTATTGACCATATATTAATATAACACCAGGGGGCAGTAAACACACTTGCCTGGAGTAGGTGCAGCAATCAAACCATGGTGCCCAGGGAGCACTTGGGGAAGTTGGGTGCCTTGCTCAAGGGTCTTGTGCAGGGATCAAACCTAGGACTTTCTGGTTACATAACCGGTTTCCTAACCACTAGGCCATGGCTGCAGTCTCACAGTGATCAATGAGTATTTACTGCATTGTATACACTACAATGCCTATAGCATAAGGTAATAATGAATATGAGGAACATAAAACAGCAGGCAAAACATTTTTGAAATGAAATACCTGATGCATCAACCAGTTGCATGCCATAGAGTTACTGACTTTAGTACTGGCTGATGAATGGTTGGAGTAGACATAATACATGCATGCAGTACTTTTGTTACATATATACTATTACTGTAACTATTCCTATCTCAGACACAATACTACTGTTAATGCTGCCTTATAATGACTTAAGCTCCATAGCATAATTGCTGTAAGTAGCTTATCTGTCATGTTTTTGCCAACATTGCTGACTTGGTTGTAGAACCACATGACCCCACAGAGTTCACTTTCACAATAAATATGGTCAGTTTATGGTCTGTTTGTGGGTCTCTAAAGGTGTCCGAGTTCATTTGTTGTGTTCAAGTCATCAGTCTGAAACGGACCAAGTTTAAAAGAAAAAAAAAAAACAGTCAACTCATACAGATGTTGATATGGTACAGGTGGAAACACGTGAAGATGAGGAACAGAGTGTCAAGCTTGCAGAAATCCTGGAGCTGTTGCTGGCTGCTGGGTATTTCAGGGCACGCATCAAGGGCCTCTCACCATTTGATAAGGTACATTCATATTTTTAAATTGACCTAAAATCTCTTAACCTTAACCACACCTTCCAGCATTTCTTTTAACATGTGAACCTCTTTTTAATATTACTACAGGTGGTTGGAGGCATGACATGGTGCATCACAACATGCAATTTTGATGTAGATGTTGATCTACTCTTTCAAGAAAATTCCACTATAGGACAGAAGATGTAAGTTGTTTTTTGTAGAGCAAAACACTGACACTGTGAAAAATGTGAGGAAGGACATTTGAGGTCCAGACAGGATTTCAGGTTTTCATGCAATTCAGGAAAAACCTGAAATGAAAATGTGCTTGAGTACTGTCTAGCACCTTTGAAAGTAATCTCAGAAAATTTCCAACTTTTGAGTGTAATCAGCATTCATTTACATTTAGAACATGCGTACTTGCCATTTCTATGAAACATTTTGCACTTTGCATTATGCTCATAATGTCAAATAATATATTTTTATTATTGTTAATAATATGAAGAAGAAGGAGAAAAGATGATGATAAATAGTATAGTTGTTATTATTATTATTATTATTATTTGTTCAAGGAGTATTATGTTCTTCTGTGATTGTCATAGAGTCCTAACAATTTATACTGCTTTATGTATTTTTTTTCAGTTCTCTGACAGAGAAGATTGTTTCTGTGCTACCCAGGATGAAGTGTCCTCATAGGCTAGAGCCACATCAAATCCAAGGCCTTGACTTTATCCACATCTTTCCTGTCATACAGGTGACTTTGGAAGGCTTTTTTTGAGCTGAAATGTAAAAGGTCCATTATTGTTTGCCTGTAGCTGATTATTACATTATTTTCCATAAGCAAAGATTTTTCCAGTCCTCTGTTATTAATGAATATTTTCCTTTTTTTTCCCTTTTTTTTCTTTTTATATTTGAATATGTGTAAATTTTTATAATTGATGTGTAAATACATTATTAATACAGTACTGTTAATTATGCAAATGATGATGAGCACTTCTTCCTGTCCGCCGCAGTGGCTGGTGAAAAGAGCGATAGAGACCCGGGAGGAAATGGGAGACTATGTGCGTGCCTACTCCATCTCTCAATTCCAGAAAACGCACACATTTCCTGAGGTGAGACAGCACTAACATCCACAGTGCTGCTGGAATCTGGTCAGAAGTTTCTTAATTTTCTAGGCCGTCATGCTCCGACATTAGTGCTAGTTGTAAATAAAATTAACTGTTTGTATTAATATGCTTAAATAAAAAAATAATGTGATATGACTTCCTAAAAGGAAAGATATTATTTATTTTTTATGGAAGAAGGCTTGGGTGTCAGTGGGGTGTTTGTAACACTCAGTAAGGTTTCTGCCATGTGAGAGTTGTCAGGATGAGTGACTTTGCATTTCTGTTTTCTTACTGACATGAAAAGCTTCTCTTATTTATTTTAAGAGAAAAAAAATGAGAGGCTTGAGAGAGAACCACTGTGTATGGGTGCTGTAATGAAAGTTTCAAGGACCTCCCTTAACATTTAAATGTGACTATTAACCATTAAAAAATGTAATCCCGGTCTTAAGAGGAATAAAACACTTCAGATCATGCTGCCATTAGAAACGATCAAACTCCAGGATTGCAATGCTTTTCCCTTTTGCATCATGACATCTTATTTGTTGCATCTGCCTTGTAATTTTTTGTTGTTTGCTTAACTTGCACTGCACTGAGTTTTACATTTAGTTACCAGAATCAGCTCACACTTTATTGTAATCAGGTCACTGATTTGGCCATTATTTTTATCATGAACAAATGTTTTTGCAGGATGAAGAGTTTGAGCAGAGGAAACAAAAAGCAGTAAGAACAGTGGTGGATGTGTCTGTGAGTATCTCATTATATCTGTTCTGTATAAACACACTGCCATTCATATTGATTCTTTAATCGTGTCCTTCAACACAATTTTATTGGATGATACATTCCCTGTTATAGCTCTGTAATTGTGTTATTTAATGCCTATGATTTCTTTTTATTTCTGTTCAGCATAACCCAGGCTTTCTCATGTAGATCCATGCACTGTACAGCCACTTTTTATCTTTTTCTTTTTTATGATGCGCATGGCTATGAACTCGGTTCCAGAACTGCTTTTGTAATTAAAAGACACAATCTTCTAAAGCATTTCAAAAATTCTGTATAAGAATCATGTTTGTCTGTGTGTCGGTGTGTGTGCGCATGTGCATGTCCATGTGTGTTTGTGTAGGGAGTGTATGCTCCTCAGAGGCGATATAAGAGGCAGGCTGATGCTGGAGAGCTTCTGGATGAAGAGTCCAGGGTTCATTCCACCCTGCTTGAGTATGGCAGGTAACAGACATGCACACACTACTGAAGTATTATAGGTATGTACAGACACCCGCACATGCGTATCCTGGAGTATAACATGTACCGCACATATAGTGCGCTGTGCCATTGTGCTTTACCTATTCCTCTTCTCACCTTTTTCATTATTCAGTTCACTTTTCTGCTCTTCATTCCGTCTCATTTCTTTGGTGTATTTATGAACTTTATGCCAGTGGCCATAAAAATGTAAACCATTTAAAGTCTTTCTCTCTGTATTTCACCTGAGGTGTTCAGAACGATTCCAAAGATCTTACCTGTCACCTCACCTTCACCTCACCTTCTTCTTTCCTCTTCTTTCCTCATCTCATCAGTTCATGCCTAACTCTTTCCCTCTACATGCAGTAAGTACCTGTGTGTTTAGTCAGATGATTTCAAATCCTTACAGATCCTTCAGATCAGTTCCTTTTGTTTTTGCCCCCTTTTTGGCATGCCATTTTTCCTTGAATAAAATTCAGAGCAGCATGAAATATCAGTATGATTTATTTTATTTTATTTTTTTGTTCCATGTGACGTGTCTAAGCTACACTGCAACTGTATAAGTGCTAACAGATTCCGCGTTACGTAATACTTATCTAAAATACAGTGCTTTCCTTCCTTTCTTGGCAGACGTTATGGTTTCAGTAAGCAATCTAAACAGGACAAAGTGAGTTTTCAGTGCATTGAAAAGTCTTTAAAACAGTAAATTATAACTACATTCACCATATTGTAAAATGGTGTTTAAAAAAAACTTCCTGTGGTTGTTTTGCAGGCTGAGGAGAAGAAGATGCTGTTGGCTCAGGGAGGACAAAGTGTGCCCCCTGGCATGACTGAAGTTTCAGAGGAGGAGGATCTACAAGCAGCAGAGGAGGTCCGTTAGCTCTGATGTGTTTATATTTCAATTTGTATAAGTCTGAATAAGCAAAAATTAAGAACATATGCTTTAGTGAGCTTTAAAAAAAATCTAAGAATTTCTGCAGAACACTTCTGTCCAAAATGTCATACCCCACAAGGCTTGATAATTCATTTCAATTTCATTTTAATATTATTTTGAAATACCCTGTGCCTTTTTATATAGTATTTCACACAGAAAGGAAGCAAAGTAATACAATGTTTCAGTGAAAATGGCTGTGATTTATGAGATCGAGTTCAATGAAATTAGATTTAGCCATTTGAGACTGGTTTGAAAGTGAAATGAAGTGATTGACTTCCTGTGCTTGCACACAGGAATTTGTGTGAGGAATCTGACCTCGTACAGTGAAACATGCACACTAGGGCAGTGAATAACCATTTACCCTGAGCTGTGGACAGCCCCTATCCATGGTGCACAGGGAGAAGTTGGGGATTAGGTGCCTTGCTCAAGGTTACTTCAGTTTGGGCATTCTCAAGGAGATAATGGTTGTAGAAATAGTTGTAAGCAGCTGTAGAGTGCTATGACATTTATTATTAAACTCCAGACTCAATATACATTAATACATTACTTTTTCTCTCTTCAGCTCAGAATCAAAGCCCTCATGACTGGCATGGCTGCCATGGCAACAGAGGAGGTACAGTAAGATTCATAGATCATTTGACCTTCATGCAAAAGCATAATCAGTGTAATTCTTTTATTATATGTGTCATCTTACTGTAGCTTGCTTTAAATGTGTTTGTAGGGAAGGTTGACAGCTAACACTGTGGGACAGATTGTGGGGCTGCAGTCAGAGGAAATAAAGCAGATTGCTTTTGAGTATGCTGAAAAGGTGAGTAGCCTGATCATTAGACTGCCTGCTAATGTGCAGCTAACTTTTTGGATCGTGATACCAGTGCCAAATATTCTATATTCATGGGGTGGTTTTTTTTGTTGTTGTTGTTGTTGTTTAAAGCCATGCTTTCAATATGGATTCTGAATTCTGTTCATCTAGGTTTTTTCTGCTATAATGCCTTCCACTGGTTGTTTTGTGGCTTGTATCTGGACACATTTTCACTTGCCATATGAGGCTGCTGTTTGTCAGACTGAAATCTGATCACTGTATATCAGCCATAATATGTGGTTAATAACCCGTTTGTGATTCTGAGGTTTCCAGAGCAGTGTAATCCATTGGTGAATTTAGAGTATTTTATGTGGATAATCCTGTTTGATACTCAAAATGCGTAAAATGATCGGGGTTAATAAGCATGTGGTTCTGCAGGCGGAGCGCTCTGCCGAGGATCGTACAGAACGGTATGGCCCTGTGCAGCAGCATCGCCGCATGGTTGCGTCACTTAACAAACAGATCCAGCAGAAGACCAAAGAACTAGAGGAGGTAAGATTTACACATACACACACCATATTACTGATGAACACGAATACACAGCTTGGGGTTCTGTCTGTGCTTTATTCAATCCTCAGTTAGTTTCATGCCTTTTTTTTTAGATGCAGGCCAAGCAGCAGGATATGAGATCAGCGTGTGAAGAGGCCAAGGGAAAATTAACTGAGGTAACACAACTGGATAAGAGTCATTTAAACATACAGTATGCATAAAACAAACAGTATTACTGATTATAGTCGTAATTAATGGTGTGTGTGTGTGTGTGTGTAGGCCACTGAGCTGGCTGAAAAGTTGGAGAGAGAACTCGGATCTTTGGCAGATGTGGAGGCTCAAGCTGACTCTGGGTAAGTGGGTTTTTTTTTTTGTTGTTTGTTTGTTTATTTATTTGTTTGTTTGTTTGTTTTTTGCCAGATTTTTAGCTGTGTATGTTCTGTTGTGTATATATTCTAGTGAAGTAAATCAATTTTTCCCTGCAGATTGCTCGAGAAATTACGTGCACTAGTGGCCATGAACGAGAACCTCAAACAGCAGGAGCAGGGGTTCCGCACACACTGCCGTGTATGTTTTATCAACTGCCTAATTTATCTTCTGTTAGTTTTGAGAGTCAGTTCAGTAATTGTGCTTCTTTGAATCTGTAGGAGGAGATGACACGGCTACAGAAGAGTATCGAGGACCTAAAGATAGAGTTTGGAGATGAGGCTGATGATCAAAAGGTCATTTAAGCTAGGTTTAATAGGGTATACGGACACACATTCATACAACACACACTGTTCTGGGTTCATCTGAAGACAATACATATTTTGCAATATAGTAGATGTTATTAGATGTTAATTCAACTGTTTTTCTCCTCTGTTGTTTCTTAATGGTGTCTTAAGATAGAAAATCCATGTATAGAGTTAGGAAAAGAATTTGAATATAATGTAAATTTGTTGAAAAGACACAAATTATTCTCAGGCTGTATAATAATTTGATAGCATAATGAAAATAACATAATGTTTGTCATGCACACTCACATCCCTCTGTTGCTCCATCCCTGTCTCTCATGGGTTTTAGGAAAGAAGTCGATTGATTGATCAGCAGTACATTACAGACCGAGAGAAGCTGCAGAAGATCCGCCTTCTGATGGTAAGACTGGAGAATCAGCATTTACTCTCTATACTGAAGAAGAATTCCCTTTCATTTATTGGTGTTATACCCTGTAGGCCCGGAGGAACCGGGAGATCGCTATTCTGCAGAGGAAGATTGATGAGGTTCCCAGCAGAGCTGAGCTTACACAGTACCAGAAACGCTTCATTGAACTCTACAGTCAAGGTGTGGATGTGTGTGCCTTTGCATGTTCCTTGATTGATTTATTATTTATGCATGAAGCTGCTTTATTTACTAAAATCAATAGCATGAGATCACAATCACATGGTTTAATTGATCCTCTATATACTAAGGATTTTTCTCTTCCTACAGTTTCTGCGACACACAAAGAAACCAAACAGTTCTTTACTCTCTATAACACTCTGGATGATAAGAAGGTCTACCTGGAGAAGGAGGTACTTAAGACTTGTTTTATGGGATTTTAAAATTCTTACTTTAATAGCTAATGTACTCATTACAGTCCCAGTAAACCTAACATCAATGATTGTTTAATAATTGATCATGTTGGACTTGTATACAATATACAACTACAAATATTGAATAGTTAATAATTTAACATGTACTTTGTACACAGGACATAGAACTTTTTAAAAATGTGGGTTTTTTTTAGAGAAATTTTATGCTACACACATACCATCCAGTTCTCAAATCAGTGTGATCAGCAAATTCAGACACTGTTTAAACTGCATCACTTTTTTGTTGTTTTTAGTCGTTAAAACTTTGCTGGATGAAAATTTTTAGTAACACTTTGTAACGCTAGTTTAAAAAACATTTATAGATTTATTTATAAAACATGTTATAAAACAAGTTTTTAATTCATAAAAAACTAATCATGAATTAATTATGTACTTACATATGTAAATCATGAATTTGTCATTTTTATTATGTCTTATAATTCCTTTCTGTAATAGCATGCATTATAAAAAGTGTCGGAGAATGTATATACTTTACTCTGCACTATCTTCTGCATTGGAAAAAAGAATGGTACTTTATAGTACATATTGTAATTATTAAGAGCTAATGTGTTCTCATGATATACAGATGTAAGTACATAATTAATTCTTGATTGGTTCACTATAAATTAAAAACTTTAATTTGTTTTATAAACAAACATTTTCATTAATTGTTACCCAGTTTTATTTAATCTCGTTAAGTTTGTAGTGGAATTTCATTGAGCTTGGCTGTATCTGATTCTGCCTTTTTCTCAGGTGAATTTGCTCAATTCCATCCATGATAACTTCCAACAGTGAGTGTCAATGAATTCATATCTATATTACTAATCATTATGGAGTAGTTAAGTGGTTCAGCTATATGGCTGCCACATACCGTCAGTCAAAAACACTGTTATATAGTAACGGCTACAATAAAAAAGTTAACAAATTAAAAGACTGATAGATGACTGTATTAAATGCTGCTGGTAATGTGAGAAGCACATAGATGTTTGATTCCAGTGAATTTTCAATACATTAAAAAGTGATGTTTGGGCTTCTGTGTCCACCAGTAGAGTTGTGATTGGTGTATATGTGTGTGTGCATTTAGGGCCATGTCATCGTCAGGAGCTAAAGAGCAGTTCCTCAGGCAGATGGAGCAGATAGTGGAAGGAATTAAACAAAGTCGAATAAAGGTTGACGAGTAAAACTTTATATTTATGCTAATATGTTGTATGCGTTAAAATCTGGTTAATCCGATGACCTGTTTTATGTAATTAATAGTAAGTTTTATTTACCCTTATTCAGATGGAGAAAAAGAAACAGGAAAATAAGATGAGGAGAGATCAGCTTAATGATGAGTATCTGGAACTGCTGGACAAACAGAGACTCTACTTTAAGACTGTGAAAGACTTTAAAGAGGTGAGAACACAGCATTGCACTTTCTTTAACCGCTTTGGCAGTGAAAGTCACCGTACACCAGGGCTGTCATTTATCAAACACTGCCCAGAGGAAGTTAGAAACCTGTACACTAAATTAGAATTCATTAAATGTCCTTAGGCAGCTCCTATGCACAGGTTAAGTAATGAAGCTTAATAAATTAACAAAGTGTTCATAACCACCATTTTATAGATTTGGATGGAGACATTCCTGTGATCAGGACATTATTTTTGATTATTAGGATGTCATTGAGAAGCAGGAAGTGAACAAGGTTTTCTGAAAGAGACAGTTCTGCAGAATGTACAAATCATGTATCTGGCAGTAATTATGTTAAAACTGCAATTTGGTTTAAATTATTTCAACAAATTAGCAACCCCCAAATTAAGACAGAATGCTGTACCTCTTGAGGCTTTTGACTTGCAGTTTTGTTTACCACTGGTAGGCAATTTGCTTAATTCTGCTCATAAATCTTTCATTTTGATAACCACCACGCTATTTGCTGAAAGCTTTGTATATGGAATTAATGCAGATTTTTGTACATATCTTACACACAACCCATTTATTAACAGACTCCATTAGTACACCTTAAGCATTTTTATATTTATTACTGTGATGTGTGAACATCTGCTGTTTCTGTTCTACAGGAGTGCCGAAAGAACGAAATGCTCTTGTCCAAGCTGAGAGCAAAGGGAGCATCCTAAAGGTCTCACACGTTAGAACAGGTTCATGTTTAAGTGCACAGTTCTGTACACAAACTAATATTCCAGTAGGAGAAAGGAGAACAGCATGCAGTTCATGGGCCCAGAACTAGATTTGTAGTATCTAACCTGCATACATGTTGACTTGTTCTGTTTTTGATTAGCTATCAACATCCTGTTGAGCCATTTCCTAACTGTTTTACAATGCCAAGCATACTTGCACATATGTATTAGCTCAATGTAAATCATGTTTAAATTCACAACCATAGCACACTCTTTATATCTGTTTTTTTGTAATGTTTACAAAATTAAATTAAATAAAATCACCAAGCATTTATGATTTTCTTAGACTAACTAAACAGCTGTAAAAAAAAATAAATGAGAAAAGCTTTTACGACAAATGATTGTGGGGTTCTTGAATATTTCTTTTATTGAGTAATCAGTTAGTTCATCAGTATAAAGAGGACAGTCAGGAAAATATTCATATACAGTTTAAAGGAGGTTCTTACAAATCTTGCAATTGGTCCTCCACACATTTACGTGGAAGAGAAGTGGACCTAAATTCTGGCTTTCAACAGTTTTTCTCAAGACACACAAAATAAGCAGACACGTATGTGCATAAATACCCACCGGCATTGACAACTATTCCCATGTATCCTGAAGGCATTAAGAATTTATTAAAAAACATTTCAGGGAGGGAAAAAAAAAGAGAGTCAAACTCAGCGGGAGAACTGTCTCCGGTCTCCTTTGCCTTTGTTAACATGCTTGAAGATCTTTGACTTATGCACATTCTTGGATTTTTGGTAACCGAAGCCTCCACCTCCTCCCCTCTTCTGCATCTTTACACCTTTACTGCTGTGAACATCTGAGAGGAAGCATGTTAAGGAATAACACAGCAAAGCTAACAGTTCTTATAATTGCAGGAAGCATCTCAATATTTACAAGCAATTTAGAAAACTTTAGGAATTTGTTTCCAGAATATTGCCAAATCAAATGTATAACCATTATAAAAATTTGTAAAGTGCTTAGTGAAAAACATGTAGCATAGTGAAGATGGTAGCTAAATGATGGATAAATAAGAACATGACTCTGCATTGCCTGGTCATTAACCATCAGACTGAAGGACCAATTTGGCTACTGAAAACATACTAATGCACTAGTGACATTTTTACCATGTCCATTTTCCCAGGTAGTAATTCTTACCATTTAATGCTGGCACAGGCCTACTGATATTCAGGTTCTGTGTTGTTTGAAATGCATTGTCCGAAGTTTGTGACAAACGAACATAAAATGTAAAAATATTGAAAGGATACTGAGATCAACATAAGGTGGGACTTTGAAGCCAAAGGACAGCGCCACCTGTGGGAGGTTGAGTGTCTGTACGTCGTAGATCTGTTTAAGGGAGTGGGAATCGTAGGCTCTCACGTACGACTTGTAAGCTTCCTGAGCTGATTTATGGAGGTAGTAATTCTTTTCAATCAGCTTCTCCAACTGATACCCACAACAGGACAGAAAAACATTAGCAATCTGCTGCTAGTAATCCTGTTACTTAATGCTTTATAATACGGTGAAACTGGATAAGACTCACTTGTGACTGAATATCAGAGATCTTACTCCATGAGAACTCAAACTCACTCAGTGGGACCTTGAAGCAATAAAGAACAATGTAAAACAAACCCACACATCACTAGCTACTCAACACCATTCAAAATATTTTTAAACAAGTTACATCTACTGGTTGTAATGATACCTTGGCCTGTTTGAGGAACCGCAGGAAGCCGAGCTCTTCAGGTCTGAGGATGAGGAGGGCGTGGCCTCTGCCGTTAACACCTCGAGCAGTTCTACCCACACGGTGGATATATTCCTGACCAAATCAATGAACAAATGCAATGTGGCTTATTACTCATGCTCCAAATAGCCAAAACAAAACATGTATTGCTTGCCTTTGGTGTTATACCTTAGGGTCATCTGGTGGGTCATACTGGACGATCCAGTCCACCTCAGGGATATCGAGTCCTCTGGCAGCAACATCAGTACAGAGCAAGATGCCAGTGTCTGCATTACAGAACTGGAAAAATGTTGTGGTTCTCTTCGTCTGCTTCTGCTTGCCCTGGAAAGCCACAAAATAACAGTTACATATGCTCATTTTGTCATCCTAAACAACTTACACTTGAGCAGTTGAGGTAAAGGGTTTCACACAGTCTAGGAAAGCTAGATTTCTGATAATGCATGTATGGATGCACGTACACACACTGTCTTGACTGCAGTGCACATTTACCATGGCACTATGCTGTTGATTTGAGAGTCAAACCATTCCATAAAATCTTTTCCAGCACAACCCAAAACAATCCCTTAACAAAAGTTAAGGTCAGGACCAGTTAAGGTGGCCAATTCATCTGGAAATGATTCATCATGCTCCCTGGATCACTGTTTCACTGCTCATTCAGGTACTCGGCTTCAGTTTATTACTACACAATTATGCCGAGCCTAAACTGACCAATTATAACAACCCCAGGTCATAATTTCCAAAGGCCAGAAAGTGTAGGTAGTGTAACGTGTGTGTATATATACCCTGTGAACCCTAGTACAGTGTTTGGCACAAACTACCTTGCACACAGTATCACAAACAAAAACAAGGCATCTACAGAGAAGCCCTCGAGGCAAGTACTCCTCCTGCAGAGGTTGTAGAAAGAGGACAGTGTCTGGAGCAGTGGTAAAGGTTTAGACCTACTGATCAGAGGATAGTGTTCAGATGTTAGCACTGCTGAGCTGGCACTGCAGGGTCTTTAAGCAAGGCCTTAAACACACTAACCTTCAAATATAAAGTAAAGCATTGTGTACTTAAGAACTGTTTAAGATCTGCAGAACAACTCACATGGATAGCCATAACAGGCAGGTCGATATAGTTGAGAAGCTCATAGTGGTATTTCACAGACATGCAGGAAGAGAAGAACACCATCAGCTTCTTCTTGCGGTTCTTCTTCAGGAATGTAAAAAGCAGCAGGAAGCGCTTCTCTGATGGGCATACCACATAGCCCTAAGGCAAAAGACACAGTTTACTACACAGTTCAAAAACACAAAACAATCCAAACACACACAGACAACACTCAAAACACAGAATTTCACCATAACAACTGCCAGGATAACAGCAAGAATGATAAAACATGTTGGTTGGTATCATGTTTGGGTTTTATAAGCATCCAGATGACTGGATTAATTAATACTACTACTACATGTTTTTTTTTATTGGGATGCAATCCAGTCTATTTTGTGTTACACATTATAATAAACTGACTGCTATGCTTGTGCAATACAGCAATATTATTTGTCCGTTTGTTGCTGCACATATGCAGTGACCTTTACATCCAGGGCCGGCCCAAGCCTTTATAGGGCCCTAAGCAGATTTTTATTTGAGGCCCCCCATACCCCCTCC
>JAOVVF010000047.1:17701143-17714425 GCA_028565595.1 Duopalatinus emarginatus
GCAGTGAACACACTTGCCCGGAGCGGGGGGCAGCCCCAAACCATGGCGCCCAGGGAGCAGTTAGGGGAGTTAGGTGCATTGCTCAAGGACACCTCAGTCGTGTCTTGTCCTCGGTGGGGATCAAACCTGCGACCTTCCGGTCACAAGACCGGTTCCCTAACCACTAGGCCACGGCTAGGAAAGTTTTATGTTAGGTACAGTATAGCTCATTTCTGACAATATTCTGACTTCAGAGTACTTGAATCCTGGTCTATCTGCACTAATTTCAGCTGTTCTAAGTAAACGCATTTTTAAGCCGCTCTGGAAAAGAGTGTTAGCCAAATGCCTTAAATGTAAATGTTCCATGGTCCAAAGATATGCTCTGGATCCACCTTAACCCTGACCAGAAGAAGAAACTTGAAGAAATAAAAGAAAAATGACAAATGACTTGTTTGATATATTTGGGGACATAAAACTAACCAAGTTTATTAAAAAATAATGTGAATGGTTGAAAATATATCTGTGAAAACAAGCAGGAGTGGGATTAAAAAATGTCTGCTGTGCCTGCCAATAGGACAATATTTATAAATGGTGGTAATTTTACATTGATGTTCTGTGTAGAGGACTGACTACATTATGACAGATAGGTTAGGGTCAGTATTTGTACAGTGAATTGAATTGTACATATGTGGTAGGTAACCCTGATAAAAAGATTAATTTATTAGTCAAAGACCAAAGGTGTGATGTTATGACGAGTGACATGTAATGTACAGGGACATTGATTAGTTCTTTGTGAACACTATATCTCATAGATGATGTATATGTAGTGCATCTTAGTAAAGATTTTCAGGATGGTATGTGTATACTTGTGGGCTACAGGATCTAATTTATGTGTATTTATCTGTCTACATGGTCTAATTCATATAGATTTATCTGTCTACAGATTCTAATTCATGTGTGTTTGCCTGTCTGCATGGTTTAATACCGGTGTATCTACCTGTCTGCAGGGTTTAATTATTGTATGTGTGACTTACATATTCAGATCCAAACTGTTGCATTTTTCATTAACATTCCAGGTTACTATAATCTCAAGAGGTTTCTACAGGTTTTCTATCTCTGTATATTTTAGCATCGATTGTAGATACCACCAACTCATCCATGCACTTCCTCTCTTTTCATCCCTGCTCTATATGCTGAACTGTACAGCATATTACCTTGTGTATTTCTTCATGAAATATATATTTACTTAGACCCTGTAATGCTTATGTAAACCTACTTTCATCTTAGTGTTTAATATGGAAACATCTGATCACAAAGACACATCATTAACCAAAACAGGGAAAAACAGGCATAAAGAGGGAAAATCCTACTCAGTTAGAATAAATCCATTCCACATTTATTGTTGGTGCAATAGATTTTATTTTCCTTCTGGAAGTGAAAAAAGCCATCACGAAAACAGAAAAATACAACACAACAAAGCCATTAATCTATCTTAATGATTTGATAATGTCTTTTGCCATTGCCTTTTACATGATTTTTTATAAGAGACTAGCAACAAAAACATTTTTATTCTGATGGTTCATTTAATGTCATTTGACAGACAATCTAATCCAAGATTACATTATTTTAACTGTTTTCTTGTTCAAATGTAGCCACAGTTTTGATAAATGTTGATGTAAGTGTGATGACAAAATTTGGTCGAATATTCTATTATAAAAAATTGATCCACTGGATGTCTTAAATATAGTAAAAATCTTTCTTTTACATGAAAGTCCTACAAACAAACAAACAAACAAACAACTAAAATAAGACAGCTGTCAGAGCATAATAAAACGATAGAAAAAAGTGAATTCATAAGAGAATTTGTCTGTGCTCATGTTTGCTTATAAGTTTGTTCTAATTAGAGCACTGACTGTTATTTTTAATGAGTATGAATAACAGTGCAGTGGCTTGGGAAAAGATTTTCTCAGATTATTCTTACTGAAGAGAGTGCTAGTGCTGAAACTCATTAAGGCATCTCTCTCTCTCTCTCTCTCTCTCTCTCAATCTTATTGAATAACAAACACCATCAGGGTACAAGTGACATTAAACAGCCATAAGAAACTACTACAACAGGTCACATATCTTCTTAACTGCACATATCTGCAACTGATATATAACCTTATATAGAGGTTCACTGATGATTCATAATAGTACTTTTGATGTGTGTTTATGCTCTATTTATCTGTGTTGTGTGAAATCAGTTGATGAATCTATTAAGAATGGGAATCTATTAACGAGAAAAGAGTGGTAGCAGAAGATAGATGAAAAAATTCTGTCTGTTTCCACCATGGCACAATACCTAGGAACACATTCAGCTGCAGACTCATTCCTCTAATATATTTCAGAGAATTTCTTCTACCGACGGCCATTAGGCTTTGCATCACTTCCTCGCAGTGTCTTACCCTGTTCTTAGTCACTGAATATAAATAAAAGGACGCATCTTTAAAACAGTCATTCATATCCTACCACTGTATGGTTTTACAATGAACCACAATCCACACATCTCTTAATAATTTATTTGGAGGTTGTAGATGTCTGCATGCTGTTTTGTTTCTATGTTTGTATTGATGTATTGTTTGTACTGTGAGTAAATCTGTGTCATACCATGTATATAATTAAGATAAATTAGGTTTTATAAATTTACAGAAATAATATAGGATCTGGACTTTACATTTTCATAAATTTTATCCCTGATAAGCAATGGCAAGGAACAAGGGCAAGGAAACACTCCCTGAGATGACAAGAGGATGAAACCTTGAGAGGAACCAGACTCTAAATGAAACTTATTCTCATTTGGGTGACAACAGAGTGCAGTTATAATGTATCCATTGTCATTTAATGAATTTTTATATTGGACTATTTAAAAAAGTGCAAATGTATAACTGAGAAATCAATTACAGTTATAACATGAAGTCTGATTTTGTCAACTGATTGACTGATAAAGAGTAAAATTGTTCAGTC
Source organism: Duopalatinus emarginatus (assembly GCA_028565595.1). NCBI lineage: Eukaryota > Metazoa > Chordata > Actinopteri > Siluriformes > Pimelodidae > Duopalatinus > Duopalatinus emarginatus. The sequence goes on from JAOVVF010000047.1 coordinate 17,704,126, forward strand.
ATAGTTATCTTGTGATGACTGTTCATGTCTATCTGTCTGTTTGTGTCTCTACCTATGTGTTAACTGATGTATGAATAGCAGGTTGATTTGCCCGGAACTTTGATAATAAATAAATCGCTATGTCATCATCATTTATAAATTAATTGTAGACCATCCCAGGTTCTAAACAAGTCTAAATTAGTTGCTCTAATATCAATTGGAGGCTACAAAGTCAAATCATGTAGAATTCATAGTAGATTTATTGGTTTAATGAGATATCGCCTTGTTGCTTTATGAATTGGATTGTATTTTAAGTATTGTAGCTTGCATCTTGTAGCAAATTCACAGATGGATTAAGAAACAAAATCGCATCATATCATAAGGTGACCCGAGGTTTACTCCTCTTTAATGTAACACACATTCACTAGTATTTAGCTGTTGTAAGAGCAAAACAGCCCTTCTGTGCTAAATTTGGAAGAAGAGTTTAGTGCAGTTGACATTTCAGCAACATTCCAACATTTATTTATGAGTTACAAATGTGACATTTGGGTTTATTATATACCAACAAAGATCAATTTGTATTTAATAAATTCACATTTGTACATTTTAGCATATGTAACATATGCAACTAAATTTTAGCTTTTGTAACAACTAGTTCAAATCTAATAATATGAAATAACTTCAGTAGACTATGTGTTTGTTTTTCTCAATACCTTCAACTACCCTGTCCTGTCTATCAACATTCCCTACTCCAGCTCACTCGTATTCTCTCTTTAAGCATTTCCCCTTGGGCCACTACTACACTCCATCCAATATTATCAAGCCATCCTCTGAAACACTTTGTGACTCTGACCTTTGATTCAAAATTAATGAGTAGTGTGGGAAGCTACCTTAAATATGCAGGTCCATGAGCTCAGACCTACACTGCTCCACAGAATACATCATATCATAACATAACACAGCAACTGAATCATACATTTACTCCCAGATGTGGGGACAGAAGACACATCTGTAAGTATTTTATGTTTAAGGTGGGAAAAGCTCCTTTTCACCTGAAAACCAACCAGTATAACTAAAAACCTCAAAAAGCCTCAGAAGCAATAGTTGCTAAATAACTTCTTTTCCAAACATCCTTACACAAACACAGAATGCATACTGAAGCTCTGGAATATTAGAGCATTACAGTTTCATGATATATTAGACTATCATGTAATAACTGCATGGATGTGATGAGGCAGTGTTGTACTTCACCATAGTCGTGCTGCTATTTCACTATAACACATGATCATAAACAAAAGTGATAAATAAATAAATTTAGACATCAACATAGCATTGAATGTGTTTTAATGTAAGCATTTCCTTCCGGTTATTTATAGTTCCTCAACGAGCACCTTGTTGCTTCGTAACAGGATTACACTCCACTCACTCACTGTACAGCCTACGGCTCATTCCCCAGCTCCTTATTAGCAAATTGAACTGAATTTCCCACCCACTCATTTTTTTCTTGTCCTTATTGTTTACTTTACTCTTGATCCTTTTAATGCTTTCATTTTGGGTCATTCCTGTTTTCTTTTATTTTTCTTGGTTAATTATATAATTTATAGTTACTTTACTTATTCCTGTCTTACTTCAGTTTGCTTCACAGTGTTCAGTGGAGTGATACAGTGTTTGTCCAAAAAATTCCATGACACCATGTTTAGTGTCTTTTATAAACTTGACCAATTCATGCCCAAACTCCAGTCCAAGTTTTCCAGGTTTCTTCAATTATACAACGTATAGGTGAGGCATAGCAGCCAGTAACTCTTTCAGTGGAATAATCCAGGAAACCTATTACAAGCCTGTGTGTGTGTGTGTGTGTGTGTGTGTGTGTGTGTGTGTGTGTGTGTGTGTGTAGGATGATGATTTACTCCACCTGTAGTGTTTCTCTGCACTTTGAACTGTTATGTGTTTGATGTTCACACATTCTCAGACTACTGAGGTTAAAACGCACATTATGGAATTGTGCCCTGGGACTGAAATCTGGACTCAAGTTGGAAAGCTCTGCAGGTCTAAAAAAATATTAAAACATTTCCAAACCAGATAACATTTAGAATTCTTCAATAAACTATCATTCTCAGAAAATAAGAAAAAAGAAAAGAAACTCCAAACAAAACCACAAAAAATTTTTCAAATCCCAGAAGTGTTGACTGTCAAAGCCAAAGGCTCCTTGTTCTTCATAATCCAGCTATAATTAGATTAACACAATCAACCTGAAAGTAGTGTTCATGCTAATAGGACATTGTGAGTTATGGTTTCATTATCAGTTTAATTATAGTCTAAAGCACTACCATGCCCTCCAGCAGTTTAATTCTGTGATATTCAAACCAGAAAATATAATTACAATCAGAAGCTTTATGAATACCCAACCACTAGTTCTAGTAAGGGATGATTTTACTGTAGCGAGTGACAAGCACAACATGGTGAAGGACCTTAATTCTTGGAGAGTCGTCTTTTGCAAACACAGAGGTTGACATAATATTTTATCATAAAGAAAAATAAGAATGAAATAACACTGATTATCGTCCTTGATTTTGTGTCATGGATCAATTGACAGGAAAAGGATACTCTGAGGCAGAATCTGTCCTATTGCTTCCCTAAATATCTCTCCTCACTTTTCCTTTGCTGCCCTTTCCTGTCCTCTCCCGAGAGAAATAGAGGAGCTCTCTTTCTTTTTTGTCCCTGATGAACTGATGCAGAGGAGCAACAGAAATCTTTAAATAGCCGCATGCTACATTTGAGACAGCATGTATTTTCTCTCTCTCTCTCTCTCTCTCTCTCTCTCTCTCTCTCTCTCTCTCTCTCGCTCGCTCTCTCTCTCTGGGTAATTGGACTATAGAGATTGTCAGGATGAAAGCCGCTGTGAAGCAGGAGTGTGAAGCTCTTTATCAGATGCAGAGATATTGCTTCTGTCATACATGAAACTCTGATGTTCAGAAACCAGTCTTATTCAAATCATCCAGATTCCATTATGTAGCTTTATGTACTTATGTACATGAGCTGTTCTGTTTACTGGAAGTAGTGTATTTATCTTTTTAATGCTAATTATGTTGCCTCATCAAAACATACATCTTATAAACATTAACCTGTAACACCTGTTGTTTTCTTCGACTGGTTGTTCTATGTAGGAATGAACCAACCTTGTACATGACTTAAATATGGTTGGACTGCACACATCCATATGGATTTACAGTAGAATGGGAGCGAAACTACACTTCTTCTGCTCCCATGCAGCTTTTAATGCAGGCTCTTCTCAAATATTGGCCCAAAAATGAATGATGATTACATACAGCTTGGTGGTGTTTGTTCTGGGACGGGTTCATCTCTCTGCTTCTGTGTTTTCTCTGTTGTTCTCAATGAGATGAGTTCTCATCTTCTTTCTCTTTGTAATTTCTCCCTTTTCTGACATGCCGCGAAATAATTAACTGAAGCTATGATCAAATATCAGACAAATCATAGAGACAGAAAGTGAAGATAAAGCCTGCTTCTGCTTGTATAATGAGTTTTGAGAGAAAGACCTTATTTAAGGCAATGTCAATAAAGTTGACTCATTCCTAGGATGTTAATTAAATTTCTTAAATTATTTCATCAACAAGTAATTGCTTAGACGTTAACGGCATTCAAGTTTTAGCTCATGATTTGAGAAAGTGTTGAATAACCAAGTTTTTCAGGGCACTGGCCTGATTTTTGCGGTATATAGAAAGTAGACAAAAGACTGCAGAGTTCCTCTCTACAGAGAAAGCGAAAGCCAGTGACAAAAAGACTAATGGTCACCTGAATAGCTGGCTGTATCTTTCAGAAAACAGCAACTCATCTCTCATTCACGCTTCGAGACCAGTTAGAGGTGACATTTAGCAGGAGACATTAATATAAAAGCAAAAACTCAAGCTACTCAAGACCATGCAAGATATGACTGATAGCCATAAATGTCATGCCAGATGTAATATGCTGTTATTTGATATCACAATGATTTGTCTTGCTGTATAGTTGTAGGAGTAATGATTAATGATTAATGTTATGACAGTTTATATGAATCATGCACCTTTTGCTGTGTGATCTAGATTTATGACATCCTTTTATTACATACACTGCCCGGCCAAAAAAAAAATGGCACACATTAATATTTTGTTGGATCACCTTTAGATTTGATTACAGTGTGCATTCACTGTGGCATTGTTTCAACAATCTTATGCAACGTCACAACATTAATTTCTATCTAGACTCGTTTTCATTTTTGGCTCAGTTGAAACTCTTCATAAAGTTTTCTCCAGCACATCCAAACACTTTCAGCGGGCTTAAGGTTTCATGTGTGAAAATAATTTCACGTGCAGAATCACTTTTTTACAATTTTGACACTGTCATCCTGAAATATGCCTCTACCATCAGGGAAGAAAAAATACATTGATGCTATAAACTGGTCAGGCAATTGGTCCTGGGATCGAAGGTTGTTGGTTCAACCTAACATACCAACATAACACAACTGAAGTGCCTATAAGGAAGGCAACTAACCCATAACTGCTCACCAGGTGTCGTGTTAGGAATTGCCCACTGATCCAGGCATATGTGCTTACATCCCCTAGTGTGTGTTTTACCACATGGACTGGTTAAATGCAGAGGTCAAATTCCTCTGTGTTCAAGCACAGAATCACTTCACTGAGCCTCGAACAGACCAATTTATACAACTTCAGATCATAACACTGCTGCTACAGACTCCAAATCCAAAAGGCACCTTTGGCTAAGCAAACAATGACCAGTTAATTTAATTGTACATGTTTCATGACAGCTGCAATATTTATGAGTAAATAGGTGTCATACGAGGGTGAGTTAAATAAACACCATAAAAGTGTCATGTAGAAAAAAATATAAGATTTCAGAGGAGGAATTCAGACACATGTATAAGAATTAGCATTACACACAAAGGAGATGATGTGATATTCTAAAATGAAAATTTTCATTTGACTAACCCTTTTTTTCTCTGACCCCATAAGAGAGATACCAGTGATCAATATTATTTTTCACAAAATTCTGACATGTTTTTGTTAAGTCTGCTGCAGCATGACAAAGGTCTTACCTGACTATACACTGTATTTCCTATAATGGTAACACAACACCTGAAAACACAAGAAATAGAATGTCATTGATACCAGACTCCATCTTCCATGACACTTTGTCATACTTATGTCTAACACTACAAAGTAATCGATATAATCAGTCTATCTAATACAGTAGTTCTTTTTCTATACTGTATATTTAATCCTTTGTATTACAGGAGTTAGTTTCTGTCGTCCCCTTATCCCTGTACTTCTTACACTTACACAATGAAAGATTCTGATCATTAAACATTTATAGGAAGTGCTCGTGAAGGACCAAATCTTCTTTAAAAAAAAAAAACTAATGTTGGCTTATTAGTGTTCCTGCTCATATACTACATGGGTTGTAAATGTTCAGAATTATATTGGATGCACTTTCATTTTTTTATAGAACTGAAACACACACACATATATATATATATAGTTAAGTGAAAGTGAACTATTTGCCTACTGTGTTTGCACACAGAGAAATGTGACCCCCGCATTTAACCCATCCGTGCAGTGAAACACACACACACCAGTGAACACAAGGGGGCGGTGAACACATTTGCCCGGAGCGGGGGGGCAGCCCCAAACCACAGCGCCGGGGGAGCAGTTGGGGGAGTTAGGTGCCTTGCTCAAGGGCACCTCAGTCGTGTCTTGCCCTGGGTGGGGGCAACCTGGGACCTTCCGGTCACAAGACCGGTTCCCTAACCACTAGGCCACGGCTGTATATATATATATAGATAGATAGATAGATAGATAGATAGATAGATAGATAGATAGATAGATGTGTGTTAAATGTGACTTGTTTTTTATTATTAAAATATTCATAATCCATGTTAAAGTCTATGGCGAATAAGTTTGATTTTGACTATTGATATATCACCATGATTATTATTATTATTAGTAGTAGTAGTAGTAGGAGGAGGAGGAGGAGGAGGAGGAAGAGGAGTCTTGGAATTGCGATGAGTTGAGTATCCCATGAAAGCATATAATATCATCCTAAAATAATTGTGCATGCTTATGGCGTGTATGTCTCTCTTTCTCTCTCTCTCTCTCTCTCTCTCACACACACACACACACACACACACACACACAAGAGCAAATCTACCACTGCTGACACATGAATGACATTTCAGGAGCATTTCAGTCTTCCTCACTCCACCTTTACCTTTGATCTTTACACTCTCTGCTTGAGACTTTTAAAATGTCACCACAGGAACACAGAAGAAGAGACAGGAGATGAGAAGAACAGACAAGAAGCTTTCAAATGTACTAATGCCAAACTACACACGTACACTTACTTCCCATCCCACACTAAGCACAGTAACACACACTCCATATACATTATTCCATCCACATGTGGTAAACACAAAGACACTGTATTAACATATGACTAGTCCAGTACTGAAGCACACACAGGATAGCTATGATAGTACAGAGGAACATCTCCACTATCCACCACACTAACACACACATATACAAGCAATCTCAGCATAAAGAAGAGCGGTTGCAGCTGAACACCCAGTGGAACTTCACTGCGGTATGACTGCCAAAGCCCATTCTGTGTGTGTGTGTGTGTGTGTGTGTCTCTGTGTGTGATGTGGTACTGGAGCAAGCTGGAGTACTCCTTGGAGGAGCAGGTTGAGCTGTAGATGTGTCTCATTCGCAGTCACACCGCTGCTCTGTCTCTGAACACACACACACACACACACACACACACACACACACTACACAGAGCTTTTGAACATTAGTAAGACCTGAAAAAAGCTCTCTGAACCATGAACAGTAGCCTGGAGCTCAGATTAATATTAATGCTCCACTCATGGGGTAATGTTTTCTCTCTTTCTCCATTACTCTCTCTCTCTCTCTCTCTCTCTCTTTCTGGCACTAATAATGCTACATTAGCATTAACAGTCTTTAGCACTGGCACCAAAGTAGATGCATGTCAGTTGTTTTTTTTTCCTCTACTCATTTGTTCATTACTTCTCCCTGAATAATACAAAAACAAATTCACCTGGATGTCAATTATATATTGAAATAGAGTTGGTGCTAACTGGAAAGAAATGTGAGGTCATTTGTATTTGGTGTTATCCAGGAATTATGGAATCATACTCCATACTGATTACATGGTTACCTTTGGCAAAGTCTAAGTAGACAGAGAGACAGAGAGCAAAACCAGAACCCACAAAACAAGAAAATATGCAGCACAATCTCATGCAGAGAAATAATAAAGAAGCTACCTAAATATTACTTTCATATCACAAAAATGATATAATGTTAAAATATTTATAATTGCACCTGCTGCTCATCTCACTCACCAAATGTGCTGATGAAATCAGCTTTGGTGCACCATTAGTGCTTAAGCTTGGCTGATTGATCAACCTGGCATGTCATTATGGTGCACCTAATGGTCCATAAATTTGACAGATTTATGTGAAGTGTTTGCAGTATTAATGCTGTTTTGAATTGCATATATAATTGTTTGAAGTGCTAGGTAAGAGCACCCATTGCACTGTGTTTGAGCAATTGGAGCATATTGTTTTGCGGATGCAGTACTGTACAAAAGCATGTCTGGGCATATGTAAAGAAGTACAGTAATAAAGTCAGTATTTGAAATGACAACTCTTTGCCTTTAAAAATGCAACAGTAGTTTGAAAATATAACCTGGTAAGTTTTGCTGAGTATCTTGGAGAATGTGCCACAGTTTGTCTGGAGACTTTTTTTGAAAAGTGGTCTATTGTGTAATCAGTTGATTTCTTTGCTGATATACACACGTTCCTTCAACATTTACTTTTTGTTATAAAAGTGATATTTGGGAAAATAAAACGATTCACTAATCAGTCATACAATGGAAATGTAAGACAAAACATAGTAAATAGAGAAACACCAAGAACAGGTCACCAATACCTCTATTCTAATTTTTATTGTTTCTATAGTAAATAGCATAACTTGTACAATTTAACAGATAATACACATATGTAGTATGGTGGCCGTCACAGTCAGCGGTAAAGCCATAACTTTAGGTTTTCTGGCACTGAAAAGTTGTGAGAGAGAAAACTTTCCTTTTTGATTTTTTTGGCAACATGACAAGCTGTATTTTTGTCTTATTAATTTTAAAAGAGAGACAAATACTGGTGAGAGAACGACTGCTTATAACTGCTATAATATAAGTTAAAACAGTAGCTAATTAGTTATAAATGTTCCAAAGCATTAAACATACTGTACAAATACACTGATAACGTGTCTATGTCATATTTTAATAAATACAGAACAGTTATTGCATTGTATAGCATTGTAAAAGTGTTATAGTATAAGATGAATAAAACTTTGCTGGATTTTTAAAAACATTTATGGTTACCTCACTTTTATTAAGTAGAAATCACCTGCAGTTTTGGAGGCTCTGGCTCCTGTAATGAGGTGGGATATATTAGGCAACAAGTGAATAGTTTGTTTTTAAAGTTAATGCGTTGACTTTATGTGTTAACTTTGACAATGGCAAATTGTGATAGCTAGACAACTGGGTTAGAGCATTTTCAAAATAGCTGGTCTTGTGGGGTATAAAGTGGTTAGTACCTATGAAAAATGGTCAAAGTAAGGACAACTGGTGAAGAGCTGACACGGTCATGGATTCTGGCTCCTTGGTGCATGTGGAAGGCTAGCCTGTCTGGTCCAATCTACAGACGATACACAGAAGAGTTTGTTGCTCACAATTTGTTATCAGATACAACAGAATAAGCTTCAGGGGTCTTGTGGCGTCCATGCCTCAACAGGTCAGAGCTGTTTGAGCAGGCTGTTCTAATCTTATTGTTGATCAGTGTACATACATTATACATAATATATTGCAAACAGTTGGCTGACGTGGAAAATGTGGTCTATCAGTAAAGATGAGATGTGATAAATAAAATATTTAAATAAATGATCACACATTGAGAACATGGAGACATAATATATTTCAGCACTATATGCATAAAACATAAACTGGACATTTGTTTGTTGTCTGGATAAACAAAAATCACTAAAGCAACATCAAACATCTAGCTTTACTGAAGATAAATAAATGAGTAAACACTGAATCCACTGCCCTTATGGTGCTCTTTGAAAATCTATCATACCTTTTTTAAAAATAATAATAATAATAATTATTATTATTATTATTATTATTATTATTATTATTATTGTATTTCCTCTCTATTTTTTTTTCTTCACAATTTTTACCATTTTGTCTTTACTGAGACTTGATGGAAACAGCCGTTATTTTAAAATTGCAAAATGTTTGAATGGAAAATTGATTTAATTCATTAATATAGATATTTTGCTATCAGCCACTTTTGCTGACTCTCTTCATTACCTTGTTATTATGAATATTATATGTGTGGGTACAGCCTTGGTCTGTGGGTGTAGCCGTGGCCTTGTGGTTAGGAAACTGGTGTTGTGACTGGAAGGTCCAAGGGTTGATCCCCATAAAGAACAAGATACGACTTTCATCAAGGCACCTAAACCCCCAACTGCTCCCCGGGGGCTGTGGATTGGGGCTGCCCCCTGCTCTGGACAAGTGTGTTCACTAGTGTGTATTACTGCATGAATGGGTTCAACAAGGTAGTCACATTCCTCTGTGTACTAGTACAGTACGCAAATAGTTCACTTTATACAATAAGGCTCCAAACTTTCATTACTTAAATAACCAGACTCAGACTTTAAATAAAATCCAAACCCTGTGCTGTACTACATATATCTCAGCTCAGATATCAATGAAAACAACAGTGCAGACTGGGCAGATGTGTCATATTTATGGACCTTTTGGTCTTCCACATGTTCCAGGCAGCTGTGTGTGTGAGTGGAGTAGTGTAGTGTAGTGTGGACGGTAAACTCTCTCAGTTACTAAGCGCACCTGCGCACTCAAGTCTCTCTCATTCGGTCTCCTGCTGACTGACTGATCTGTTCAGCTTCACAACCATGAACCAGACCGCCGGAGCCTCAAACCAGTGCCGCAGACGCCCCTCAACCGACATCAAGGTAATTTAATATGTTTATAACGGACATTTATCTCCAGCTCTCATGTCTATCGTTTTATCTTGTCGGTTATAGACTAATAGAAGAGCACTCGAAGCAGTAAAGTCAGTAAAGTTGAGTGAGAAAAAGTTGCTGAAGTGTGAATGTGTGTTGAGAATTTTATAGGATTAATTTACACTTTGCACTTTGCACTAGGCTTT
>JAOVVF010000047.1:17722519-17739217 GCA_028565595.1 Duopalatinus emarginatus
GACAACAGGTTGGTAGTCAGGACTTTTTACTGAACACTGAACAGCTCACCGAACATGCCATTAACACACCTACACGCGCCACACGCAGCCGGATCACGCGCTCTTTTTCACTCCCTGCGGCCTTAACCTCTCTACCGCCACCAACAAGTCACGTCACAATATGACATTCCCCTCATCCTAGCCTACTCGAGCCCCACCGGTTGAGAACCACTGCCTTAGTGTAGTGGTTAGGGAACCGGTCTCCTTACGGTAAGGTTCCAGGTTTGATCCCTGTCCAGGTCAAAACGTGACTGAGGTTCCCTTTGAGCAAGGCAACTAACTCCTACAACTTCTTCCCGGGTGCTGTGGTTTGAGCAAGGCCCTTAACTTTCTCTTCTCCAGGGGCACCATATCCTTGCTGACCCTGGACTATGTCCCTAACTTCCTAACAAGCTAAAATGTCCAAAGAAGGAGATTTGACAACTAAAGGCTTCTACTTCTTTTCTAGTAAAAAAAACATTGATTCAGTACCTTTGAGTTGGCTTATGGTTAACTCTGTAAACCTGCTCAGTAAATAGCACTCACCTCTATCATTATATCCTTCATGTATTCCACATCCTGCACTGTCTAACTGACCAGCAGGTCTATAGCTACATGTTGCTAGCTTGGTGGAGTTGTAACATGCAGCTCAGGAGGAATTTTCTTCTGCAGACCTTGCATTCCCATAGGTTCCTATAATTTCCCTCATTGTTTTCAAAATACACTGAGTGGTTAGCAAGCCATGTTGCAAGACTATATTTGAACCCGTGTAAACCAAAGTTAGGTATAAACAATGTGGTCACTGCCTTTTCCAGTGTCCATTTAAAGGATGTGTGCCTTAGACATCCCCTGTGCTCTAATATTGCTGATGACAATCTCGGTTAGCAGATTTAGACCCTGAGCCAAATCTGACTCGACAACTCATTAGCATAACACAAAGCCCAAAAAGCAATCTGAGTTACTTTCTAGGTAAATTAATGCCTTGATGGCAGACATGGCTCAGTAAAATCGATGATGCAGAAGCTGAGACTGCACAACACAGAGAACCTATACTATTGCAATGTGTACTGCAAGCACAGTCAATGCATGGCTGATAAACACCTTGCTTCTATAGGTAGGGTGTTCAGACTAGGATTTGGGGCAGCTCTTTACTTTATTATGATCAGAAAGGTAGACCCTGAAGTTCAAAACAAAGATGTTCCACACAATACACTATTTTATGAAATAATAGAGATAAGGTTTATTTTAGATGACTGAACTGATTTCAGATTATTTGCTAAGACACCATCCATGACATACAACTTAAAGGCTGATTTATGTCATTGGAGTGGTACATGTCTCCATTGCCCAAGAACAGTGGTTCTCCAAGGAGAGGCAGTCCAATTGAAGGTTTTACCCTCTAGGTTCTCCTTAGCACCACCAGCCTCTGTATATTCTCAGAATGAAATGAAGTGCAGTCAATCAGTCCCTCAGATTTGTTCTTATTGGTTCTTAAGCTATGCCATGTGTCTATACAGACAACATTGTTGTCAAATATGAAGAAGTCTAAAGTTCCATATTTATTTTAATATTATGGAGACATAATGTTTTACTTTAAACCTTTTGTGTAGAAGATTAGACTTGACTGTCTTTGGAAGTCTTATTGCACACATATCTGAGAAAATATGTAATTCTTCTTACATTACAAATATATTTAAAAACCCATGGCTGAGTTTGGAGTGTATTTTGAGCAAATCAAATGTTATACCTGAAGCTGCAGTTGGTGAGCTGGTGGTTGTAGTATCTGTGTGTATTTCAGTTTAAACCCTACAGGCAGAGCTGATAACCAGCAGGCTGCAGCTGAAAATAGACATCAGGTGTGAGCATGTCCTTCGTTTACTATCCCCATCACCCCCCCCCCTTTTTTTTTTTTCTGTCTCACTCTCAATCTCAATCTCCCACTCACTCTGACTTCTAGTCTTTTCAGGTGTTGTTTGGGTTTCACACAGGATATGTACATTGTGGAGGTTTCATAAGTCACTGTACAGTGAGTACACGGATTTGGAGGGTCAGGAGGGCTGTCTTTAGTAAAGCACTGCCTTCTAGTGGTGAGGTCATAGTCACTCAGCTGGAAAAGTGACCAGTGTTTCAAATCCTTCTTAGCTATGAAAGTATATGACTTCAGTTTATGGTGCAACAAAAGCGATGCAACGATAATAATTACATTAATTTTATTTAATTCCCTATTTCAGACATTTTCCCTTTTAAGGTCTTAGCTTGACGTAAATGTCTGTGCTTATATGACTATTTAAACAAATCACAATTAAAATGTTCATATCAAATGAAAACAGTTTATGATGGTGTAGCTTACTTTTCATTAAAAATGCATCATCAAATATTTGCATACTCAAAGCAGAAGGTGAAGCACTAGAGGGCAGTAAGATACAACTAAAAAATCAACCATAAGCACAGGGGCCATGAGAATCCCATAAACCATAAGAAAAAGAACAATAATGTATAAGTTTGTGTTTAACACTTCTGTACTTTACATACATACTCCGTACATGTTTACATATATGTCAGCATTATTGTGTGTGCATGTGTGTATGTGTGTGTTAAAACTGGTGTGAATAAATTCATCGCTCAACAGCCATCAAGAGATTTGAAACACTTGATTAATGCACCATATTCAAACACACACACGCAGACACACACACACACACACACGCTGCACCACACACCCACAAGGGACCTGGATGTAAGTGTAGATAATTAATCCAGTACACTGTTAGGGGGCTTGGGGCAAAGCACGGTGCTAAACAATAAAGGGAGAAAAATCCACAACACAATGAAATAGTAAAAAAAAAAAAAAAAAAAGAATAAGATGGTTTATATATTCAGAAACATGACACCTCAGAGTTACAGAACTGCACTACTGGGTCAGTGTCCAGACATCACGATTAATGTTCAATGCTTTTCAATGAACTATTTATGGTCTTTAGTGATTACACTTAACACATAACACTTAACAGTCATTAGAAAACAAGGTCTCTCTCTCTCTCTCTCTCTCTCTCTCTCTCTCTCTCTCTCTCTCTCTCTCTCTCTCTCTTTCTCTCGCTCTCTCTTGTCTTATGTGTTATGAGTGCTGGACTAATCAAAGTGTCAAATCCCCTGAGGTCTTACTGAATGTTGAGTTCATTAAGATTTGACATCAGTGACTTTAACAGAGGGAAACACACACTGAACTACATGGCATGGCATGGCATGTAGCATTGTGGCTATTCAGCTAATAGTTTTTTTTCCCCCAAAATCTGATCTTATTTTCATATGCCATATTCTACATATCAGTACTTAAACATGATGTACTATATACGGCACAAATTAAACAAACCAAACAAAACCAAACAAATCAAACAAATCCTGTTTACTGTGTAGTATATAGTACATGTCCATGTTGGCAACATGCACATTTCCATGGTTTTCATTTTATTTATTCAATATATTTTATATTCATATATATTTATATATTCATTTTATATATTCTACGTTTAAGCATTATGTATATATATATATTCTACATTTATTTTTTAAAATGCACCCCTACCCAACCCCAGCCTCTTTAGCTATATGTTGTGGTGATAGTTATGATGATGTTATTTAAAGATTAAGTACAAAACTAGGGTACATTCACGTAAAACTGCTAGCAAACATTAAATTAAGAAAATATACACACTAAAGGATTACTAGCTAGACATACTACTATTAACTATCTGATTGTATTACTCAATGTTCTTTTTTTTTTTTACATAATGTTATCTGGGCCAACACAGTCCTCCAACTTCATTAGAAGGCATTGTAGTTAGCACAACATAACTAGAGTGCTATTAGAGCACAGTGTTAGGCTGAATTGTTGCTTTGGATTCACAACTAGAAGGCATTTTAAAAAAGCTAGTCTCACAAAGCTAGTGCGATGCATGATACATAATATAACATGATCCAGCAGAATGACATGGCCCTCTCAACCCTGTGTTTAGGTATACATTACCCAGCTTTTTTTGAGATACCTGTCCTTGAAACAAAGACATTCTTGTCTGTCTGATAATGTCTACTGATTAAATCTACAGAAAGAGATTTTCTGATATAGTTCAGTTGAACAGTGCCATTAGGAGGGGTATATTGTATACAAGGCAACTCTCTTTCAAAAAATATGCACAATGGCCAGTTAGGTTTGACCTTTTTCAGAAGAGACAGGGTGAGTTAGAGAAAGAGATTAAATGTGTTTGAAAGTCAGACATTTGAAAGCAGTCTGATGTCTCTGTCATAGAGGAAGTTGTTGGCTGTGTCTCTTCTTTGCTTCAGTCATTTCCCTTTAAATCTTTAATGAAACAAAAAGTCACATTTTGCTGAATGTGTTTCACTTGTCACTTATGTGGAACAGGGACTGACTTGCATTGCTTACTGCTGAAACGAAAGACCATCCTTACTAATGCATATTTTAACATTCTGTCCAGAAGTATTACCATGTGCTTGATAAAGAGCAATGCTCAAAGTAATTATTGTGATCCCACTACAGCAGTGTAGGCATTAATGAATGCTAAAATGTGGCAACACTTCTGCAAATATTTCTCTGTGATAGTCTTCCTCACGAAATAATATGTCAAGTAGTACTAGGAATTTTTAAAGTTACTCTCTGATTATGCAGCATTTAAATACTGGAGATGTGCATGTTTCTGGTTAAAGGCTAATTACAATCTTTGCAAGAATTTGTTTAAGGAGGAAGGAGTGAGAGATATTTGGAGAGCAAAATAGTTTTACTCTTCCCCTGAACTTCAAAACATCCGTTTGTAGGTTTAATTGGCCTAGTAAATTAATTTACTATTTTAACTAATTTAGGCAGTAATTAGATTATATATTAAATGTTTATTAAAAATGAAAATTAAATGAACAGTCTCTGAACAAATGGACTACAAAAATGTGTGTTTTATGCATATTATTCTTTCTTTCATAAACTATTTTGGTATAATATTTAAAAAGAGCACACAGGCCGTTTGTTTCTCGAACTAAAATCACTCACACTGAAAGTTTATAAAAACAAAACCTTCCAAACATACATAATATATGTATGCATTCAATAATTATGCTAAACTGATTATTTATGTAAAACCAGTCTGTACTTTTAGTGCAGCTTAATTCAGAGGCAACTTTCCTTGTCAGAAACATCTGTTTCACTAAACACATGCACGCCTGTTTTGCATTGCACCTGTATTGCAATTTTCCTTTAAACCCAGGAAATTCTGAGAGTAATTTATATTACATAATAGCTTACAATCGCAGTGTTAACTTACAGTGCAGGAACAGTGATCTGACTTTGGATTGTTTCATTATGGGTGCATGGTCAGGTCCACTTAGTGTGTCGCATCACTGCAGTTCAGTGCAAAGTTCTTCTGATTTCTGGTCAATTTTATCACAATTTTAAGCATTTCTGTCCTGATTGGAGTGGTCTCCTCCAGAATGTCTCCATCCACAGAAACTGAGTACTCACTGACTGATTGGATGAGTGTCAGAATGATATATATCATAAGCTTTGGGCTTCACAATCACAACATCCCACTGTAAACACAGATGAGAGATTTTGGCTTTGCATGTTAGCTCGCTGCCACTGTTTTAGTAGCATCAAATCTACACCGCTTCAATAACATTATATTTTTAAATATACCCACACACCTTCCGTATGTTCGTATATACCATCAGTATGTCCAGACTCTAAATATATGCAAATTACACAACCCCCCAAACCTATATCTGTTTGCCCCATTTCTCCTAGTAAAATAACGTAATAGCAAGGGAACATGATAGGCTGTTAAATTTTATGATGCAGTAACACTTCCAGGCATTTTTTTTTTTTTATGTCTTTTTTTTATGTTTTTAACTCCCATGTGATTTTCAGCTCCTGATTTCTTAAAGGAAGGCTGCAAAACTGCTGCAGTAACATTTTCACACATTCTTTACTTTCAAATTATTTTTCACAAATGGCTATATGTACACATTTTGTTTAGACTGACTTAAAGTGCTTCACTCAGGATTTAAATATATATGTGACTGAAAGTGAGGGATAGTTGGGAGAATGTGTGCTTTAGGAAGTTTGACTTTAGGGAAACTGTGAGACAGAACAATAGCAGAGAGTAAAGCATGCTAAATGTCAGTCAGGCCACACTGCACCAACAGTGAGGATCAGAAGGCCAGGTCTGAGTTCAACATGGTATTATACTTCATAACTTCAAGACTCATAAGACGTAAGTTAAAGTTGGGGCAGGGTTAAAGTTAGAACCTTTGTGTATATGATTGATGTGTACATATAGTGAAATACATACAAATAAATGTGTGTATATAATAGCAGTTGTACAGTTGTTTAATTATATTCATAAACAGTCATTTTAAACTAGTTATTTTCTAGTCTTATTAATCTTAATATTTTTGTATATTTTAAATAGCAACAAAGTACATCTATACTGCACTTCACAACATAGGCTATTGTGCATCCTACCATTATACACGTGCTGTTTCCTGCTTTAATGATTACTAAGAATAAAATGTTGATAATTAAAATGAGTGCATAAATGTACCAAATAATAATTCTATATATATCTTATGATGCTATTTTAGATTTAAAATACACTTGTTGACTCTGGAGAGCATGGCATGGCAGCATGGTAGCTCATATCAGTAACACTTTCTGTGAACACATTATAACACCAAAGAAACCTAGTAAACCTTTTGTATAGTATATTACAAGTGTAGTATATATGTAGTATATTACAGGTCTATCTTGATTTTTTTTTAACTAATTATTCTGGTTTAGTGGAAAACGTCACTACAAAACATATAAGGGGAGAAACATGTCTATGACTGAACACAATGAAAGTGAAAGTGAAAGTGAACTATTTGCCTACTGTGTTTGCACACAGAGGAATGTGACCTCCGCATTTAACCCATCCGTACAACCTTCCGGTCACGAGACCGGTTCCCTAACCACTAGGCCACGGCTGCCCCCGTGCACGGCTGCCCCCGTGCACGGCTTGTGGGCTTGATCCCCACCCAGGGCAATACACAACTGAGGTGCCCTTGAGCAAGGCACCTAACTTTCCTAACTGCTCCTTGGGCACCGTGGTTTGGGGCTGCCCCCTGCTCGGGCAAGTGTGTTCACTGCCCCCCAGTGTTTACTGGTGTGTGTGTTTCACTGCACAGATGGGTTAAATGTGGAGGTCACATTCCTTCTGTGTGCAAAACACAGTAAGGCAAAATAGTTCACTTTCACTTTCATGTGCCAATTCCAAAGAAACTTGCTTTCTTGGGTGTTGCTTTTAAACCACTTAAAATGCATTTTTTTTTGCAAATTTCTGACTACATTATAAACATTTGCAATACACTAAAATGTCATCTTGTTAAGAACAATAACAATTTGTATTATTATTTTCACCATAATTAGTATTAGTATTAGTGTTAGTATTGGTATTATAAGCACATTCTAACACCTTATGAATGTGTTTGTATGTCACTATGCATAGAAAGTGTTATTCTCATGTCTGCTGACAGATCCCTCCTTACTTGGTTGGACATGGATACAGGATGCTATGTCTACATTAGTTTCTGGGAGTTTTTTTCAGGCCGATAATGACTAGGAGCTGAACCACGATGTTCAAGTCTGGCCTCAGTAGTGTCCAAAAATGAGTCTGGATCAGACACTCTCAGCTGGTGTGGCTGGCATGCACTACTGAAGGCTTTAGTTGAGTGGGATTAGATAGTGACAGGTAGCTTTTGGCATGGATTGCACTCTTTTGCACACTGGTATCTTGATGGATGTGCAAGGATCTTTTTTTTTCATTTTTTGTAGATGTGAAAGGTAACAAAAAATAACTACAGGAGGAAAATATTTTCAGATTAAGAAGTATCTCTTAAAGCATTTTTTAATCTTACTTACTGTTCTGTTAGATATCCCTACAGTCTATGCAGTGTGTGTGTGAGTGTGTAGAAAATAATGATAAGCACACATGTAGTTGCTGAAATGAATGACTTATTCTGGGTGGCCCAGGCTGCTTCCTATCTCCACCCTGAGACGAATGGATCATAGACAGTGGTGTATAATGCGGCTGCCAATCATACAGATGGGGCAGCGGAACGTGACTGTGATGATTACATTCATGAGAAAGGTTCTCAGATGAACTTTTATTCCTCCTTCAGTCATGCCTTCCCACAGGTAATGAAACGAGCACTTTCAGTCATACCTAAACCCTCTCCACTCCCCCACTCTGATCTCTCTTTAGTTCTCTCTTTCACTGATCACACAGTGACTGCAGAAGCTATCACACGTCATGCATTAATGATTAAAGCTAACCTTAGAGAGGAGTGCCAAGGAACAGGATTAATCACTAGCACTAACTATTTCTGAAAAATATAAACCTGAATTGGAAAAAAGATTTTAGATTATGGGGAACATAAACAAATAAATAAACAAACACCTTAGGGCTGATGTTAGCACCCTGCATAACATACTGAAGACTTGTGGTGTGTGTGTGTTTGTGTGTGTGTTCGTGTGTGTGTGCACAGCTAAACAGAATGATGACATGTAATCTAAAAGACTGTTAGATGTTTAGTTATAAGAGAGAGATTCATCAAATTTTCAAACCATATTTTCAATATTATGGTAATAATGAATTACATACACTGCTGCCAGTAAAGTGTTTTTCAGCTGAATTGATCGGAACTGAATAAGGTAACCGTGACAATAGGGAACGGGAGATGTGTTGACATTATGAATACTTTAAAACCATCAGAGGAGCTCACACCATGTTGTATTCTGTAACATTTCAGTTCCTCTGACAACCACCTACCAGTCTGTGGACCGCACAATACAGTGAGCGCGAGGCTAGCAGACAAACACACAGCTCCAGTAAATAACAATCCTAAAACAGGACTAGACTAGAACTGGAACATATGTGGCAATTATTAATTTATGATTACTAATTTGCATAGAATATATAAACTACCAATTAGTACTGCAGTATATGGTGCTCAGTCAATCAAATAATGACTGAATGGCAACTCTGAAAGCAAAAAACAATTATGTTTATGCTAAGCAGCAATATAATCATGGCTAATAGTACCTCAATCCATTAGTAAATATGTGTATATCTGACTAAATAGAGATACACAACAAAAATGTTGAATTGTTCTGGTGATATTATTTAAGGTATTTATGGCAATAGTATGATATGCAGGCCAGAATTCAGGAAAATGATGATAATGATGAAATGAAACACAGACACCACCAACACAGAGAGAGCATGCAACTCCACTCACTTGGCCATCCAGATACCTTGGCCATTCAGAGAATTGAACCCAGGCCCTTCTTGCTGTGCCGCCTGGAAGATAAATTTCTCGTTTGCAGTAGACTAAGGCTTTGCTAAGCATATTCTAACACACAGTTCTAACACAGATTTAACAATAAATTATCTTAAACATTTCAGTATTGAAATTTCAGTATAGTATACTTTGTACAAATTTCAGTATGCAGTATGCTGTAGCACTTACCATTTTCTCTTGTCCCAGCAGTTTTTAACAAGTACTTTAAGCATAACATGTGTTCGCCATTTTAATTGTAACATTTCACTTTAAAGCCTTATTTATTTACATAGATAAAAAAACGCAATTAATCGCAATTAACTATACAAAATTCTGAGATTAATCGCGATTAAAAAATTTTAATCGTTTGACAGTCCTAATTTATATATGAAAATATATAAGCATGTATTTACAGCCAAGACAGTGAAGGTTACTTTAATAAAATGGACATAAAAAGTTGTGGTTCGATTTTTGTTGAAAGGACAAAAAGTTTTATTAAATTTCACAGAAATCGCTGACAGACTGAGGTATTTAGAAGACAATGAAACAGAATAAGTCAGTACACCATAATTGAAGAATTGTTTAGAGTAACAAGGTGGTACACAGAAAATAATGATTTATATAGCTGGTAACTACAAAACTATTACGGATTTTACAATCCATAAAATAATCTATAAAATTGTATATATTGTATAGGCAGTCATATAATATGTAGTTATATAGTTTTACTGTCTCAAGTAGGATGTCATGGTGGCACCTCACAGCAAGAGGTGTGTGGGTTTGATTCACTGCGCAGACATTGAGAGTCTCCATTCTATGTGGAATTCCTCCTGTGCCTAAGTGGGTTTCTGAGGGATCTCCAGTTTCCTCTCACAGTCCATAGACATGCAGTCAGGTGATGTGAAATTCTAAAGGTGTGTGTGTGTGTGTGTGTGTGTGTGTGTGTGTGTGAATATATTTGTCTGTCTGTCTGTCTTGAGATGGACTGGTGACCTGTCCAGAGTCCAGGGATAGACTCCAGCACCTCCCATGACCCAGTAGTAGGATAAGCAGCTTAGATAATAAATGAGTGAGAGTCAGTGTATATGGTAGAATGTATCAGTTTATAAAGACTGAATGTAACTGAAAACTGAGCTAAAAAAACTGCTGGTCCATTTGTTTATATTTTTTAAAGCTATTTAGTTGACCTTTTTTATTAAAAAAAGGTTGTTAAGTGAACTTCACTCATAAATATACAGTACTGCAAAAGTCTTAGGTACACTATATGGAGTTTAGTATAAATGTTGTTGTAATTATTTATTTTATGAATTCTGCATTTTTGAGTGAGTAAAAAACATTTTAGATTATAAATCCAAAGATTATAAATAATAATAAGAATAATAATGTTACAGGGAATTTTTTTTATGTCAGTAAGGAAAGCAAACTGTTAAATAAGATATAAAAAAACAGAATAAAGGAAGAAGTGAGTGTGACAGTCCGTCCCTCCAGAAAAACAGAATCTCCAGGAAACTGGAAAAAAACTCAGTAAAATTGATCATCTAATTCCCTAATAAAATTGGATCGTCCCAACCTAGGAGTGACTATTTAACAAAAATACAAAGTATAGTCAAACTGAATCCTGACTTTCTTTACTTTATTACTGTTTACTGCTCATTGTGGGGTTTTTCTTTCAAATAGTAAAAACCTCTTCACAACATTTCTTTACATGTGCCTAAGACTTTTACACAGTACTGTATGAATAGTTTATCTAGCATTTTCTACACATTTCAGTTTGACACTCTTAGTACTTACTGTCAACTTAGTGATCTTGCAGAAGTAGTTATCGCTTATTTATAAAATGGTATCAGAGGAGAGTAAAAGGAAAGGTTACTTACCATCATAGTTCATCTGCTTCTTCAGATTTACATATAACCTGTGGTTTCTAGTGTAAGGAAAATCGAGTGAACCTTACATTCTGTGTGTCTCATTTTACAGTTGATAATAACCCACAAGAGAAAGATTTATTGTTTTAATCAGGAGAGAACAGTGGCAATAGAGCAGAGGAGAATTGGAAAGATAAAGGAGATTAGGAAGGAGAGGGGATGCGAAAGGCTAGGAAAGAAAGAACACAACTAAAGACGTGAACACGCTCATGCTTTGTCTTTTACACCCACATGCAGACACACATAAACAAATGCACACATACTGATAAAGATCACTTGAGGTCAATACTGAGAGATGAGATGTTCTGTGGGTGTACAGTATGTCACATGTTAGAGCGATATTGCTGTCTTTAGAGAGGTCAGAATAACACTGCTGCCCTGCAGAGAGACGGAGAGAGTATGTGTGTATCAGGGAACAGAGAGTCATTGCTCAATGTGACAGGCACTCCCGGCAAGGAGCAAATGCACTATTTTAACCTTTATCATAGCTAGGACACACATACACACACTGCTGTGAAGGACAAGTGCTTTAGCAGGTACAGACAAAGAGAGGACATTAATGTGGATGTGGTATTTCTGGGTCTGCTTTTAACGGCGCTGCTGTAATCTGTGTTTTTTGTGAGAAATTTGTTAATAGTGCTATGATTCAGAATAGGGGATGAGAGAGAGAGAGAGAGTGAGAGAGTGAGAGAGAGTGAGAGAGAGAGAGAGAGAGAGAGAGAGAGATGTAGGCTGTTTATTTATGAATTCTGTTCCATAATGAAAGGCTCTGTGGTGCTGCAGCAGTTCTGAGATCAGCAGATGGCTGTGCCACTGCCTGCAGGGTTTGCTTTGGAGGATGGATTATTCATCATCCCTTCCTGTCATCGCTAATATAATCTCCCCAACCAGCTAACAGCACACACAAAGCTAATAACACAGTGCCTCTAACCCACAATTCTAATAACATAGAATGGTAAATAGACCCAACTCAAGCGAGTAAAGGAACCATTTATCATAATTGATATTGTTTTGCAGGGTAATTGAATTTATGGTAAGGCTTTGATTCATGTGTAAAATATTCATGTTACAGGGCTTTTCAGTATTACAGGGGGCCTTTTTGATTTTTACACTGAATGGATTAATGTATTCTGCACAGCTGAAAAGTCTTGTGTTGAAACAAAACCTTACTGTGGGTCTTGTCTTTGAGTGCCAGTGATCCCAACTGCTTACTTTTCTCCATCCTTGTTTGGGTAGAAACAGCCTGAGGTCTTCTTGCATTCTGGTGAATATTTAATATGCACCCCAACACTGTTCATAGAAAAGAAAATGAATAATTATATAATATGATGAGTACAAAAAGTGCCCAACAAACCCACACAGCAGAAGCAGTGTTAACTCCTACACTCGATGTAAGAGAATAACATATCTGCATTGTTCATAAATGTGGGTGTTAACAGCTTTTTAATTTCAATGGACAAACTCTGTGTTGACAAATTATAGTGCTTTCAGTTGCTTTATAGCACGTTATTAGTACTGTATCAGTAACCCAATTACTTCTGTGTCATACACCGCTTAGCCATAACATTAACTCCACCTTCCAAAACAGCTCCGACCTGTTGAGCCATTGACTAAGATTTAGCAGCAGATCCTTTTGAGGATTGTCACAATTTGGTCCTTGTCAAACTCATATCCTTACACTTTTCCGTTTTTTCCTGATTCCAACACACAAACTTGAGTTCCAACACATTAAATGATCTGAGTGACTTTGACAACGAACCTATTGTGATGGCTAGATGACTAGCTCAGAGCATCTCTAAAACACTTTGATGTACGGAGATCTTTTGGATTGTTTCCAGTATGCAGTGGTTAATACCTACCAATACTGGTTCAAACAGGGTCATGGCCACCCAGTGCTGACTCACTTGCATAGGGTGTGCAGGCTAGCCTAGATTTGGTCCAATCTGTTGTTAATGTCTTGGTGCCAGATACAACAGAACACTTACAGAGGTCTTGTGGATTACATAGTTTTGTCAGCTGTTTTGCCAGTGTATGTTAATGTTACAGCTGATCAGTGTATCTTTTGCATATTAAAAGCATATAAATTTGTACACACTATACTATATATGTAACAATGGGGTGTGTGATTATAAAAATAAACACAAGGAAAAGATGAAAGGGCAATGAGGAATGAGTCTATGTATGATTGTAATGAGTATACGAATGTGTCCAAGGTTTCACTGAGACTAATGTATCCCAATCAGAGTGTTTGTGCATGTTCAGTGTTCCAAGTAGATCTCTAGATCACATGAAATATATGAATATATATATAATGAAATATAGTATATATCCTTATAGCCTGACAAATCACAGCCATATAGCCATATTTGTTTTTTGAACATACCATTCCAGATTAAGATTTGATACTTCTGGGAAGGCTTTCCTCTAGATGTTGAAATGTGGCTTTGTGGATTTCAGCCCATTCAGCCACAAGATCATGGTGTCGGATGAGAAAGTAGATTTAAAAAGTGTTTAGTTGTGTTGAGGTCAGGGCTTCCATGTCAGACTTGGAAAACAAGGTCTTTTTGGTCTTTATGGGGCTTTATGTCCTTATGGATTTCGTCTTCTATTTTTTCTAGTTGAAGTTGTATTGTGACTCGTCAGATTCTGTCTGGTCAAAGATATGAAACTGACACTAATATAATATAGATCTTTTCCAGATTCTGGTGATTATTATAGCTGGTCCATTAAGGCTGAAGTAAAATCATTGGCACGTTTTTATTTTCCCCCAAAACTGTAATCTTGCTCATGTTAACAAATTAGCATGTTACTGTATTTTTCCGAAACTGAAGGACTTTATCTATTAAAACAATGCAGTGATCCTGTCTCTGTTCCCATCATACCTGAGGTTTATGCTCAGATTCCATACATTCAACATCAAAACATAACAACATAAAAGTTCTGTCTTTCTTTTAATTGGTTATTCACTAGAAAAGGTTCCTTAGGGTAAATGTGGGAATGGAGAAACTGTATTTTCTGATTTATGTGGTGAAGACTGAAAGACTTCACTAATAAAACATGACTGCATAGCTGCTACAGTCAGTTTGTGTTGAATAAGAGACAAGCAGATGAGTGTCAGCTCATGCTCTCAAAATAATTACTTAGGACTGACAAAACTCTCTCTCTCACTCACTCTCTCACTTTCACTTTCTCTGTGATTACAGGATCTAGGAGATGGAGGTTTTGAGAGAAACTGGAAAGGAATCGGCATCTCTCTGCTGGTGATTTTGGTGGTGCTGTCTTTGATTAGCCTCGCAATCTTCTTTCTGTCTAAAGGTTTCTGAATAACGCGCACACACACACACACACACACACACACACACACACACACACACACACACACTTGCACATATACACTTGCATGCATTCACTCATGTGCACATGCACATACACTTGTATGACTTGATACTTTGTCTATGTGGACCTCTCTCTCTTTCTGTGAAGAGGCATATTTTTATAGCTTAGTAGACCAAATGTCCTCAGTGTCTGACAGTGTTGGTCATGTGGGGACATTTGGCTGGTCCTAACACGAACAAAACGAGCAAAACTAAAACTAATTAAATTATTAAACTAAAACTAAACTAATTATTAAAACAAACAAGAAGATTTTTTTAAAATATAAAATGTGTTATTAATAAAGCATTATGACATGCATTAATGCCAGTAATCCTAACAAAGATAGAAAATGTGTGTGTGTGTATGTGTGTGTGTGTGTGTGTGTGTGTGTGTGTGTGTGTGTGGACATTTGGATTCAGACGATGGAACTAAACCACGAAAATCTCATCTGACCTTGGATGACCTTTTCCTTAGAGACTTTCAGGTTCAAGCCCCAGAGGTGCAGTGGATCAGTGGTGAGTGACCTCCATTTCATGTTGGTTTGTTTTTATCAAAGCATTCGTGTGTGTGTGTGTGTGTGTGTGTGTGTGTGTGTGTGTCTTCAGACCAGTCTTTGGGTCTTTGTCTAAATCAGCAATCATAAACATCCTCCATCTGCTGCCATTATCAATCTTGGACCACAGGGTGTTCACATATGCACACACACCAACACACACACAAACACACACACACGCACACACACACACACACACACACACACACACACAAGGAGAGAGATGAGTCCAGATGTGTGGTGTAATTATCAGATCTCCAGACAGCTAGTGTCAGTGCTGAAGAATGGATCTGTCAGATGCATAGAGACAGGAGGCGTGGGATGAAAAGAGAGAGAAAGAAAGAAATGAAAGCGGAGACAGATAGATAGGCATACACAAAACCCCTATAGAAATATTTTCAAGCAGCACAATTGAATTGCCTGATGTCAGAAATAAATAAGACCTAATTTTTTTAAGGCTTTATAATGGGGCTTTTTGGATCTTCAGTAACTACATTCTCTACAATCACAGGTGATGATAGCTGAATGTAATATTGACATTTTTCAAGAGTGATAAGGTTCTGTGTCTAGCAAACATGATAAAATATTTAAGGAAATAAATATTAGATGAGGATAGTGTGAGGTAAGTGTGAAGGTTACACAGAGGATGTGAAACGAACTGATTATGAGATGTATTGCTACAAACTCAAACACAGGTTTCTTTCCTGCTGTATCAGCCAGTCATATGAACAACAGTAGCCTAGCGATATTTATAACAGCGCTGGGTAAACTAATATTTTATGTTAAATGTAAGTGTGTGTGTTTTGTGTGTGTGTGGGGGTGGGGGGGTGAGGTGCTGGACCCACGTAAATAAGTTCAGAACGCAGGTGCTCCAAATATGAGAGGTGCTGGATCTTGTTCCTGCAAGATCCAGCACAAATTAAGCACTGATTGATTAATGAGGTGTGGTGTGGTTGGTTATTGAGTTGGTCTGGTTGGTTGTTGAGGGGTGGTGAGGTTGGCCATTGAGGCATTGTGTGGTTGGTTAATGAGGGATGGTGTGGTTTGTTATTAAGGGATGCTGTGGTTGATTATTGAGGGTTGGTCTGGTTGGTTGTTGAGGGATAATGAACTTGGTCATTTAGGGATGGTGTGGTTGGTTGATGGTGTGGTTGGTTATAGAGGGATGGTGTGGTTGGTGGATGGTGTGGTTGGTTATTAAGGGATGGTGTGGTTGGTCATTGAGGGATGGTGTGGTTGGTGGATCGTGTGGTTGGTCATTGAGGGATGGTGTGGCTAGTGGATGGTGTGGTTGGTCATTGGGGGATGGTGTGGCTGGTGGATGGTGTGGTTGGTTATTGAGGGATGGTGTGGCTGGTGGATGGTGTGATTGGTTATTGAGGGATGGTGTGGTTGGTGGATGGTGTGGTTGGTTATTGAGGGATGGTGTGGTTGGTGGATGGTGTGGTTGGT
>JAOVVF010000047.1:17765630-17776172 GCA_028565595.1 Duopalatinus emarginatus
GGTATCTGAGGGCTGATTTAAAACACGGGTCAAAACCGACCCGTTAACATAAGAAATAGTAACAGAAAGCTAACACATAAGGAAGGTTAAGTTTACATAAATGCTTTAAATGTGTGTGATTTCACCTCAGGTTATGAGACAGAGACTGGTGTGAATGATGCTGATAATCAGAGTGACTAGAGTCATTTAACTTCTATTTCTGTTAAATTTGCCACTCATTTCTCTTAAAGACGATTTGCTTATATGTCTGAATTTTGTCTTTGTTTTTGTAGGTTATATCACTGTAGATTCAGGTCTCGAGTTTCAAGACTTGCTGAATCAGAAAAACATTCCCCACAGAGAAATCAGAATCATACCCTCCAATAATCATGGTAACAAATTACTATCATTCACACTGATCTAAAATACAATAATCAGTGCAAGCATAATGATTTTTTTCCTTTTATAATTTAATGTGACTGTGCATAAAGTCCACAAAGATGGCAGTGGAGTGCATGTCTTGTTCGTAGTGATAGCTTGTTATAATGAGCTATGTGTTTGCAGCACTGCGATTGGAGCTCAGCTTCCCTGTGGATTTTGATGAGAATAATCAGCATCCTCTCCTCTTCATACTGTACGTTCATCCATTATTCTCCATTTCAGTCATTTCATACGCATACACAAACACATGCAAACTCCCACTGTGTGTACAAAAGAAGGCCTTAAAAAAACATTTCACATTTATAATGGAGAAAGTAGAAACGGAAACCAACAGAGTTATAAAGAAACTTCGTAATTGATACACTGATTGGATGAAATAATGGGATTGTGGTATTTTGAACTAAAAAGCAAAAACAGTCATTAAGAAAATGATTCAATAGCATTTCAATTTCAGTAAGCACCCATTACATCAAACATACAGTAAAGACTGAAATTAAACTGATTACATTAGTGAAAATGTGTAATCCATTACATAAAGCTTTTGATAATAATTCATTATGTAATCACTCATCAGTACCACATAAGGGCATTTTTTAAGCTTTTGAAACCCATTACACAGATTATCTCTTGTTCATTACGAACACTAAGCTTATCCCAAGTGTCTTGAAGTAAATTTAAGACAGAGTTCCTTTTCTTTTCTATCTCATTTCTAATCTCACAGATGTTCATACTACAAATCCCAGCTTTAGTGTGTGGGAACATTCAGATGTGTTGTAACCCAATTAGATTGCTGGTATTGCAGAAGCTTGACACACACTCTAGTAGCTCTTTATTGATCCTGGCACATCACTGATTACCTATCACCTGCTATTGATTTCATGACATTTTTGGTCAGTCTGCTTTCAGTCTCTTTAGTGTGGTATACACACATACACAAGCGCGCACACACACAAGCACACACACACACACACACACACACACACACATACCAACAAGCATTTTCTTCTTTGGTTTAAGTGACAGTGCCCCTGGTGGTCAGCAGGTGAGTGAACAATTCCACCTGGACTGGGACTCTGTACTGGTGAGCTCAGACAACGTGATCGTGGCTCGTGTTGACGGCAGAGGCAGTGGCTTTCAGGGACAAAAGATTCTACAGGAAGTGCACAAGCATCTGGGTGTGGTGGATGTCCAGGATCAACTCGCTGCTCTAGAGTAAATAACAGTGTTTTTCTCTTTTCATGTATCTCACATTTCAAAGATGCATGTAATGAGCTCCTACTTTTACATATACGGTACACAGTGTGTGCATACAAAAACTAATTTAGTATGAATTTTATTTATAATTAAACCAGACTAATTTTTATTATGGCTAATTAAAGTATTCCATTCATTTTCAATTTATTTGTATACACTTTTAACAAAAGACATTGTCACAAAGCAGCATTACAAAAATGTGATGCCAGTTTAGATTTAGGTGACTAATAAAGCAATCCAGAGGCCATAGTAGCAAAGACAAACTCCCTGAGACAATATAAGGAAGAAACCCTGTAATGAACCACACTCAATAAGCCATAAGCAGCTCTGTGTTACAATGAATTTATCATGGGTGTTTTTAGGCACGAAGTGAAGCGGTAAGAAGAAAAAAATATGATAAATTGTTCAATAACTAATTGAATTTACTATTAATAAAATTAAGAGTAAACAATCTGTCTGCCAATATAGCCTGTTAATAGAAAGCTTTGGTTGCTAAGCAACATATCCATCAAAGGACAGAACAGTCTCTGTAGTGACTGTAGTGCTGTGACTGTACTGTAACCATAACAGTATAGTTTTATAATGATTATTACATATGGCTCCTGTTGTATTTGGTTGGAATTAATACACTGGATGATATGATTAAGGATGTCATATGTAACACACTTAACATTAACATTGATCAAATCTTGATTGTAATTCCAGGTACCTGGTGAAGCAGTTATACATTGATGGGAGCCGGGTTGGTGTTTTTGGCAAGGTGAAGCGAGGAGTTATGTTCTGTTTCAGGAATAAAATGTGTGATTTGAGATGTTCCACTAGTGAAATAGCTCCGTTCCTCATTCACAAATGTTTCACAAAACTGGTACCGATTAAGTTATTAGATGTGAAAGAAATGCTTTAAAAAAAATAACCCACATTATTTAAATGTTTGAAATATATTATTTTGGATCTATTAAAGTTTTCAATGTCAATGTCAAAATGATCTAGAAGTAGGAAAAACTCATGGCTGCATATTTTTTTCATACTTTAAGTACTTCGTACTTAATCTTTGAAATGATTTACAGACTGTATTTTGCATTACTAGACCATAGTTGTATGAAGTTGTGCGAAATTGTGCTTTTAGGCCTATGCAAAATTCAGAAATAGGTATGTATGCATGTGTGTATGTATTTATGTGTGTGTGGTTCTGCAGGCATATGGTGGCTTCCTAAGCTCCCTTCTCCTCCTGTCTCCTATCTCTCCATTTCGCTGTGGTGTTGCCATGGCACCCGTCTCTGACTGGAGACTCCATGGTACCACAGAAGCCATTACAGTACAATAACACTAACAGTATAACACCTCTCTCACACAGACTTTATTATTATAAGTGCATACATTCTCTTTAAAAAAAAACTTGAAAGGCCATTTTAAATGTTTGAGTTGGAAGAAGTCATTTGACCTTCAGTAAACAGATATTTGTTTGTTTATCTGTCTCTGAAGCTTCGGCATTCACAGAGCGATATATTGGGTTCCCAGCCAAGGATGTACACAAGTATCAGGTAAGGCAGGTGACAGCTGCTTTTCTTCATTCATTCACCTTCAGTAACCATTTTATCCTAAACACCATGATTATTTATTTATTTTATGTATTTAAGGGACAATACAAGAAAAACAAATAAAATAAAATCAAATTTAAAAAAATGACAAAATGCAAAAAGTGTATGCAAAAATGTTGAAAGATGCTCAAAAAAAGCTTACAATAGATAGCCAGACAGTCCTTCCCAATATATGACAGGTACTAGCTGAGGAAGGTGAAGACTTGCTTCTCCCAAAAAAGTAACCATCCGACTGAATCTTTTTATACCTCTACAACATTTTTATTTATTTATTTTTAAAATTAATTTCCTATTTTAGTATTCAACAAAAAAAACATAAACTCAAAGCTATTTCTTTTTTTTCCTCTTTTACTTTTGAGATGAAAAACAAATAAATGCAACTTACAAGAACAAGATTATCTCTTCTTTTGAACTGTATTGGTATGGTACTTTTAACAGTAGATGTCACAGATCAGCTTGAATGAAATAAAGATCTAGATTTAGTGGATCTAGATTTATAATACATAAAGCAGAGGCCTTGGTGGCAAGGAAAAAACTCCATGAGAAAACATTGAGAGGAACCTGACTCAAAAGGGTGATGCTCGATAGTAGCATTATAACTCGTTGTATACACCCATGCAGTGAAGACAAAAATGTATATTATGTCTACATGCAGTAAAGACAGACATGTCTAGATGTCATAAACTTAACTATGCTGTGGATATGGGGCTGCACTTTGATATGCCGGTATTGGCCCTAACACTTTTTAGAAAGTGTAATGTGTTAAAATTCGTAAATGCAATAGTTTGTGACAGGAAATGGTGAAAAAAAAAGGGTTAGCTGTAGGGTGGCTTCTTTATGTCTGCTCTATGATAAAACTCTCCTATGCTCAAAGCTATTTTAACAGCACAAAGGATCTGGCATTGTGATAATTGTACCATCCATTTATTTCTGGTAGGTAATGTTAAAGTGTATCTTATACAATATTGTGGAATATAAAGTGTGACGCATAGGTGTAGCTGTCATATTGTATTTTATTGTATATTCAGCTGTACTGGGGTAGTTCAGGATATAGCAGAAGTTGTATGTACATCTATATATTGTGTGGAATTTTTGTATTTGTCAGATCTCCAGCCTGCTGTCTAACATCAGCCTTTCTGTGAACCAGACATTTCTGATCCTACATGGGACAGCTGATGGTAAGTGAGAGTTTCAGTTTGCCTGCATCCCACAGCACAGCTTATGTTTTATATAATATAAACATATTATATAACATGGCTTGGGCAGCTGTGGCCTAGTGGTTAGGGAACCAGTCTTGTAGACAGAAGGTCCTGGGTTTGATCCCCACACAGGACAAGACAACAAAACTGAAGTGCCCTTGAGCAAGTCCAGTACGCTGTCCAGGGCTGCACATAGCTGAGAAGCAATACACTTTCTGCAGCTAGCCTCAGCCACATAGACCTTCACCTTTTATATAACCCTGTCTTCTGTACTGCTAAAGAAGATCGATTTTAAATAGACTTTTGTAAAGGCAAAGAATATATTGAATATGCATTTAAAGGTCTAATACTGATTGTGCTAATGCTGATACCTGATGCTTTCACTCAGACTGTGTGTGTGTATATATATATATATATATATATATATATATATATATACACACAATAACTGGTACCATGCCAACAATAGCAATAAGGAGCTACTATGACCCTTGTTATGCTACTTGCAAAGAACATTTGAAGGGCATGATGCTTTGAAAAGAGAGAGACAAGGACTACAATGAGCATGGGAATGTCTACTCTAATTGTCAGTACTCAAAAGGAATGAAAATGACTTGTTGAATGTCTTGCTGTCAGCAAGATGCCTTCCAGAGAAATAATGCATGAGATTGTAAAGAAGTGGAAGGTAGTGTATCATTTCTGGCAATGCTGAATTATACAGTAAGAAAAGCTAAAGAACGTGCCTAAGCTTTCAGCACTTTTCAACACAATGCCCCATGCGGGTTTCAGAACTCTTCAAAACTTTATTTGCCCTCATGATTGAAATAGTAAAAATAACTATGTAGCTCAAGGCACACATTACAGTTCGATGCACTAAAGACAATGGGCTCTGAATTTTTGGATGAAACCAACCTTAATACCAAGTGTCTTCAAGACAGGTTTGTGAGTCTATTTTACAATGATGATTTATTGGCCAAGTATGTTAATGCATGCAAGGAAATTGGTCCCAGGCACTGGTTTCTTTCAAGCAATATTTCTTAAATATGGGCCACACTGAAAACATATGTTGCAATAAAGGATTCACTCAAAGATTGACAAAGAAACCAAGCATGAAGTACACGTGTCTGATCAGACAGTGATGAAACCTCAAAATATATAACCCCTACCATGTGCTTTCCAAACAACACTCACCTGCATCCTGTTTCCGTCCCCTTTTATATCTCTGTTTCTGCCTCAAGGGTCAGTATAGAACACAGCTCCCCTAGAGGCTGGAGATGGAAATGCACAGTAACACAGAACATGCAAAAGAAAAAAAACTGGGAAAAAAAAAACCTGGTCATGTGATGATGATGGTTAAAAACTATATACCGGGAACACCCCACAAGACCTGCTGTTTTACAGATGCTCTGACCCAGTCATCTAGTCATCACAATGGCCCTTCAGTCAGATCCTAACACTTAATAACCATTATACTGCATCAACTTTGAGAACTGATTGTTCACTTACTATATCCTCCTTGACATGTGCAAAAGGGGTTGTACATGTTAATAAGCTAATCAATGTTATTCACTTCACCTGTCAGTGATTTTCTGGTTTTAATGTTATGGCTGATCAATGTAAAGGACAAGCAATATAAATAAAGTGCAAGTGTGTGTGATAATGAATTGGAATTAAACTGTGTTTTATGGGTATTTGAACAGTACAGTTTTCTATTTGTAGATGTGAAGCAAAGAGTAATAGGTATCTGAACACAAAAAGAGAAGCTATGGCATTATACTTATCAGCTATTTATTAGGGTGATGTCATGGGAAAAGACACTGATCCTGTGTCCAGTCTTTTTTGCGCCTGTGTCTGGTCTAATACCTGCTGGAGAGTAGGAATTGAAAAATGTTGTGACCAGGTTGAGGGAATTCTGTAACGATTTTTCCTGACCATTTTCTGGTCTTGAAGTCCTTAAGGCACGCAGTTACTTCCTTTTCAAACAATGTCTCGGAGAAAAGGGCTCATGATGACCTGGAGTATGGATGTAGCATTGATCTGACTCTATGGCATCTCCAATTATTTGAAATATCTGCTTATGAATAAAACAGAAATTAGCCACTTATTAAAATCTCTAATCCAATTCAGATCATACTTTTTAATTTTGGTCTGATAAAGAATCATGATAGATAGATAGATAGATAGATAGATAGATAGATAGATAGATAGATAGATAGATAGATTGTGATAAATAAATATGATAATATTAAAATATTTAAAAAAAAAGGATATGTGGATATGAATATGGATGCTTTATATGAATAAATATGTACAGAGGTTAAATATGATATAATATTTACAATGTCCAGTGAACAGTAAGTGTATTGTGTTTGATTAGTCCAGTGTGTGTAATGTGGGCAGTAGTTGTCCTGATGTAGTGTGGTGTAGTGGATAGTTTGTGGTGGAGTTTATTGAGGAGACTGATAACTGATAGTGGGAAGAAGCTGTTCCTGAGCTGAGTGATTCTGGCACAGGTACTTCTGTATCTCCTCCCAGAAGGCAGGAGGTTATATGAGGTGTAGGTTGTGTGAGAAGTGTCCCTGATCATGATGCAGGCTCTATAAAAACATCGCTGGTGGTAAAGGAGTGCAGATGGAAACTAATTGTGTGCCTATAATGCACTAAGCATTCTTGACCACCTTTTGCAGGGCCTTCCTTTTAGCCACAGTGGAGCTTCCATACCACACATATCACACAGAACACTCTCAATGGTGCAACGGTAAAAGTTTGTTAATATGTGGGGGGATAGATGGTCCTTCTTCAGTCTCCTCAATAAGTAGGGCACTGATGTGCCTTTTTGACCTGACAAAAGGTTTTGAGAGTTCAAGAAAATCTGCTTTTCCTGTACTCCATAATGAGCTCTTTGGTCTTTTTGATGTTGAGGATGAGGTTGTTAGAGAAATACCATGCCTCCAGATGCTGGGTCTCCTAATTGTATGCCAATTCGGCATTGTCACTGCTGCTACTGTGTCACTTGCTAATTTAACTATGATGTTAGATCTGCGCAGTGGCATGCAGCCGTGTGTAAACAGAGAGAAACGTAGGGGACTTAATACACATCCTTGCAGCACACCAATGTTCAGAGTGAGGCAGGAGGAAGTCCAAGACCCAATTACATATGGGGTTGTTAATCCCCAGGTCACTGAGCTTGGACATCAGTCTGGTGGGGATGACTATATAGAAGGCAGAGCTGAAACCAATAAACAGCATCTGAACATAGCTGTTTTTATTGTCCAGGTGGGTGAGGGCAGAATGAAAAGCAGTAGAGATGGCGTCCTCAATTGATCTGCAAACTGGTGAGAATCTAGTGATAGTGGGAGTGCTGCTTTGAAATGACTGGGGACCAGTTTCTCAAAACACATCATAACAATAGCTATGAGTGCAACATGGCGGAAGTTGCTCAAGTCTGTTGAAGCTGTCTGCTTTGGAACTGGAATGATCATTGTTGTCTTCCAGCATGTGGGAACAGTAGCCTGGGCCAATGACAGGTTGAAGATGTCAGTAAAGACCTGGGCCAGCTGTCCAGTACACGCTCTAAGGACACGTCCAGGGATGCCGTCAGCTTTCCGTGCATTTACTCTGCCAAGCACTGAGCATAAGTCTGCTGTGAAGCGTGTGAGAGGATCAGGGATGTGGGAGAGTCCTTTTCAATAAGGGGGTAATGTGCTGTCTGTTGCTGTGTTCAAAACGAGCATAAAATTGGTTAAGCTCATCTGGAAGAGAACTGCTGCTGTATGCAGGGGTTTGGGGTGAAAGCTGGTAGTTTGTAAGTGTCTGAATGCCCTTCCACATGCGGCATGGGTCCTCCTCAACAGACAGTTTGTAGGTATGTCTGAATCTCCTAATCCCTCTTTTTAGGTTTGCCATGGCTCTGCGGTAGACCTCAGCATTACCAGATCTGAAAGCAGTGTCACATGCCTTCACCAATAGATGAACTTCAGTATTCATCCAGGGGCTTTTGATTAGGAAAGATTTTGACATGTTTGACAGAGGTGACATACATGTCAATACATGTGTTAATATAGTCCATTACAGATGAGGTGTATGTGTCCAAGTGTGTGTATGAGTCCATATGAGAACATACTCCACTCAGTGTTCTGAAACTGATCCTGTAGAGAGGAGATAGCCCCTTCTGGCCACACTTTAACTGTCCTCGTTGATGTTTTCACATGCTTTATGAGTGGCATCTACATAGGGAGCAGGAACAAGGAAAGGTTATGAGATGGATATCAGATGTCCCAGATAGAGAAGGGGGACAGTCTTGTAGGTGTCTGGAATGTTTGTGTAAACATGGTCCAAAGTGTTGTCTCCTCTGGTGGAACACAACACATTCTGCTGAAATTTCGGCAAATTTAGTCACAGTTCGTAAGTTGGAGTAATTAAGTCTTCTGCAACAATATACACTCCTTAAAACTTTAGCATTAGCATCAGGAGGAATGTAGATTGCAGCTACAACAGCTGAGAACTCTCTTGGTAAATAAAAGGGTCTGCACTTAATACTCATGCTTTTCAGAGCAATGCTGTGACTTTCAGTTACAGCAGAGTCTGTAGACCATAAATGTCCAAGGAAGAGATTTTTGTGGGATTTTTTTATAGTGATTATGTTCAGATTTCTTCTTCTTCAAGAAACATCGGCTTCATGCATACAATATGAACAGACAGATGAATTTCTTTTGGAGAACCTCCTGGATATAGTCTAGTCATAGTATAGAGGGTGGATTCACCTCCATGGGAAATGGTGTGCTTTAGAATTTTAATGTGGTGGAAGTTTAGTAGTTATTCTTTTACCAAACACCTACCGGTCTCGTGTCCAGAAGGTCCTGGATTCGATCCCTGCACAGGGCAAGACATGACTAAAGTACTTAAGCAAGGCACCTAATCCCCCAGCTGCCCCCTGGGTGTCGTGGTTTGGGGCTGCCCTCTGCTCCGGGCAAGTGTGTTCACTGGTGTGTGTGTGTTTCACTGCACGGATGGGTTAAATGCTGAGTTCACCTCACTGAGGTTTGCATATGACAGGGGAATTGTGATTTTCTAAGATGAGTCTGTGCTCTTCACCGATATGGAGGAATGTGAAATTACCAAATGAAGAGTGTCTGGAAAAAAATGGGTGATGATATCATTCCCCATGGGTTGGCTATATTGTTCTTTCTCTCAATAAGTTAGCTAATCTGATTGAGATATGGATGAAGCAAACCAAGGTCGGGCCAGTTCTTTCTGAACGTTTTCAAGAGACTCTTTCAGAAATAAGTACACACACACCCTGTCCATTCCAACTACACAGGGCATAATGAATGTTTGCATTTCCATTTACTCATTTGGCAGATGCCAAGCAAACCTAAGCAAATCACACTTCAGGAACAATACTCAAGCTTTAGGAGAGTAGGACATGTTGAAGTAAATACTAAGTACTAAATCTAATCAATAGGCTAAATGGATGAAAGATCAGGGAACAAAGTTCACAGTAAGTGAAAGAGATGTTTAGTGTTAGAGGTGTGAAGATTAGTGCTCTCAGAAGAGATGAGTCTTCAAGAAATTCTTGAGGATAGAGAGGGACTTCCATGCCCTGATAGCATGTGGTAGATTATTCCACCATCATGAAAGTATGGGAACAATAATCTGGACTGAGATTGCCTTATGAATAGGGAAGGCAATGCCATATGACATTTCCTTGAGAAATGCACAGGCCATGAATGAGCATAAGCCTATAATACTGTAGCCTGTAATAAGGCAAAAGCCTGTAATATTAATATTAATATAAAGGCAGCTGTAGGCTTGTGGTTAATGAGCCAGCCTTGTGATCGGAAGGTCACTGGTTCGAGTTATGCATTGACAAGAGGCAACTAAAGTGCTGCTAAGCAAGGTACCTAATCCCTAAATGCTCCCCAGGTGCAGTGAATGTGGTTGCACATCATCATGGCACTTCCGGCAGTCCTACAACACAGTCTGAAGGCTGAATATGGTACAAACCGGATTCCAAAAAAGTTGGGACACTAAACAAATTGTGAATAAAAACTGAATGCAATGATGTGGAG
>JAOVVF010000047.1:17785347-17795948 GCA_028565595.1 Duopalatinus emarginatus
CTCTAAGAATAAACAGCTCTAAGTAGGTATCTTTTTTGATCTGAATACACAGCCAGGTAGTGATTAATGATTCTTTTTTTATCACAATTTTTCCAGGACTAGACTTTCACTGCACCATGGCCGCCCATTAAAGCAGGGGGCTTCATGCTTTTAGGCCAATTCCAAAAGCAAAGAAACTGAAACATGTACATAAATATCTGATATCAGTGATGTAGGATGTAGTGAATTAAAATCATGAACTAAAGTCATGAACTACACAATAAATGCTGGTAATCTTATCAACTGGTATTAGCACCTTAAAATGAGTCTTGGATTGCTTTCAGTGAGGCAAACAAATTAAAATCCACAGAAGCCTTGGAAGAGCGTATTAAGAGTTTACCATATTTCGGCACTATGATTACAGCCTTTAACACAATCAGTGTAAGTGGATAAATATCATCTTACTATGAGCTGAAACTAATGTAGACAGCAGATCCTTCTTTTAGCAGAAGGTGTTCATGTATAAATACAAAATTACCTGCAGCTGTGTTCTTCTTTCACTCATCACAATAGCTCTTAATGTAAACGCACAGCATGGTAATGATCATTATGAGATGCCTCTCACTGTTTCATCATTTCTTTCTCTCTCTCTTCTTAATTCTCACGGGTCCTTATCTCCATTTCTCAGTTCTAAATAAGCAACAGTATTCCTTAGCCTTTTAACACCACATCTAGTGTAATGAGAGCTAGAATGTCTATAAGTAAAACTCAGGTGTCCTAGGTTTGAAGGTTTCTCCCTTGTTCTATCAAGCCACAAAAGGAAATAGTGTATGATAGGATACTGAGAAAAATAGAATTATACATTACCAAATTCGCATTTGACATTTACATTTATGGCATTTGGCAGATGCTCTTATCTAGAGCGACTTACAGGGTTACTGGTATTACAGGAGGCCAATGTAGTGTTTTGCCCAAGGATCCTTATTGGTGTAGCACAGACTGGCTTGCCCAGACCCAGAATCGAACCCAGGTCTCTCACATGGGAACCCAATGATGTTACCACTGTACCACACCAACCATAGAAGGATTATATTTACTTCCTTACACTTTTATGCTATTTTAGAACAATATACTAACTAACACTATGGAAATAACACACATGAAATTAAGCACTAAGCAAAAAAGTGTTTACCAAATTAAAATATTGTATGTTTTACATTCTACACCGTATTCCAACTTCATGAGGGAGACATTTCTCAAAATCCCCAAACAGGCAGAGCTCCTTGTTGTATTTTCTATGTGATATAATAAAACACTGTGCACTGTACATACTCAGCCATGCAATTATCCAAACAGCCAATTATGTGACAGCAGCACAGTCCATGAAATAATGTAGATACAGGTCAAGAACTTCAGTTAATGTTCACATCAAACATCAGAATGCAGAATCTCAGTGAGACAGACCGTGGCATGAGTGTTGGTGCCAGATGGGCTGGTTTAAGTGTTTCAGAAACTGATGATCTCCTGGGAATTTCACACAAAACAGTCTCTAGAGTTTATACAGATCGGTGTGAAAAATAAAAAATATCCAGTGAATGGGAGTCCTGTGGGCACCAGACCAGAGGGGGAAAACAAACTGCTTTTACAGAAGCAAAATGCTTACATCATCAGCAGTAGTCCATAATGGCGTGAGTCAGAGAAGTCTGGCGGGAAGGAAATCTTTAGAGGCAGGTCTGGAGAAAAAAAAGAAAGAAAGGAAGAAAGCTCTTTAGTGGAAAAAAAGGCATTATGTAGTTGATGATTGATGCCTGCTTAGTTGGTGTAGAAAGTTCAATAAAATCTCCTTGTCTACATTTTAAAAATACACATTATCAGAAAAAAAACATCATATAGCTTCCTAAAAGTATTACACAAACATTATCAAAGGAAATGTTGTCTGTGAACTGTGAAATGAATACATGCAAAGAGATATTTACCAAAGCGGTCAGTCTGTAGAGTTTTATACTCAGTGATTTGGATTCTCTTGTATCTCAGAGCAGCTTTGAGAAGAGAGTTATTCTCCAGAATAAAATAATCTGGGCACACAGACACACAGACACAGATTTTTTTTTATTAAAATCTATATATCCAGTGCAGCATGGCCACTCACTATGGTTATCCTACTGTGTATTACACTGTGATTTAGTAGATGTCTCCCAACCATATATTTACTGCAGGAATTTGCCTCCAAGAGGGAGAAAAACCATAAAAGTGAGTTATCTGGGGTTTACAGAGGCCCCATTGGCACATTTAATCATAACAACAACTGACATAATAGCGCCGAATCCAGTGCAGGTCGTGTACTGAAGTGTACTGACTTTATTGAAAATCTAAAGCTGCTACAACTTTACTTTTTAGTAATGGAGCAGTGTTGCTCTTCACGTGGCAATGACATATGCTGCATTACAACTCACTGATTAGATTTGTAAATGACCATGAGAGCAGTTACTCTGTAGTCGCTGCTCACAAAATTACCCTTCACACATAATATAAACATAAAGGTCCTGCTATACCTAATACATCAGAGGTGGTCAATTAATCACCAGACAGTTAACACGGCTTCAAAGAAATGTAAGTGCATGTAGTGTGGAACAAATATGCTGTAAATGAGCACTCACTGGCTGTGTTGAATGTGTGGATTATCACAGTGGGGGCGCCGGGTCCTAAAAATAGACAGATAAAACAAATTAAACACACATGGGTTAGACTGTTACAAATCCACAAGTTTGTGTTTTTGTGTTTCTGTATGTGTGTGTGTATGTGTGTGTCTCACACAAGCCTTTATCTTCACTAAGTCTAATCACAATGCAAGACCAGACGCCACCATGGTATATTCACCAGCATGAGTAACTAAGGGTATATTTCCAACATGCTCCTTTGTTAATGTTACCTTTTATAATAGACGTGTACAATACGAGCATGATGCATATTTTCCATGGCTATTTTTGTATATATGCTGTAAGCTGTACTAAGCTGTAAACTACACTTTTTGTTTCCAGGACTGCAGTGAGTAAAACAGTTACTGTGTTGCTACGGCTTACTGTGGCCCCGAGATTTAAAAAAATATATCCGTGCTCTAAGAGGGGATATCAACACTGAGGTGTTAGGAATAAGATTATTAAGGCTGCAAAATTAATGAAGTGATTAACTATAATGACATGAAATTTGAACTAATCAAAATGTGTTATTAGCTTGAATTAAACCCTAAGGATTTTTGTATTAAGTTTTAAGTACTGTGTTGAGGGCCACATGTATCCCCGTATTTTAGATTCACCATTACACAGTAAGGATGCCACTGATACAATGTACTTTTCCTTCTCAACCTACATATTTTCACCAGATTTTTATATAACACTGAATACTATGTGAGCTCGGGGCAGGTGTTCAAGGGGCAGCCATTTCACTGCTGCAATCATGTTCTCTGCACAATCAGTGCTAAGTGTGCCTAATATCTTTTCTCAGCTCGTGCTTCACCAAAGTACCTCACTTCTGTTTTCATTACATCAGAGCATGTGAGTGCAGTTTCCAATTTTCCTCCATATAATGCCCTGTAACCTCAAGATAATTATGGTTACTCACAGACGTTCAGTAATCTCCATTTAAAAACAGGCACAGCTTTCTCGATCAATGAATCACATAAAGTTTCAGGGCACATGAAACTAGCTGAAAATTGCGGCCAAGGATTGCACAGGATTGCGGATGACTCAAAGGATGAGACTTGAAAGGTGGGTTAATGGCATGCAAAAAGGGATCACACTAAAAATGGATCATGACAGTACATTATTAACGCTTTAACTCTTACAGTTTTATTATTACACTCTTTCCTAAGCCAGTGCTTATAAGTGGATGATGTACCTTTACAGTTCAGTATAACATGTTGCTGTGTTGGATTGAAGTCAGCACTGAAGAAAGTGCAGTGGGCCTTGTTCAGATCACAGGTCAGACATCTTCGTGGGAACAGACCAACTGTGGACACACTAAACACAGAACCATCCAATGTCTTAATTCTCATTTTGTCACCTCCAATTCAGCTCAACAAACCCAAAGAAGAAGCACTTTAACATAGAAAAATCTGTCAAATTTGCATTGAGTGTTACGTAAATGATATGGTACAGCAGTCAGTCCAAAGATATTTATATAACAGAAATGAACATCACAGTAATTTTATTAGTACTAGCATTGTGACTGAAAAGAACATCTAAAAGACACAGACCTGAAGAGCTGTCGTCTTCTTGAGGATCCTTCGGTGCTTAAGAAATATCTGTCAGATAAAAACCATGGCAATGTTGAAAAGTCACAGTATTTTCACAGATCATGTTGAAGACTAAATAACACTTTTGGTGAAGCCCATATTCATAGATCAGCATCCTTATAGCTTATATTGTATATATACTGTATATGTATATTATATACTGTTTATTGTGCTAAACAATGACATTTTGTTTATCATATTTTTAGATTGATTAATGAATATGACATTTAATAATTGTGCAGTACCCCATCAAGTCATGGCAAGTGTTTTTTATTGTAATTTCAGTACTGTAAACAGTTAACTGTTGCCTGTTACAGTAAATTTCCTTTAGCACTAAGGTGCAACATAAAATGACTCACCTACACAAGACTACACACGGTGCACATGAGCAACCAAGTACAATGAATCCTAGAGAAGGGACCTGTTTTGACCAGTTTACAGTTTAAAGTGGGGGTAATATAAGTGAAATAAAGTGCAGTATACTATACTATACTGACATTGATTACTGCAGCAGAAATGTAAACATAGTATACAAATTTACCAGCAGATAGCATGCATTATTCCACAATTAGTTCCGAACCTGCAATGTGATTGGCAGAGAGACGCCCCACAAATGCCGTTATTACACGATAACTCTCCAAAAATCACTCCGCCACATACACACGTAACCCTAGCAACGACTCCAGCATTTACAAGCCAAACACCGGAGCCAAAAACAAACCAACAACATCTGCCAAAATGAATTACAGCAAGTTCATAAATCCTATTTTATAAACAGATGTATTTGTGTTTATTATCTGTATAATAATTATTGGGCAGTTAATGATGCCCCTTAACTGTTATAGTCTGATGTTTCAGCAGCGGGCCATTTAAATATATAACACTAAATGGTTTAGCAATTGTTTTACCTTGTGGAACAAACCAATTGTATTTTTCTGTCGTCTTTATCCTAAAATCTATCAATAAACACTGATAACAGTGCTGTGGTATAATCGCAATAATATACTCAAGGTTCATGCTATATCATGAGATCTACTGTACTGATCTACTGCACTCGGCCAGTCCCAATATCACACAATAAAGCACTTCCTCTTATGTAACATTGCTTAATTATAATGAAAAGTGACATATACGGCATTATGTTATTAAAGAAATTTGCCTATTATTATTATAGTGCTGTTTTAGTTTTGTATTTAAGCACCTTAGATCCTGTTAGGCGTCACTGCTTACCACAGTAAATGATTGTTTCCTTGCGTTTTTTTTTCCTGTTTTCACGATTCAGTGTCTAGACACACTTGGTTTTTTGTATTTCCTGACAACCTGCACTTGCATCCAAACCTGACTAAAGAAAGTCATTATGAAAAGTGTTGCATTATTTTTCACCTCTCAGGCTGTTGCTTTGCTAGTAATAACAACCGAGGTGTATAATTTGCAGAAGTGCATTATTTGTTGTAGTGTTGTGCAAGGAACACACTAACTGTTCTCTGATTTGACCTATTCAACCTGATTTGACCTATTCCACCTGATTTGACCTATTCCACCTGATTTGACCTATTCCACGTATGTTCTCCTACAGTCGAGATATTGACAAATGTTATAACATCTGCCATGTTCTTCCACTACATTCGTTTTTCCACTACATTTCAATTTTTGAGCTATGAAAAATAGGATTAGATTTAGGATACCTCTAAATGTTCTTCTGATTTTTTTAAATTGTCATTAGTCAGTTACACCTTCTTCAGTTTTAGGTTTATAAGTTAAATATTTTCAGAGTTAGTAGTGTTGCAGATTTGCCTACCAGGAGGACATTTCTGAATTTCACACACTCATATACACACATGCATGACCATGCACACACA
Organism: Duopalatinus emarginatus; assembly: GCA_028565595.1. Taxonomy (NCBI): domain Eukaryota; kingdom Metazoa; phylum Chordata; class Actinopteri; order Siluriformes; family Pimelodidae; genus Duopalatinus; species Duopalatinus emarginatus. The sequence goes on from JAOVVF010000047.1 coordinate 17,791,477, forward strand.
TAAGGACCAGGAGTGCTGACATGCACTCAGACAAGACTGTAAGTGCTTTAAATCTAGGTCAAATTGTACTATTTTTTCTACTATACAGATTTTGTGTTTATTATAAGATATGTATAAAATCAGGTAGATGCTGTAATTAAATTTTGCTGTATGGCATATGTATTATATGGAAGTGTCATTGATTTCTGTTGTATTGTACTGTATGAAATTTGAATTTGTGTACTGCTGTAAATTGTGTATTGTTACACCCTTAACATTTTGTATGAAGATAGGACTGTGTGTCATGTGGCTCATTACAAAATAACTCACATTATCTGGGAGTTTTCATCGTAAGCCAGAATTTCTGTCACTTCCCAGTTACCAGATGTCAGGTGACGCACCTCGTTCTGATCCACTCTAACCTGAGAAGAGTAATAATCACCCTTATGGTTACTTCGATACCTGAATGAGAAATCACTTTAATTATACAACAGTAACATGTATCACTCTGATTTACAGCTGTAGTCTAATAACTGTTAATTACATTAACGATTACCCATCTTAAAGTGCAAACAAACATCACACTGCAAAAAAAAAACATTTCCATAAATAACTGTAACAAAGTTTACTTTCATTTATTTAATTATTAGTGTATTTCTGTAATAACGTGTAGACCTGAACAAAGTAGCATGCTAGGAAAATGTACAGGACATTTGTTGCTTGGCAACAGTCCAGCCGTACTTTAGTAGTGCAAGTATTGGCAAAGCCAAATAAATGATTAAATAAGCAAACAAATTCTAATCCTTAACTAATAAAATGCCGTTTGTAAAACTGTTGCACACTAGCAATATTACAGTGTGCTGTTATACGGATGGCAGTAATGCAGAAGCCTCTGAATATCAGCCTGCTGATGTTCAGTAGTACTCCCTCTCGTGTGATATTTCTTAATTACCCAATATAATGAATCCATTGTATCATCAAATTAGCTCATCCATATTCATTATTGTGTAGCCAAGAACACAATAATACAATAAGCAGTATACATCAAGATATCATGCTGATAATACACACTATTATTCAGGAGAAAAATATGCAGAGATTTTAGTAGATTCACCTATCACTAATACACCCTGTTTGCTAACATCTAACTGAACCAAACGCGTTTCCAAAAAATATGTTGTTTTTAGTGATGTGCTCTAAGTAGCTATTATACATGAAAAGCCTTCCTTCTTCTTTTTTTTGCTAGCAGTCGCTTCCATCAATGAGCTTTTAATTATTTAAACACCTGATTCAGATATTCAAGCTTTTCAGAGCAACTAAATGTTTATGTCATGTTGTCGTTAAATCTAACCAGCTAAAAGAAAACATTTTGCTGAATGTAGAATGTGAAGGCATACAAAATTGGTTCAGAAGGCCATTTCTATTTCTATATTGAATAATAAATTGCTTGATTTTGCAGTCAATATAGAAAGAAAAACACAAGAGAAAAAGCACAGAAAAAAAAAGAAAATGCCCCCAGTCATATACCTGGTCTATCCTTTTCCTGTTAATTAAATGATGCTGTATGGGCTGTTACACTAAATTATACTAAATTAATAGGACCAGCATTTTCTTTAAGACTGTAAAAGTAATACTCCTTAATCATAAACATATTTTAGGTTTAGCTTTATATATAATAATATAATATAATATAATATACTGTAGTTATATACTGTAGTATATGTACTGATAATATACTGTAGTCTGTTTTCTCACATACTAGAAGCCTGGACAGAGTGACATATTACTGTTCTTATAACTGGGCCTCTGCTATATATATCCAACATATACTACATTACCTGTGTGGTGAACATTGCAATGTGATGAAACTCTCCTCGGCCGCCCTGCTTTACAGGAACCGTTAGAAAGAAGCGGCTTCCATCCTGTGAGAAAAACGGCTTCTGATCCTGAAGAGGGAGGACAAAAAAAATCACATGGTGCTATACAAGGTGCTAATGCTCTGGAGCTGTGTAGCACTCATTAACTGAAGGGTACTCTAACTGTAACACTACTTACAACTGAACACAGGGTAAAAGAGAGTGAGAGAAAGCGAGAGAGAAAGCGAGAGAGATCTCACCTGTTTGGAGAGCCAAAGCTCGGATGTCTCCTCATGTCTCTAAAACACACAAATCTGTTATCACCCAAAGCTATTATGTGGATAGGTGTGTGAGTGAGCATGTGTGTTTTGTGTATATGTGTGTGTGTGTGTGTGTGTACCTTGACACAGGCTCCAGTGGTAGAGTCACACACAGTCAGCATGGAGATATTCTGAGCTCGATTCAACCACCGGACTGCAGTCTTAGTCTTACTGATCCATTTCACCATCACTACATAGTGCTCCCTGTCAACACACACACACACACACACAGTAATAATCTTGATTATTCTCTGGCAATACAGACACTGTAGTGAACTCACTCATATAAAAATTTTTAACAGCATGCAAGTTTTTTTTATTATAGACACACCTGAGTTTAAGCCCATCAGGGGGTGTGAGTTCCAGGGTGTGTGCTGGACCATAAAGATTCACCACAAACAGCTTGACCATGGGGTTGGGCTGACCTGCCTTCAAACACAGCAACACACACAAAACATAGCCCAGATACACCTGCCTATTACTGCTGATTACACTGCTACACTGCTTGGACCTTTTGCTGGTCCATATAACAGATCAGACCAGTGGTGTGTGTGAACAGTAAGCATACACTGATCAGCCATAACATAAACATCACAAGACCACTGACTTGTGAAAGTGAATAATATTATTATCTTGTTACAACGGCATTGAGTGATGGCTCAGAGAATCTTAAAAACAGCAGGTCCTGTGAAGTGCTCCAAGTATACAGTGGTTTGTACATACCAAAAGTGGTCCACGGAAGGACAACTGGTGAATCGATGAAATTGTCATGGGCATGCAAGACTCGGCGATTTGCTAGCCTATCTTGTCTTATTCCACAGAATATACACAGAAGGATCTGCTGTTAATATCTTGGTGTTGGATAGCATAGAACACCTTCAGAGGTCATGTTGAAACAGTGTCTTCTAGGTCAGAGCTGTTTTGGTGGCTGCTTTGGCAGGTGGTGTTAATGCTATGGCTGATCAGTGTATGTGTGAGAATAACATGCATGTGTGTGTGTGTGTGTTTATGATGTACCTTAGGATATGGATACTGTCTGCCTTTAGGGTACATAGCTCCTGTGAAGGTGGGCAGAACCATATTGGGCACCAGACTGTCGTTCAGCACCAGGAATGCCAAACGCTCGCCATCAGGTGACCACCAATGAGCAACATGAGTATGCAAAATCTCCTCTACACTCACACACACACACATACATTGAGAAAGAGAGAGAGAGAGAGAGAAAGAAAGAGAGAGAGATTGTCCATTGCTTTGTAAGTGACTGATGCCGTTAGAATAATTAGGTGATCTAATGCGATGATGAAGTGAGTGGCATTTTGATTAGACCCTTCATTAACACTTTGGGTCAGAGCAGAATGTGCGTGTGTGTGTGTGTGTGTGTGTGTGTGTGTGTGTGTGCATTTGTTAGCTTCAGTCAGATGAGTAATAATCTGAGCATTATCTCTCGGAGCAGAATTAAGTCTTGTCTCCACAATTTAATTACCAAACGTGGACGCATAAACATTCAGTAACGTATCTGCATCCACTAACTCATACTCAGTCACTCACTCTTACACACCCACACACACCACAAAGCTCCAGATCAGTGGTGTAGAACAAATTTATCTATGATCAGTGTTCGGGATAAACTGTTTTATTTGATCTCAGCCAGATGGAAGATGCAATTGCTGATTTGAAAAGTCAAACTAAATAGAAACTTCCTTTTTTTAATCTAGATAAAACAGAAAGACTGATTACGGCTTGATTGCTATTAAATAAAACACCAGTAAACGCATGGTCCTGGTGCGTTCTTGGTGTCTAACATCTCTAAAACATGATACTGCTATTTTAAAAAGCTTGCTGTATCCCTGATATGTGCTTTCATAACCACTAGACTGCACGATTATTATATCACGTTGGCTGCTCTGCTGTTTCTTTAAACAAGCTTAAGCTAGTTCAGAGTGCAGCTAAAAAAAAACGAAGCCCGACGTATGGCCCCAGTCTTATTATGTTTATACTGGATTCCTATTAGCTTTCACAATGACAACGTCTTGCTTATTATGTTCAAATCTCTAAACGATTTAGCCCTGACATATCTTGCTGCTCTCCTGGAGCAGTGTAACCCAGTCAGAGTCTACTCTCAACTGATATATGACTGATATTTAAATCATGGTTCACTCACAGCTCTGGGATGGAGAATAGTATTCTTAATAGCATATAGGTGTTTTAGGTCATGGTTAACACTTACATTTAAGCATTTCTTTCTGGATCTGTGGCTGTTTAAGCCCTGAGCTTGATATGATTGCTGCATGAAAGTCAAAAGTGTGAAAACTGTTTT
>JAOVVF010000047.1:17818140-17832411 GCA_028565595.1 Duopalatinus emarginatus
CACACACACACACACACACACACACACACACACACACACACACACACACACACACACACATATGCACACACACACACGCACACACAACAAACTCTTTTTAAGCGAGTCTGTTTGATTTATTCGTCTTATTCAGTGTTATACACCCTGTCGATTCTAAGCCATTTGATTGTCGTGTTTATGTAACATACTGAGCTTTGCATTTACGATAAAGCTGTTTATTGATATTCTGGATTTTGACTAATGCCATATTTCTTGACTCTGTGTTTTTGTATATTCCGGTTTGCCTGACCTGTTTTGTTTTTTTTTACTTTGCTTTTTGACTACCAGTTTTTAATAAAACTCTGAACTCCACGTACATTCACTCCAGTGTCCCACATCTGGCAATGCTAGTGAATATTCACTTACAGGAGGTTAATATCTTCTAATATCTGATCACCAAAATATTTGTCAGCAAATAGCTTAGCATAATTATGTATATGTATTTTATTTTAATAGGCTGTCCCTTCTAATCCACATTTAATTAAATCTCTAAGATAATCTATAAAATATATTCTTCACACAAACAAGGCATCTATTTACATCATATCGATAGATTCCTGAATCATTAATTGTTATTTGTCAGTGTATGTGTGTGTGCGTATGTGTGTGTGCGCGTGTGTGTGTGTCTGTGTTTGTGCATACCTGGAGTGAGGAGGATGACTGACATTGTTATGAGCGAACAGACCAACAGAATGACCAACAAGGCTATGGCTATTCCCTTCCAGTTCCTCTGAGGAGGACTCACTCCACCCAAGTCCTACAGAGAGAGGCAGAGACAGACAGAGTTAATTCACAGGGGAAAAAAATGTCACTACTCAGGTTTTATTTGCACCAAAAATTTTCTTTAGAGATTAAGTAGAAGTTTAGAGCGCTTGATTATGCAGGTCCATGTTTCAAGCTGTTAAAGCATGCATGTGTGGTTTCGCTGTGCATCATGTGCATCGGGACATTATTAAACCCCATCTGTGTATTAAGTATCAGGCTGGCATTGTTTGTTATACACAGCCATTCAGTGTGATTCATAATTCATTTGGAAAGCATAAAAGTCACAGAATATTTCAGGATGATATGCAGTAATGTTGTAAGGCGCTCTTTACTGTGTCTGATGTAATACACATTTGCATGCATATCTAACAGGTCAATACATTAAACATACATATGAAGCAACTAATAAATTGATAAAATATGATGTAATTCAACACGACTTCAACACAATACAATGTGATGCAATAGAATATGATGCTATGCATTTCAGAATTGTACAGGATGTTTCCAACTCACGAGAGACTTGGCTGAGAGTTGTGAGCATACCTAAAGCTATATGTTATTGATCACAATTCCAAATAATGAAGGCATATGGCCTGTACTAGTAATTATCTATAAAGAATTTGGTAAAAAAAAAAAAAAAAAAAGGAAAAGAAAATACAATTCAAAAGTGCAATGCCGCTGCCTGCCAGCTGAGGCATATAAACAAACTACAGCCCCAAACTCCAGGTTCCAGCCGTCATAGTGGCAATTAGGGCTGACAAGGAGCACCTGCTGCTGCTGGTGTTTAAGCACCATCAGAAGCAGGCCTTGTTTGCTACTTGTAGTGCTTTGTGCATGAGATAGCTAGGGAAAGTTTGGTAAGGTTGGACCTCATAGAGGGTTGGTGGTAGGGGTCATTCCTGAGGTACCAATTTAGGCACAGAGCTCCTTCATGGTGTGACCTTAAGTTATTTATTAAGAACATTCCAATTGGTGTTCCAAGTTCTCTGGGCTCTACATATAAAGGAACACACACACACACACACACACACACACACACATATATATATATATATATATATATATATATATATATGTATATGTAAAACACCCCAGGCTTCCAGACATATCTTCCTGTGCTGTGCATAAATTTTGTCCATAGAGAAGAGCTCACAGATGTTAGAAATGATGCATCCTGAGTTCATCCTAAATATCCAGCACACTTTTTAAATTATTTATGTCGGCACACTACTGCCAGTCGGTACATTTTACCATCCCTACCATATACAATAAACGAATGGGCTTTTTGGCTTTGTCCATGTAATAGAACACCACTTTCATTTAGATGTTTTTACTTTTTCCAGCTGCGTTTTCTGATAGTAATGGTATTATATAGTAAATCCTGTGAATGTTTGGTCAATTTAAAATGTAATAAAAGTGCAGTCTTCTTTGGAAGTCTATTCTATGTAGTTTACCAACACATCTAAAGAAAGGGATGCTTTTCCTGAACTGAAGTGCCTTGTTTCTGCTGTTCTCACACTGTATTTACATCTAGCATACACTAGACATGCACTATCCAAATACCTAGCTTCATTTATTAGTCACATAGTCATAGTCACAGTGAGTCTAGACTTATACACTCTGCCCATCAAAATATTTGACACATATAGCTGCCAATATGAATACTGACCACAGTAGCCTCTATTTAACCAATTCATTATTTTCTATGCCTCAGATGCTTTAGGACTTGTTTACATCTGGCTGTTGTTTCTTAATATTAAGCACTGGCATTACCATTCTGCACTACTGTATATGTGAATATGCAAAACAGCTCATTTCAGTCAACCAACAGATTGTTTATTGTCTTTATTTTAATTTCAGTCAAAGGTTTTGTTTGCTTGTTTTTTTTTCTTTAAGGGCATCAACTTTGCCAGTCATTGCAGGTCTGATGTAATGTATCATGAAGGGTTTTGACTGTCAAATGTGGCTTAGGAGGACAAATTAATTTTTGTATAACATCTGGCCAAATTGCACCCCGGATCTCCTAAAGTGCTTTATGTGACCACAAATCCTTTTTAGACCTGTCTTGGGAGTATTGACACTTGCATTTTTATGTGGATAATCATTAATTTCATCATCTTTAGCAAGTACCCAGGGGTTGTAGCAGATCCAATGTGGCAGTTCTGGTAACACTGGGCACACACACACACACTTAGGGGCAATTCAGCATAACCAGTCCACCTGCCAGCCTGTTTTTGGGAAGTAGGAGGAAACCACAAAACCCTGAGGAAACCCACACAAACACCGAACATATAAATCAATGTAACTCTGAGTTTAGGATCAAACTAGGGACTCTGAGGTGATACTCGCTGTACCATTACACCATCTCTATGTGTATAATCTCTATTTTATAATTATAATACATATTCTTACATACACACAAAAACAATCATTTATGATTAGCTGTTATATGTCAAACAGCATTTTCCTGTGAAAGAATAGACTACTTCTCAGCTGAAGAGTTTGTTCATACTCAGGTCAGTCTTATAACTCATACACTGCAGAAGTAAGCTGTATTGTATAGGGCCAGAGCAGGTTTGGCTGCTTCCTCTCCTCAACTCATCTCACACAGGCATCCTCTGACCTCATCATGCATCCTGACTGGTTAAGAAGGTAGGTGTGTGTGTATGTGTGCATGTATGTGAGTAGGAGAGTGTGTCCTTGCAGAATGACACTGAGTATAAATTGAAGAATGTGTGATTATCCTTTTTCTGCTTCCCCTACTTCCTGCTAGGTTCATTTATAATATGCTGTACGAGCAGTAAACAGAGAAAGTGCATTAGCGGAGCATTTGAAGGCATACAGTACACACTCAAGCACGCATCAGTAATACCAAAAGCCAGGCCTCCATTACAATTTACAGTCTAAACAAACAGCATGGCTATAAAGTCGAGGTCACCCAGACAGGCACACACATCCATTTCACTTACAGAGGTTCCTTCTTTTTTTCTCACCGAGTCTCTCGCTTTCTCATGTTTGATTTTCTGTCAGGGCCACACTATATCTTCCAAATGTGCGCTTTCGCTCTCTGGACATCACTCTGTTATTTTGCACAGGGAGAAAGAGCCATAAATACATACCTGGCAGAGAGAAAGAGAGTCATGCGACACAACTGCTGTCTGTGTGTGTGTGTACACGTTATACCCCTGTCTGTCCTAACAGATCTACCAACAGTTAACACATCGCATCGTGACAAAATTCCCTTAAAATCTAAACCTAATCCTTAAAACCTAAAGAAATCTTTCTTGCTGTAAGCACAGTGGAAAATAATTCCTTTCCAATAATATGCCGGCACACCCTAATCTGTATGAAAAATAATAAGTAGATCACAGTAATTAAACCTATCAGACCTGACACCTCTGCAGTGGAATAAAATTACACTGTATATTTAGAGCGCAGCTGCTTTTTAATTCTTTGAGCGAAAGATGTGCAGTTTCCTATGAAAGTGGAGACTGGACGAAACAAGCAAGACTTTTCCCAGCTTTATAGAAACACTCAACAGTGACCCTTTTGTTTTGCATTTGACACAATTTCTGTAAAAATCATGATCTCAGGGTGACACAGTGGTGCAGGTGGCAGTACTGCTGGCTCTCAGCTCAATTCTGAGCTCAGGTTACTGTCTGCATTAAGTTTCTGTGCATGTTCTCCCCGTGTCTGTGTGGATGTCCTTTGCTTCTTGCATCCCAAAAAACATTTCAGAAACATGAACAAGTGAATTATTGTGAAAGGGGAAGTGAGTATGAGTTTCCTCAAGGTGTGCAAAGTGGTCTAGGATGGACTGGGGTGCTATCAGGGGTGTGATTTTGCATTGAACCCTGTGTTTTCAAATATGCTTTAAATCCACCTTTGGATTTGACTAGAATAAAGCAATTACTGACGATAAATAAATGGATGAACTACCTATGATCAGTAGACATGCAAGGTGTAAAAGTCTGTAACCAATGTGGCCAACTGTTCAACTCCCTTCTATGACAAATCACTCTATAAGGAAGATATAACTAGATAAGATGACTACCTAAAATTTAACTCATTGGGACATATTATGAAAAACAATTTTTCAGTTTAAGCTGTCTAGATAAGAAAACATAATATTCTTATCTAGACATAATAATAACATAATAATCTGTGTCAACCAAATGAGGATGGGTTCCCTTATGAGCCTGGTTCGTCTCAAGGTTTCTTCCTTTTGTCACTTCAGGGAGTTTTTCCTTGCCACTGTCGCCACCGGCTTGCTCATTAGGGATAAAAATTTTTTTGTAAATAATTCTATAAATGTATAACCTTTTCATTATTTTCTGTAAAGCTGCTTTGGGACAATGTCCATTGTTAAAAGCGCTTTATAAATAAAATTGAATTTAATTGAATTGATTAATATTCAACAACTCTACATCCTCATTAGTGGGACCACATTTGAATAATACCACCCCTCCATCAAATATCTCCACCCACTGTTTGAGAACCACATTTGTCAAGGGGTGCCATTTATGTTGTTTGTTAAGTTGCAAGCTCCAGCAGTACGCTGTGCTGTTAGGATGAACAGACCAACATACATCACTACATCGGTTCTCAGCCTCAGAGGATGGGACAGCTGAGTGGATAAACAACTGTAGTATTTGGTCCATGTGATATTTTGACCAAAAAATGTCACAGACAATTTATTAACACCCCAGGGAACTGTTTTAATTTGTGGAAAATTGGTATAATATGTCTCTTTTAAGGAATGTTAGGAAAAAGATGTAATTTAAGGACATCACCTAATGTATCATACATGCCTGAATGTCAGTGAATGCGGCTCAATTGTTTTGATTCATAATGTTTTTGACGACAGCAGCAGAGGTTTAAACTTTACAGATACATTTTAACTGTGCAGCTTCAACCACGAGCGCAAACTTGCTAAAAAATTGCTTCACCCCACAGCAGGACAAACAAGCTGAAATACAATACTAAGTATCACATGACCTCAAGCCTATCACTAGAAGACAAGACTGAAGGTAAAACAAGCAGGAGCTAAAAATCGATGCATTAAAAGGCCTGACAGACCTTCACCAGGAAGATAGCCAGCAACTAGAGATTTGTATCTCTCATAGTCCAAAAAAAACCCTGTATTTTATTCTGTGTAATAAAATCATGAAGCATTTTCTTAGCCCAGGTTTGATCTTTTAGTCTGTAGTTAATGTGCTATTAGTGCAGTCCATTATTTTGATATATATTTAATAAAGAAATGGAGATGAAACCTTTTTTTATTTTTAACATAAGACCAGCACAAAGTGGTCAGATAATGTTCCTGCTATCACAACACACAATTAGCCATAGCAGGAGAAAATAGTGTATTAGTACATACAGTAAGTACTAGCATGCAAAGCAAGGAAAAGTTCAATGTTAAAGTATTTCTCAGTAGCATTCTAATTTTACACAATGTGCAAAATTTAATAATGTTAATAATTATACAAGGATAACGATTGTTATAGCATTGTATACAGTCTTTACTAATGTGCTTACTTAGCTAAGCTTGTCATAAGTTGATAGCATGTGTTAGCTACCACTTGTTAGCGTCATGAACTACTATGCATACAAAAAATAAAAAAGGACAACATATTGAATTTTATTCATAATAGAATAATTACAACAAGCAATACATACAGACCTATTTTTTAGAGGTAAGAATTTGTGGTTATGTGTCATGAAAGTAGACATAAACATAAAAGCTTTATTTTCAACCTGAGCACACACACAATATAAAAACACATTTTTTGAATTAGTATTTACTGTTGAGTTGCTTTAATTGTGTTACTGCTGTAGCTTTGATTTTGTGCCGTTGTCAAATGATCTTTACCAGAAACGCAGAATTTAAGCTGCATTTAAGCTTGTGAGATTTATGTTTCTTGGGATTTTTTAATTCATTAGTTTGGTAGAGGAAAAATGTAGGTGTGTCTACAATAACAATTTAAATACTACAGACACTGTAGCTAAAGATTAGTTTGGTAAAACACTGGAGGATTTTAAAACTATGTTAATTTGTCTGAATAGATTTGAAATGAAAGGAACGTAAAAGGATTGTTATTCCTATAAGATTCACCCAATCCCCTCAGGCATTACATTAGACTTTATATTATAGATTTCATTTTCAATCTAAAGCTACACAGCCAAAATAACAAGAATTTCTGTAATTCTATCACCCAATTTCCTGGTATTTGTACTGCATTTGTAATTAGCTGTGTGATTATCAAGAAGCAGAAGCGGGTTTATAATATAGAAAATGGAATATGAACAGCACTTTTAGTTAAAGTGCCTCTTTATGCCAACCCAGTGTTACTGAGTTCATTTAGATTCAGTAACATCTTTCTGTCATCTAATGAAGGGTGATTTAATTTAATCCAACACCAGGCATGCTGATGGATCGGAAAACTGCTTCAACCACACTGCTTCAAAAAGTGTTAAATGTGTTTAATTGCTATATATTGCTGTTCAGTTAAATGGGCAGTCTATCAGTATTTAAAATAAACTTTGATTAAAAATTGTGTTATTTCATATTAAAATTATAATTAAATCACTAATTATGCAGTCAACACCCACCCACCCCTGCTTTGATCTGGCTCTCTCAGATCATAACCTGAATACAAATAGATGCTTTTCTGCTGGTAGGTTGGTACAGCTATAGTGTAAACTCATTAAAGCTTTATTAAAAAGTTTTATACATATCGCTGGTATTAACTATAAAGACAAAGCTTTTCAATTATACTCATTTTTCAATTTAGAAAATATTACACAATAAACATTCTTGTTTCGCATAATGATTCCCTGCTTACATTTTTATTTGATTTATTTTTTATATATATTGAATTTTAAATATAATATAATGATAATTTAAACAAAACTGCTAACATACAGTATAGAACATTTGAATAGCAGTCAGGCGACAATACTGGAGTTATTCTAATTCATTACTACACTAAAGTATAGTTAAAATTAAATTCTTGTACACTTACTTTATTACATTCCAAGAAAATAATGTTTTATTATGTACATTTATTTGTAGACCTTTAATGTCTTTTTTTTTTCTCACATCCATACAATGACTGTACACTACACATCAGACAGATGGGCTCAGTTTAGCCTCTAATAAAGTCCATAAACAAAAAAAATCATCATTTGTAGTGACCTTTTCATGCTACACGATGTAGTTAGTACTGCAGTGTGTGTGTGTGTGTATGTTTGAAGCTGGATAAGCCAGCAGACTGCAGTGTGGAAACTCAAGCATAAGCTCCTCTTGACCAGGCTTCAGAAAATGTTTTGAGCTAAGATTTGTACAAAACCAGGTGTCCCCTTCACCTTCCTAGAAAGTATGAACTCCATCTAAGTCACATGTTTCACGTAATTTCAGGTTTCACGTTTCACTAATTTGACTTTTCACTTTCACTTCAGTATAATTTCTCAGTACTTCCTCCACCCCTGCTGGCAGGGTATATCGATATAATTACAATATGGAGTTGCTGTGTTCAGAATTAATCATGTTATATTGTGTAATATTATAACCTTCACTAGGCATTCATGAGATGACATTCATGCTTTACTGTTAACATCGCGGCCAATGAATATTGAATGTTGGATTTTGACCTTCCTCCTCATTGCATATACAGTTGGATTAATGTGGACTGGCTATTGTCAGACAGTTCCATAAATCCCCCTGTCCTCTGGGGCTGTCATTGAGTAACTAAGTTACTATGCATATAGATATTGTCCTTATGTACGTGTGTGTGTGTGTGTGTGTGTGTGTGTGTGTGTGTGTGTGTGTGTGTGTGTGTGTGCAGTTAATAAGTAACCTATTTTTAGCCAGCGTCCACTTGTCCGACCTTGCTGAGCACATGGTCAGACATACAGGCGGATGGAAAGATTGCTTCCTAACACAGGATTAATCTTTTCTCCTCCTTCCCTCATTACTGCGATTCCAACATCCCATTATTACTATCACGCTGAATCTTAATCCCTATTCAGCCATCATGAACGCAAAAACACTGAGAAAGAAGCTGATTCAGAGTGAATAGCTACTTTAACATAAGAGTGGAGCCTCTGTGACACTAGTATTCAGTCTGTTAGATGATGTGAATTTTTAGCATTTTTGTATTTAACATCAAGGAAAAGGGAACATTCAGGTCATGTGCTTTGTGTCCGACATTTATTGAAATTAGAGAAATAAAGGGTTGAGTGTTTCACATTTAACATTGAGATATTAAAAAATATATATATACAGACATAAAGACATGTTCTCTACCATTTAGCAAAAGTCTCCTGTACGGAAATGTATACTGAAATTGAGAGACACACACAATTTAACCTCATCCACAAAAAGCTTTCTATTAGGCATACTGTGCATGTGCATGTGTATGTGCATGATTCTTCAGTTCATAAGCATCAATCACAGTATGTGTATGCGCTTGTAGAATCTTCCATTAAAAAGCTATTTTTCAGCCACTAATCGCCTTCTGATTTCTAATTGCATCATCATGCAAATTGTGTGCAAATATAGTGAAGAAAATGTAAAAGATAAGCAGTAAAATGCAGGGTGTAATAACTTACTATCACTAATAGTAATGATAAAACTGAGCTTTGAACACCTTGAACAACCCCATTTCCCGTGCTTTATTCCCGCACTCCTCTTACTTCGGGGGAAAGTTTATTGGTCTTCAGTTTATCAGTCACAAGCCCTTACATTTGTGTGAAATGAGACACAGAAAAACGCTCTTCACACCACATTTAATTCCGCTGTAATAAAATATTCAAACACATGTCTTGAGTCAGACTCAGTGCAGGAAGGGGAAAAAAGCACTAACCAAATAGCACCACTTGTACACTATCCCTCACTCTCCAGACCATCAGTGCAGAGATTGTATCATTTTACAGAAATATAAGTGCTGATTTTACTATCACATTGTCTTTAAATCTTCATTGCTATAGAAAACACTTGTTAATGTTTAAAATCCAGCAACAACAACAAGATAAAACGTTTTGTGGGCTTAAAGGATACTGAATGAAATATGATTATATGATCATTAGACTGGTCAGTGATATTCTTCCTGCTGCTTGTGTACTGCAATCTTGTATTAGGAATAAGCTGCTCCCCTAGAATACACATTGGGATATTTAAATCCCTGCATTGATATGCTTCTCCTAGCAAGACTCTGATTTTCGGTGTAAGCTACTGAATGCTATACTACACTAGATGAGAGGTCACAAGCTAGATTTGAAACATGCCACAAACTGCATCCCAAAAAATCCTGCTTGACTGTGATTATAATTAACAACATAATGACTGTGTGATTACTGGTTAAACAAAAAATAACATTAATGACTTTCTTTCATTGGTAAAGCAATAGGGGCTGTGACATCAGCAGGAATATAACACTGATCCAGTGCCACACAGGGCTATAAGTCACACAGTCTCTACAACTAGGCATGCATTCATCATTATAGCAATACAAGGCTCTTATCCTGCATGATAAAATGCCTGTCTGCCGTCCGTTGTAAATGTTTAAGGATACATACATTTAGCTTAGATAGAACAGCAGATATTCACCATGTTTTATATCTTTACTAGGCATGTTATAATAGTTTGGTGTGTTACATCACTTACTTGTAATTACTGCTTCTGTCAACCATTTGCGTGTCTTTCAAATACACTGAAGCTCCAGAAACTGTACAGGTAAGTTTATGCAAAATACATAATAACAGCATATGCACGTCATTGGTTGCGTCCACCATTGCGTATATAAAGCAGCAGACATCTATGGATGCTTCAAAATGGTATGAGGTTTCTTAAGCTTCCATTCCATGGGACCCCTGGTACGTCTACATCAAACATCCCTGATGACAGGTGAACGCTATGTGTGGCTCTTTTCTGACAAGTTACACCAGTTCATGTTCTGCATTCATTCTGATGAGTTTGGCCTCTACCAAAAGGACAATGAACCATCATCTGCGTTTGGGGTGTTGCCATTACCATCTAATTCTCAATTTCCCTGAGGGAACCCTTTTCAAAGAGATCAGTAAAGTTCTATCTAATCTAATCTAATCTAATATAATCTGATCTAATCTAATTCATCAGGTCTAGACCGTTCTGCCGGAAGTATGGTGTTCGTTGCATACAGTATACTTCCACAAGCCTGTGGCCCGTTGTATTTCTGTAGTCCTGTGCTCCTACCAAGTATTAGACTGGTGTACCTTTTTTTCTGGCACCTCATTGTTTACTGTAGATAAATTTGTTTTATAACAACAATGAATTGCATAGTTTAACAGACACCGTTATAAACTTAACTGACCTAACTAAACTCATAAAGAGAACAGTAAATATCATATATAATTTTATGCACTATGTACCTCCTAACAATGCAATGCCTATGTTTCTGTTTATGCAATATTGCAGACAAATATTCCCATTAGATCTATTACAAACCTAATAAACCACACATGTTGACTCAACACATGTTGACTCAACTAGGAGTGTAACAGTACACAAAATTCACGGTTCGGTTTACACCACGGTATGGACCCCACAGGTTGGTAAAAATTCAGGATGGTTGAGGGGTTTCCTTTTGGCTGAGCTTTCTTTTGTCAATTTATTTAGAACTGACAAGTGTGCATTTTACAGTATGTTCCACATAGTGTTATATACTCCCCCACTGAGGTATTTAATACAGCCGGCACTGCATTATTTAGTAAAATGTAAAATGTACCCATAGGTCTTATTTTTATCTACACTGAAAAGCAGCTTCTACACTTATTGTTATAAAGTAGAAAATAAAATAAAATGAAGTATAATATAGGATATTTTTAAACAAAGCTTAAGCTAAATTTTCCCAGAAAAAAAAGAAAAACAGCCATGGGAGTAGGTAGGGGTATCTGGAACAGGCAGGTAGCATTGTGCATACTGTCAACTTCAGTAACTTCATTATAACAAAAAGGAACTAAAATATTACCATGTTATGCTGTATTACACTCTCCTGTACTTTTGTTGATTGTTGATGGTGCCTAGTCCCAATGCAAAATATTATAAAATATTATAAAATAAGATAAAATAAATTTGTGCATTAGCAGCAATTTTTCATTAACTTGAAATGACTATTGTAAGGACATCATGCACCTACTAAATTTACTTTAATAACATCTGGTGTGCAAATGAAAAATAAATAAAATATAATACAAAATAAAACTTGCGCATTTATGCATTTAGGCAATGTCACATTTGTAATGAACTTAAAATGACTATTGTAGGAACATTAACCCATTTATTCTATTTTCAAGTTTTTCTTCAGAATTGTCAGTAGTGAGGACAGAACTAATGGCAGTAACTATGTCACCTGTCCTTGAGAAAACCCTCTCGCTGCCGACACACCGTTCTTGTTCGTTCTACCACCTGCTCTCCAGTGCTGATGTATTTCACAGGAAACCTAAAATTTTCCCACACAGTTGATCTGAAAGAAGCAGGCAGATCTTCTAGCTCCTGTGTATTGTTTCCACTCACCATACACAGCCCATAAACTGAGATACACTCAGCATGGCAGGTTTAGCAACATACAGCTAAGGTTTCCGGGTTACGTTTATTGGTCTTCGTATGTCCCTGTAGGATGCATGTACTGTGTATTCTCTGTGCGACTGTTAACACCAAACCATGAGCACCGTACCGTGACAGTTCGGTAAGAATACATGTATCAGTACACCCTTACGTCAAACACTTTTAGGGGAAGGAAGAAATTGTGCAAATTGAAAAACAAAAGTGAACAGTAATTTGCACACCCATGAGCCTCTGTGGTGTCCTCACTGCTGTATAGTGTAAAGTTGATGCTCTATTAGATTTAATGTTTCATGTGAATGTGTTTATTTGTCCTGTGATCTCAAGCATGTTCTTATGTGTTATCTTGTGTTCACTGTTTCGTGTAATTCTGTGCCTAACAGCCAGGAATGTGACTGTGCTGTATGTGTGTGTTGCCAATAAAAGAGCAGACGTGTTGTTTAAACATGGCTCCTTTGTCCAGCTTCTTCCTCAGCAATGCTACAATGCTGCTATTTCTACACGGAATCTGTCCACTTTTACAACATGGATTTTACTCCTTTTTCTGTTTACTTTATTCTGCTGCAATACTGTGGGAGAAGAACGATTTCCAAGGAAAAACTGTAATATTGTATGAATTTATACTTTATCCTGTGTCCATCTACAATGTTATATGTGGATGATCTAGTCACACATGTTAAAGGCTGTGGTGGGTATAATAGTATACACACACAGTGTATGCTTATTTGAGCATGGGAGTGTGTGAAGATGTTTAAAGGGTTTATATTTGGTTATGTTGCGCTATGGAGTAAACAGGCTCTTGGCGCATTCACGACAGTAAGATTCATGAAGAGTAAGAGGAAACGAGAGGGTCAGAGCTCACAACTCAAATGCTTTGAAGCTCTAAATCCTTGGGGTTTGGTGGATAGCTGCTGTGATCTGTACAATCTCCCTAGATTTCTGACATTTCACTGTGCAGCTTATTGTGAGTATGTGCACACAATGCTTTCTCATACGCATAGTTACGCTACAATTAGCTAAGGCCGCAGAGGCTTTATTACGGAAACTTACCCAAATAGGCACTCAATAAATAAATAAATAAATAAATAAATAAATAAATAAATAAATAAATAAATAAATGGGGATTTTTTTTTTGGGGCATTAGAATTTAGAATGATGGATTTGTTCTCAACAGCAGGCAAAAACAATGTCTCATCCAACACAAATATGCTAAATGTGTAAACAAATCAGTGCACCCAATCACTCTGTGAACAATATTACAGTCAGAGGTGGGGTTTAATGGGAGTGAATACTTGCACTCTGTGATCTATGTTAGGTATATCTTGCTGATGCATTGTTTGATGTTTACTTTCAAGATCAATGATGCATATAATTTCCTTGGCATGGCTGAGAGAGTGGAGGCTCATGATTACAGCACTGGAATAACCTCATCCGGCAGCACTCCAAAAGTGCAAAAGGCAAAAAGCACACGCATGTATAAATATATATACTTACACATATATAAAATCCCAGGACAATTTGCAGTGCTTTGTATTTATTTTTTTGTGCACCTTAATGAATATACTTTTTGCATGAAAAGGATCATTGGCCAGAAACTAAAGTTGCCTTTTGTGGTTCATGTCCAAGCAGAGCAAACCGACACTGCCATGGTCCAGGATGACAACTGTAAAAGCCAATTCCTAGAGCTGTTTGTGACTTGTTCAGTGAGTGTGATGGAACACTGGCCAGAGAAATTACTGGACCGCAATCCCATAAAAAGTAATTGTGGGGATTATTTGTACAGCAACCAAGGTGTCCCAGTGTCATGCTAGGACAACGCACACACATTTGCTTCTATACACACTACAGTTGACATCCTGGAT
>JAOVVF010000047.1:17840937-17857326 GCA_028565595.1 Duopalatinus emarginatus
GGCGTTTAGTGTAGAAACTGTCGGTGTTCTTGGTGATGTATGCTGTATTGTTGGTGGTGTTTAGTGTAGAAACTGTCAGTGTTCTTGGTGATGTATGCTTTGTTGTTGGTGGTGTTTAGTGTAGAAACTGTCAGTGTTCTTGGTGATGTATGCTGTGTTGTTGGTGGTGTTTAGTGTAGAATCTGTCTGTGTTCTTGGTGATGTATGCTGTGTTGTTGGTGGTGTTTAGTGTAGAAACTGTCGGTGTTCTTGGTGATGTATGCAGTGTTGCTGGTGGTAATGTTGCTTGGCTTTAGTGATATTGTTGGGGTTATTTGTTGTTGTTATTGTATGCCATTGTCCCTGTTGTTGGTGCCACTTTGTGCTGTTGTTATATTGCTGGTGTTGATGGAGTTGCTGGTGTTATCTGTTGTTGTTTACATTTACATTTACATCTTATCCAGAGCGGCTTACATTTATCTTATTTACATAACTGAGCAGTTGAGGGTTAAGGGCCTTGCTCAAGAGCCCAACATTGGCAGCTTGGTCAACTCATGGCCCTCTGATCAGAAATCCAAAATCTAAACCCCTGAGCTACCACTGTCCTTGTTTGGTATCGTCTTTGTTGTTGATGTTATTTGTTCTGTAGTTGTTTGCTGTTGGTGGTGTTGATGGCGCTGTTGTTTGCTATAGATATAGATTATATGGTTCATAGCAGTCTCACTCTCACAGCACAATCTCACAGGCCACAAATTTTCATGCTGTGCCATCATGAAGAGCTCAACACTGGCTGTCACTCATTCACAGCGGCGCTGTGTGTAATGACACGACATAACGTCTTTCGTCCCTGATACAGCTCAGTCTAAATCCACTCCGAACAATTCGCTCTCAATACTCATGATCTCTCTCTCTCACTCTCTTTCTCCCTTCCTCTCAACACACACACAAAGAAAGAGAAGAGAGAGAGAGAGAGAGAGAGAGAGAGAGAGAGAGAGAGATTCACATGCACACAGTGTTATGTCTGTTGATTAATGGAATACATAAGCTCAATTTATTATCACTACTAATGAAGAATATATATCCTAATAGGAAGTGAGAAAAGAGAAGCCAGTGTTTCTTGCATCTCTCTGCTCACCCCAGCTCCAGGGTGATAGGCACGTATGCATGTGTTCTGGACGTGTTTAGCAATGACTGTAAACACCTTTTTAATGAGGTACACTGCCAGACATGGTTCATTATCCCACACATGCACATGCACCATATGAGCTTATACCCCATGGCTGACAATTATGTGTCAGTTATCAACATCCTTTATGCTGTCCTTCATTCATTTTTTTTTTCTTGAATGCCTTCTGTGTGTATGAATTGTGCTATATAATTTGTTATATGAACATTCACTGTTAAGCCCATTATTACTGGCACAGCCATACTGCTTCTGTTAAACAACTGGTACTGGTAAAAATGCTTGAAGTGTTTAGCAACTGAACTACTTGCTGGTCGGTCAAATGTAAAAACCTGAATAATTATATGCTGTTGGGTGGCTATAATAGATCAGATTAATAAAAACTGTATTTGATTAACTCCCCGTGTTCATGCAATCATTCAGGCTTTTGCATTTGCCAGACCTGCAAGTAGGTTAGCTAGCTAATGTGTGTATCACAAATTACAGCCAGAGGTCTTATTATTCTCTCGTTGTGCACACCGATAGATGGATTAGCGTATGCGTGCCAAAGTGCACAGGCTACAACATGCACAGTGCAGTGTAAGGACCTGGACCACTCGGGTATATGAGTGCACCACTCATATTTTGGGTTGAACTGTGTTTGCTTTGACATTGTGGATTATTTTCAGTCTAAATGAATCCCACTGCCCAATATAAGACCTTGTTAAAAATGTGATATTTTACAGAAGCAGAGATCAGTACTAGGGCATGTGCCCTAGTCAAAGGGGGTTAGCAACACCTATGAATCCACATCTTGAAACGCTCATTAATTTTTATTGTTCATGATGTGTCTCATGATTAGTAGCTTTCTTTCATATAAAAGTTGTGCAGATTGTGACCTAGCGCAATGACAGCACTAGATTTCCTAACACAAGAAGAAGGAGAGGTGTTTACAACAGCCATTAATAGATAATATGTGTCAACAAGAGGCAGTACTAACCACAGTAAGGGTTGTAAGCATATTCTTTGTACATCATTCTCACCGAATTGGCTTTTTGATACTGATATGACAGAAGGTTCAATATGTACAATTTTTATTATTATGCACACTGAGCTGTGCTTTCTGACAAGCCTCACACATCTAGACAAGTTTTTCAGTAGGTGTTTTGAGAGAGCCAACAATCACAAAAGATGTTTAAAAAAAACTATTTTTGTCAAAATAATGCAAGCCAATCTCGCAATGTTACTTTCAGCATCCCAGTGTGTTTTAAACAAGGAATAAAATACAATGAGATATGCTGTTCATTTACCACTCTGCTTGCACACAGAGGAATTTGACCTCTAGTTTTAACCTATCCATGATGTGGTACACACACACTAGTGAACACATGCTAGAGGGCAGTGAGCACATAGGCCCAGACCCTGGGGAGCAGTTGAGGATTAGGTCAAAGTCAGTATAAGACAAGTCTGTTCACTCGCCGCCATTTTTGGTAACGCCTCTGGGCAGTTATTTTAAGCCATACAAGACCAAACTCTGTCTCTTTGAACAGGCAGATGTCTATTTCCCTGAAACTAAAATAGTAATTACTGAAAAAAAAACACATGTTTGAAATCACTGGTAAAATCTGATGAAAATGGTGTACCTTGTCTTTGCTCTTGGATTAATAAAACACAGAAAAATACGATTATTTATTTTCATCTGCCTGCTATGCATGCGCATAATGGGAGCCAAGACTTTATGACATCTTTCTTCTTTATGGATGTTTCCATAACAACGCGAAATTAGTATTAAACTAACAATATAATAATAGAAATAATAATAATAATAGAATAAAACAATAAAATGTCATATTATGGAAAACCTTTTTGTACAATACTGTCCTAACAACATGTGTCGGAAACCAGTTGAAGCTGTCAAAGCTAATCTGCACATGCATTAACGAAAGCCTATGATAGGCCCATATTTCCCCCTTTGACACCTTTACTAATATGCTGATTGGTTCCTTCTATTGACAGGCGGGACTTATGTGAAGCAGTCGCCATGTTGGCGTTACAGGTTTCACCATTCATTTTTATAGAGAGGTATATCTCTGTAGTATAAGATTGTTAGGTGCCTTGCTCAAGGGCACTTCTGTCATGCCTTGTCAGCCACAGAGATTCAACTGGTGGCCTTCCAGTCACATGGCTGGTTCCCTAATCACATGACTGCCCCAGTTTTCAATCATTTACAGTTATAGTTCCTCTTAAGACAAATAAATGCAGTTTTTATGTTACCAGAAAACTGAAAGTGCAAAATCCTGAAGACTTTCTAATGCCAAGAACCCCTACATGAGAAATAAATATCTTACAGTTTATGTGGAGCAACCACCATGCAATCCTCTCTGTAAGTCATTAGGAAATGTATGAGAATGAGCTCATTAATATAAGCCATAAAGCTGAGTGAATGACCAGCGTATTGCTGCGGTATAAAATGCAAATGCTCACAAAATTCTGTGTCACATATGTAGTACTTTTCCAATCACATACCATGGCAACTGACAGTCCTCAATTACCATACTGTTAGTCTGATAATTGATGGAATTGTGAGTCTGAACAACGGGTCCCAGTGGTTAGGGGTTTCAGGCTTATAGATAATATTTAAAAATGAGCCAGCATGAAGAAATGCTTTCAGGGAAATATTCTAAGAGTACGAGTTATAAAAGATCTAAATCAAGTATCATTATAGTATCATATGTTTATTTTTACATCATCACGATTTGAGCACCTGCATGACATTCAGTTTAGGAAGGCCAGAGCTAAAGGACAAACCTCTGTCCAAATCATACACTGCAGGTTCTGACATTTACACATGAATCAATAGTGTCTGTGGGCGAAGGCAGCATGATGAAACCAGTAGTAATGTGCATAACTTGACAAATCCGTTACAGCTGTGAGGCCATAGTAAATCCTATAACACGTCACCGGGTGTGATTAAACACTGATCAATGCCTAACCTCAATAAAGTTGTTGTGGTTGAATAGAATTAAATCTCCACATCAACACACCTATATCTAGTGCAGAAGAGTAAAGGATGTTTTTCCCATCAGATGAAAACTACCATTGTTTTTTTCTAGGAAACATCAGGCAAATGGATGTCTAAGTACTTCAGGACAGTCAGGGCCAGATGCACTGTTTTGTGCCCACAGTTTCAGATGCAGTAAGGAAGCATTGTGTCCAAAATTAAATATGTGGTGAATACAAACGTGGCACACGAGCCAGTTCACAGCACCTATTAAACCCTGCAACTCGGTTCCAGGCACAAGTTGCATCATTTTCATGATTAACTAAAGTAGTAGCTCCATCTGATGCATGTACATCTAGCGCTCAGTGTAGTAGCTTCAAGTTAATTTAAATCCGCAAATGATCCTTAAATCAGAATCTCTCTCATTTTAATAAAAGACAAATATAGCAACCATAACTGTACAGCGTGTGATTTTCTGTCCTGAAAAGTCAGCAAGTCATTTCTCCATTACACACTGTACTTTCAGTGTGTGTGTGTGTGTGTGTGTGACTGCGTGTGTGTACAGGCTTTCTAAAGGTCATTTAATACAACTCATTCCTGATGGAGAAGTAGATGGAGGATCTGAGCAGCTCTGTAAGGTCAGACAGGGTCAATAAGGAATGGAGGCAGTTCAGTCTCTAAAAAAAATCACAACCTGAAGTACAGCTGAAAGGAAAGTTTCCGCAGATTTTGAGAGGAAATGCAAAATCAAAGCCCACAGGACCCATAATTCGTAAATAATTCCACGTTCAGATAATTAAACAGATGTTACAGCACCTGCTCATCCTACTCACTTGGCTGCGTGGCTTTCTGCCATATTAGATCACATTAAACAGAAAGTCCTGCTAAACCTTCATTCATTCAAAACATTTTTCTGCGTATTTAAACAAATAAGATCGAATCCATGAATCGGTAGCCAGATTAAAGTGGAGACAGGTGATTGGGAGGCTATTGATTTCGATCTCCACTGCGAGAAAGCACATGGAACGAGGAGCAGTAGTACATGGTGGCTTTGGCTTATTTATATTCATGATTAAATAATGCAATTAATTTGTATATTTAAATCAAATTTAGTGAAAGAAAATTGAAATCTAAGCATCTGCTTCTGTCACACTGGTGTACACTCAACCATCATCCCAATTCAAAAAGCAACAACCGACCCACGGTCTCTCTCTCTCTCTGTCTCTGTCTCACTCACTCACTCTTTCTCTCTCTTCTCCCTATCATAATGTAATCTAAATTACAGCAGGCTTCTGGCCGAGTGATTGCATGAGCAGACAGATCACAGCCCTGTACATTCATGTCCTACACAATCAAGGGCACTCACACACACACACACACACATAAATATATAGATGAAAGACAGATAAGATGCAGGATATATTATACAAATGGCCAATATATTCTCTGTTCTCTATACTCTTAAAATCCTTTACAGGAGGCATTTACTGTTCCTGTTTGTGCGTCAATATAATACTAACCAGAAACAATACTAACCCTCACTGCAAAAGTGCTGCTTACTTACATATATATAGCATGGTCTTTACTTTACTTTCCTGATTTAAATGCATATTTGACACTATGTATTCTACACACTATTCATTGTGCCCAGCTAGCTCAGTTGGTAATGCATGAGACCCAGAATCTTAGGGTCACAGGTGCCGGTCCCAAGCCCTGACATAAAATAGGACGGTTGCATCCGGAAGGGCATCCGGCATAAAAGCTGTGCCAAATTAAATATGCAGACTTTGGCCAGCAGTAGTTCAAAGAATACATTTGACATGCTGTTTACTGCATCCTTAAACCGCTGTATATACTTATACTGCAACATATAGATATAAAACGTTGTGTGTGCTATTGTCATTACATAATGTTCTATTCATATTATCTCAAAATTGTTTAATACCTTTTTGCTACACACTTACTACTCTCATCTTCCATGTGACCTTTATACACTGTTATGTTGTACTGTATGCTTTGTATATAAGTGGTAGGGACATATAAATGTCGCACCAGCACATTGTACTTGCTGACTTTACTCTAAATCTGAACTGAACAAGGCTGCTTACTGGTCACCTGGTTTGGTTCTGCGCTTGGCCTGACTTCTGTGTGTCTCTCTGGTTCTCTCTGTTCCTCACAGCTCATTAATCATACCCGGAGGTCAATGGGCCAGTGTAAATCATATATGTGCAGGGACTGGTATCCCATCATGGGTGTATTCCCACCCAGTTCTGGATCCTATCCGAATAATAAAACCGGATAAAACCGAATAAAACCGTTACTGAAGACTGAATAAATGAGATCCAGTAGAACTATTTCAATAAACTTCCTTTTTTTAAACTTTATTATTGGTGTAAATTTATAGAATATTAATACATTTTTCTTTAATATTGTTTAATATTCTCGTAAATATTACTATATGTCCTGTGTGTGTATTGGGTTGTTTATCCGTGACTGTAAAACTGCAACTTCTTTTAATAAACGTCCTATGTGTTTACTTTTAATGTAGTTAAGGTGGTATGATATGACGTGTCTAAAAATATAATTATTTATATAAAAAGGTTATGCCATCACATAACACAAGCATTTCTTGTGTGTAACAAATAAATGTGCAGGTATCAGGTCATGATCATCATCATCTTTATCACCTTTATTTATATAGCACCTTTTATACATTAGAAATGCAGTTCTAATAATAAAAAGTGATAATAAAAAACAACAGTGGGAGAACAAATAAAAAAGACAAATAAACACAATGGCAAGAAAGGGTTATATTAATGTGCAATACAAAGGTATAAATATAAATAGAATGAAAAATACAATAACTAACCAACAAGTAATATAGAAATAAAAATATTTAAAAAAATCCTAGTTGCATGCTAAAATAAAGAAAAATGTTTTAAGTTGTGTTTTCAGCAACAGAAGGAGCCTGAAGACTGTTTATTAGTAATGTGTTCCAGATCTTTATTGCATAAAACACTGCGTCCTCCCTCTTTTTAAGATTCATAAGTGGAATATGGAGAAGGCCAGAAATGATCTTAAAACACAATTTGGAACGTAATCTATCAGGCACTCTGAAATGTATGAAGGTGCCATTAGGAGACTTAAACACTAGTAGTAAAATTTTAAAGGTTGATTCTAAAGGAAACAGGCAGCCTGTGGAGATGCTAAAACTGCTCTGTTTTCTAGCCTTAATATTCTTCCAGCTGCATTTTTCACAAGTTGTAGTTTGTTAGTTGGATATAGCATCTCACGAGACATTCCTTAAATGATAAAAGGCAGTAATCTTAATATGTGGTATCAAATTTTAAACCTTTTTTTTCTTACAGAGGCTGATGTCTTGGTGTTTTTGCTTCAAAACCAGTTGCAGTTATTTCTGTCTTGTAACAAGCTATGAGATACATTACATTAGCACCTAAGTGTTTTGGCCAACTGCATGTTTACCTTAATGACTGCAGTGTGTGAAGAGTTCATATGAATGCAAGCATCAATTTGACATGTTGATTTAGCTGATTAGTGAAGGACTCAAGGTCTTACCTTAATGCCTGTGAACTCTAATAGTTTGCCTCACAGTGGTGAATACAGTCAGAGGAAGACATATAAAATGATGCAAGCTGAGACTCCACAAGGGGAAAATAAATCCATAAAACTAAAAACCTAAAAGCCGATCAACTCCAAAATAAAAAGTGGACCATCCAGACCTGAGGAAGAGAGTAGGTTTACTCATAATATGAGAATATTATGTGTGAGAGTCGATAAACACTCCTTAAATTTGCAGCTCTAATTCAGCAGCATGTTTAACGAATAAATGTTTCCTTTCATGGTTCGAGACTGGATGCGGAGCAGCTAAACTTAGGAGCTTATACTGTCAGGGAAAAAATGTTACAGTACAGGTACGTTTCTGTTTCCTGAGGTAAAAGCAATAGAAATGTTAAAGTCCAATTATACACCTTAAATAACTCTTACAGTTACATTCTCTCTGTCCCTTATTTGAAGGTGCAAATGAAATGCCCTTATGGGTCCCACTGCAATGACAAGCAGTTAGACCGTGAACAGTGCAGTTACCTACCTTTTTTCTGAAAGTGTTCAATATGCACAAGGTGCCAGATGTGACAGTTTGCCTTAAATCAATAAGAGGAGGCTACAGTTACACTCAATCTATCACAGAGCATGTACCTTCTCATTACTCACAGACCCAAAGGCTCCAGTCATTAAAGATCAGGTCAGGTTTCAGTGCATTCTCAGTGACAGATCAGCTTTTGCTGGTGCCAAAGAGACTTTCAAGCCACAGTCATGCTAGCAGTCCAACTTTGTAACTTGATTATAGTCTCTATTATTCAGACAGGTCCTAATTACACTAATTCAATAATAAAGCCACTAATGATACAAATATCACTGCTTAAAATTTATGATGGGTGTAAACTAAGAGTCAGTGAAAATGTTTACAATAATGCTGTATTAAACTCATGATGAGCAGTGGTTACAGGTGTAAATTTCTTAACAGGGTTTAGCCTCCACCATGGCTTTTCAAAAATGAAAAGATATCAGTATATAAGTTTTTACTGTCTTAATTTTGTATTATGTAAAATCTATCTTTTTTTAAATTCATAATTAAATCAATCACAACATCACCACCACTGTCTGTAAGAAAAATACACAGGTGAGACTGGGTCTGATTTTATTACAGCCCAAAGTATACATTCATGCAGCCAATCAGTGGTAGGTGTGGTAAGTGTCACTGACTGTTAGGGAAGTAGTGGCTTAATGATTAAGACCCTGGGGTACTGATCAGAGGGTCAGGGGTTGGCCAACAAGCTGCCACTTTGCATCCTTGAACAAAGCTTGAACTCTCTATGCTCCAGGGTCACTGTATAATGGCTTTTTTGATGGTACACATCAAATATAGTTACCGGGTGTGATGTACATGAACAAGGTGGATTATTACATTTAGCCTCTCATCAGATATCATGACCGTGATGATCATTATTTTAAATCTTCACACTTCTACAAAAGCCATTCTAAATAAAGTAACCTCAATTTACAAACTTATATGCTTCTTAGCTCATGAATGACAATGTACATTCATAATCTGGGCACAGTGGAATTAGACACTGATCCTGTATTAATACGGATCAGCCAGCTGTCATTTAGTGCATCAGTATTAAAGCTCCACCCTAATCTAAATCTATCCCACTCAAGCTGTCTGTGTGTGTATATATATGTGTCGGGGGGTGGGGGGTGGGGGGTGTCTTTTATACTTCAGCAATTCTGCCTTACTTGTGAGCCCTCCATGCAAAAGAGGTTAGACATATATCGATTTCATGTCAGTTTTCTAATCTGTGTGAGTTCAGAGATTTGTGTCAGTGGGAGAATTTACAAATCTGTTTGAGCTGTGCTGATCATCTATATCTAATCGATTGGCTCATGACATCCTTCAGCTTGAAGGTTCTTGTCTCTCTTTACCGATTAGCTCTGCCTGTGACCAAGAGAAATGTGTCTGAGAGCTCAAACATGGCTGAGTAATGGAGGGCTGACTGCATGAGTCCTCATGAGTAATGACCAAAATTAGTCAAGTGCAGCACACAGCCGGTAAGGACTATGGTGATTTTCTGTCACTAGGGCTCATTTTTCTCATCAGAAATAATGTCAAAGCTTCAACATAAAGACACTTTCTAATGTTAGACATTTCATCTGATTTGGTATAATTACGTGGGAGTACTGAAATGCATGTGGTGCACCGTATGACTTTGTATCCTCAAACATTGTCCCATCTGCAGCCCTGAAAGTGAACTGAAAAACAAGATTTGCTTATTTACATTATTTAAAGTTCACGGACGCAATCTCCAGTTGGGGTAGATTTGATATTCCTGATCATTCTGAATTTGCAAGGACTGTATGATTGTTATTTCATATTCATGAGATCATTAGGCATATAACCACATGGGGTACGATCGCAGGGTGTCTGCTACCAAAACAAGCACAGCTTGCTAAACATTGGTGACAATTAGCCAGGTAGAATGACTTTCAATGAAAGACATGTGATGCGGTTGGTTTTAAAAAAAAAAAGGAAAAACAGTGGCATCAAACAAGGACAAATTAGTATGCAGACTGTGATTTTTTACAATAATCACCTCATTGTCAAAAGAAAAATGATAGTGATCTACACTGAAGTACCAGAAAAACTGGTACACCAGTCTAATACTTGCTAGGTGGCCAACAGTGCATGGACTCCACGAGCTTGTGGAAATATTCTGTAGGCAATGAACACCATATGTATTGCAGAATGGTTCATAATTATGTTGTATTTTGAGGTGTAGAATTTCTGTGTTCAACAGCCCGTTGCATGGCATCCCGGATGTGTTCAATAACATTAAGATGTGGTGACAGGTGGGAAAGGCAAAACTCCAAACTGAGATGAGTGTTCGTCTAGCCATAATTTAGAGTCTCTAGACGCGTGTACATTGTCCTGGTGGAAGAGGTCAAACCCATCAACCCTGTCAGAGACATTTGTAGACACACCAGGGGTCCCATGAAATGCCAGCTAAAAAACCACATACCACACTACAAATCCATACACTTTTTTTACTTTTTGTTTTTCTGGCACTTCGTTGTATGTATAAACCGTTAAATTTGCAAGTTTATCGCAAGGTAACTATGACTGAACAGCTTTCTATTAGTCAATCAACATCCATCAGTAAATAGTTAAAAATTCAACAAAATCCGACTTTATGTTATAATTACAATACATTTTCTGTACATTTGCCCATTTTTCTATTTATCAATGGGTTATTTATAATTGCATTATCTGTGTTAAGATGCATTCATGCGTTTCCTTTCTAGGATTTTTCCTCTAGTCATCTCAGGGAGTTTTTCCTTGCCTCTGTTACTACAGGGATTTCTAATCCCAGGCTTCACAGGCTTTACTTCTAATCACAGGCTTCACAGGTTTCACACTTTGCATTGGAACAGTGTCCACTGTTAAAAGCACTATACAAATAAAATGGAGGATTATTTGAGGATGAGGATAGTTGAGGATAAATCTCCAGTGATAAATATCATCTGTGAGTGTTAATTCAGTGTTTATTGGGGGGGAAATGCTGGCAGGGAATGGTGTCTTCTTTACTTTCCATACATCTGTGCTATATGTACACGTTACACTTTGCTACATACAGCACATCATTTGGCCCAAAATGAATTGATTGCTTATTTGGTTCTTGTTTAAGACTCCTGTAATCTTAAAAACCTTATACAAGGTCTTGAATAAATAATTAGGCTTAAGACTTAATTCATAACAAGCACAGAGTTAAAAGCTTGTAACTAGTCTATACAGATATCAAAAAGAATCAGTTGTGGTGGAAAAAAACAAGGCACCATAGAGTGCAAATCATAAAGTATTCATTAACTGTTCAGACACAGAGCACCAACACATTTCAGCTCAAGTGAGCTTTCAGAAGACTACAGAAAGTTATTCTCTTTCTACTTTGTCCTTGATGTTATTTCAGCCCACTCCAAGGAGCACGCAATCATGTTCTATTTCCTCTCATGAGGCATTGTAGCCCCGCTTTTAGCTCTTTTTGCCAATTACATAAGCTCTATTGGTCTTTCTCTAGATGGCTGAACAATTTTATTGTCATTCTCCTCTTCAGTGATATTACACTAAACTCAATATCACACATTATTTAGAGGCACAGAAAGAAGGTTCTTGGATTTCATGCAAAATCAGTGAAATAGTATTCAATCTTTCACTGAAACCTAAACTTAAGTATTAGGTATGTTATGGTAACATGTTGCATTAAGTTACTTTATCTGACACATTTGTTATGGTCCACTATCTGCCTGGCCGTGCGGCTTTCCAAGAGTGCTTCAGCCAAAACCACGTGCCTAAATAGCCCTGACCAATAGCGGCATGGACTCCACAAGACACTTGAAGATGTTCTGTGGTGACTGGAGACAGGCTAGCCTTCATACCTTACGTACATCAGTGAGCATTGGGCTTCCATGACCCAGTTGCTGGTTCACCGGTTGTCCTCCTTTGGACCACTTTTGGTAAGTATTAACTACTGCATACTGGGAACACCACACAAGACCTGCTGTTTTGGAGATGCTCTGACCTGGTAATCTAAACACTTCCATTCCAAAACATGAACTTCATGAGCTGACTGTTCACTTGTTGCCTAATACATTCCATCCCTTGAGAAGTGCCACTGTAATGAGATCAATGCTATTCACATTATCGGTCCATGGTTTTGTGGTTTTAATGTTATGGCTGTTTGGTGTATATTTCTTATAACCACACTCATATGCGTTCACCACATTAAAAATCCATTCTGAAGTTAAATAGACAATCAGTAGTGCAGTGGCTAGCGTTGTCACCTCATAGTAAGAAGGGTCTAGATTTGATTTTCTGGCTGGGTGATGATGGTTTCTTTCTGTGTGAAGTTTTCAGGTTTTACCTGAAAAAAATATTCTGTATTGTATTTGTGACACATTTATTTGGATATTTTTTAGTCATGTATTGAATATTAGGGGCAGCAGTGGGCTTGTGGTTAAGGAACCGGTCTCTTAACCGGAAGGTTGTGGGTTCGATCCCCGCCCAGGGCAAGACACGACTGAGGTGCCCTTGAGCAAGGCACTTAACTCCCCCAACTGCTCCCAGGGCGCCGTGGCTTGGGGCCGCCCCCCGCTCCGGGCAAGTGTGTTCACTGCCCCTTAGTATTCACTGGTGTGTGTGTTTCACTGCACAGATGGGTTAAATGCGGAGGTCACATTCCTCTGTGTGCAAATGCAGTAGGCAAATAGTTCACTTTCATCTTTCATCTTTCAAGGAACCGACTGAAAGGTCGCTGGTTCAATCCCAGCAAGCTACAAGACATGGCTCTTGAGCAAGGCACCCAACCCACCAACTGCTCCCCAGATGCCATAGATAGGGTTGCCCACCACTTGTGCCCCCTGGTATTTGTTCACTATTTCACAGATGTGTTAAATGCAGAGGTCAAATTCCTTTGTGTGCAAGCACAGTGGTCAATGAGCGATTTAAAAAAAGAAAAAAACATCAGTCTATAAATGTTAGTCAGTGCATTTCATTAACAATAATGTTGATTATTGCAAATGTTGACATTTGTTACTTTTTCATTGCATGCAGATGATTAATAAAATGTGTTGCTTGTAAAAGTAAACAAGTAGACTTTGTAAGGGCATGTTGTTCTCTCTCTCTCTCTCTCTCTCTCTCTCTCTCTCTCTCTCTCTCTCTCTCTCTCTCTCCTGCTCTCAGTGCACTCCAGGAATAGCTCCTCATTGCTCTGCTGTGGAGAACTGAAAGAGGATGCTGCATGAATAGAGAGGGAAAACCAGAGGAAGGAGGATGGATAATCCACCCTGTCTCCGGCAGAGTACATAAGTTTGTTTCTGTTACTCAGGAGTCACCACACACATACAGAAGACATAAACTATACACCAACAGTGAGCAGTGCAGACAGAGCCGACCTGAGATCTGTCTCTTTCTCATTTCCTCTCACCTCGTGATTCAGCCGCCAATGTGTATTCAGTGTGTCTACCTGTGCTGAGGGGGGTAGGGATGGGCAGTACAGCTGCAGCTGTTCTCGTTAACGTGAGATTGGGTCATGTCCTGTGGGACTGGCAGCTAATTTCTCTGGGTCACAGTGATAATTGCTGAAGCACCCACTGGATTCCACACCATTAATGAAGTTATTTAAATCGTGTCGCCTTTCACCATCTCCTTCCTTCAATCTTTCTAATTGGTGAGGGGCACTTTCTAGCAAAAATAAAAGATCTGTGCATAACCTGATCAGCAGGCTGAAAAGAAATACTGCCAATAGGAGTATTGTTCACATTTTGATTGTTATGCTGCTGAGAGAACCTTGAGCCATGTCCTACAAACTCAGCAGGGGCGTTTTTCACCAGTACAATTATACTGTTCAGAACCTGATTTGTTTAATCTTTTTATATCCGACACTCTATTTAAAACGATTTAATGTATTATTTCATTTAAACATATCTGAGAATGGGTGGTGGATGAGAAGGGTTGAAAACAAGGACAAAGGAAATATTGGGAAGGAAAGAAAAAGAGATGAGACAAGAAAGAGACAGAAGTAATGTGAGAACTTGCCAGATTGCCCCACAGCTCCCACACATAATGGCTAAAGCTGTTTATAACCTATGGTATAACAGGTTTAGCCAAATTACACCCCTAATTTGCCCTATGAGCATTATTTAAAGTAATTAATGAATAATTTCACTCTAGCTGGTGATTTTAGGTGGTAAACAAGTCAAATTTAAGATATTTTTAATCTTGCTCCATACTGATCACCTAATGTGTGTATAGCATACTTACAAGTCTGGCAAGATACAGTCCTTATTTTTCAATATCAAGGAAGGATCCCTAATGTAATCTGATTAAATCCCACAAAAGAACTGTTCCAATGTCTTGGATCCTATGAATTTGACCAAGGACCATTCCCTGTGTTCCGAGAATTTTTAAGGATGCCATAAGTGTATCCTCTGCGACTTTTAAACACCCACAATTCTATGCACACATACAGTAGGTACCTTGAACTGTAGCATGGAATTGGAAGCAATGAACCACACCTTAAGACTCGCTAGAATTCTCCATTATATGCTCTCCTAAAGCTAGGCTGGGAAGGACCCCTCCTACCAAGGAACTGTTCTTGATATTAAGAAACACTCATAATGTATAGTTCCGTCTCATCTTATGTCATAATCTGATCGTCATGTCTCCCGTGTTGTTTAATTCATAAGAGTATAAAATAAACACAATGAAATTTCTGTTGTGTGTGATATGCCTTATTTATGTGATTGTGCAAAATTAAGCCAATAAAACAAGAAAAAAATGGATCTTAGATATAATAATCTTTTGGTTTTCAAAATATGTTCGGAAAATGCAATCCATACTCTTCTGGGTGACACTGGATAGTGGAGTTATAAACAGTTACAATTGGGGGGGGGGGATTCAGACATACTGTATGACCTTTTGTTGTGGGAGCTACAGTTTGAGAGTGCAAGATGCTACAGCGACTACACAGAGAAGATCATCAGGGTTCCGACACCTCCTTTAACCTGTATCTGTATCTGACGGCCAGTATTGTTGATGACCCCTTTGACCCCATTTACAGTATGCCTTCTGGCAGAAGCATCTATGCCACCACAACCAGACCACAACAGCTTCTTCATTGAGGCAGTGAAAATACCCATGACCATGCTGCCTAACAACACCCACCTGGACTAATCAAACTCTTTTCATCACCTACTACAGCCATCAGGGCAGTTTATAATCCTGCTATAGGGACACTTTTACTATTATGAGGCTCTTTTTGCTGCTACCTTTCCCCCATTATTGCTGCTACCCTTCTACTTACAGTCAATATTTTACACACAATTGTGCAATTTTTCTACACAACACTTTTTTGTTGTCCTCAATATTTAACATGCATTGTCCTGTATATTGTCATATATACTGTCATATATGTGCACTCATATATGTAGTCCTGTATACTGTGCTATCATATGGTAGTCCTGGAGAAATGACAATAGTTCCCATGTCTATGAGCTAAATAAAGGAATGATGATAATAAAAAAAAAAAACATGCTTTACTTGACCTTAATAATGCATATCATACAATTTTCTCCCCAATTTAGACTGTCCAATTCCCACCCCCATTAGGCTTCTTTCCCCTATCACATGACAGCCACCAACCAGGGACCAGAAAGGCTATCACATGCTTCCTCCGAGTCACGTGCAGCCAGCCACCACTTCTTTTCATGCTGCTTGCCCATGATATAGCGTACTCAGAGGAAAGCACTCCCATTCACCTCTGTAAGCATGAGTTCACAGATGCCCATGACTGGCGAGTGTCGCTATGATTGACAGGGAGGGGAAGGTATGCCACTTCTCCTCCCTGAACCCTTTTTTTTTGTTGTTGAGCCACTTGGGAGCCCTTATTTTGACTAATACTTTACAGTACTTTGGTCCTGCCATGCTTCAGTCAAGACTCCAGTTCCCAGAATTCCCAGTGGCCTGTTAAAATGGATATGGCCACACCAGACTTTTTAGTTTTCACCCATTCACCATAGATTCTAGTTGTGTTTCCCCCACTTGTTTTATGTCCCTGATTAGTTTTATTGAGTTCACCTGTGTTTAGTTAACCCTGCCTGGTTATTTAAACCATATATA
>JAOVVF010000047.1:17858590-17874777 GCA_028565595.1 Duopalatinus emarginatus
TGCTCTTGGGGGCCCCCTGGTGGCGTAGGGGCCCTAAGCGGCCGCGTATTTCGAGTATGCCTCGGGCCGGCTCTGAACATAGGCATGCTACTTTTTAAAAGCATTTTATTGCCATCCTACAATATAGTGGCTGATTCGTTTACATGAATGTGTTTTATGACTCTTCTTTTATTAAAAAAAAAAACCCTGTACACATTCCTAGGTTTTTATTTTCAGTGATCACTTTTTCCTGGTCAGGGTCGTGGCAGATCTAGAGCCATATTTCTGGAACATTAAGCATATGGTGAGACTACACCCTGAATGTGAGTCTATTTTAGGGCACCACACACACACATACACTCACACACACACACACACAGACACACTCTTTCACACCTAGAGGGAAACATACATACCCAAGCCATCTATTGGCATGTTTTTGGGAGGTGGGAACCAAGAGAAACCTACACAAATAAGAAGAATTCAAGATCAAAGCAGGGCCTGTGAGGGGGCAACTAAATCTACTGCACCATGCTTGGTTGGATACAACATGATAATGCCCACAATAAGTCATCCTGCAATCACATTACCCAGTTATGATTATTCTGTATTGTATTGTTTTGTATTGTATTGTTCCGTATTTTATCTGTTTCATATCTGTCAAGGCATCTTCATGTTTATCAGAAATCAAGCAAGCGAGCACTTTATTGAAAAGCATCAGGCTTCAGTGAGATGCATTAAGTCATGCTAGATTTAAGATGGTATTAAAATACTGACCAGTGAATAATCACTCAGTCTCGTGCAGCATGGCAGCTTGAGCACGGATGCTGAAGATGACTGCCATGGTTGTTAAAATACACTGAATATTTCCAAGCTGTCAAGTACATTTAAATCACACACTGCTGCCTCACTTTAGCAGATTACTGCAACATGGCACGCTCATGATATTTACTGTAGAGCACTGGTGCCCTCTTGTGCTTACGTTTTTAACTGACACCCATGCAGTGTTGCATTTCCAGTGCTGGTCTGGCAGGTACATCCCAATTCTGTCTTATGATTGAACAGACATAAATAACTGGAACGGCTCTATACCAGTTATGTACTCTATATAGTGTGCTGTTCAATACACGTTTAACATAGGCGCCAGATCAATCAATAGTGCAAGGGGTGAATATACTAATGTATAGATTTGTGGGACTTTCTGCCTACACCATAAATGTGCCTGTCAAAGCTACCTCATCACTGCATGCACAGTCTAACAGAGAAAAATGTACCTGCAAGGAAAGCAGCATCACTTACGCCATTCTGTTCCTGAGCCGTCATCTGCTCATTCCTACATTCAAGAAGATTGACTTGAAGGGTAATGTAATTTCCTGGTGGACTGACCATGACACCACATCATGTGACCACCCATTACTCTGCCAAGACGCACTGTTTCCATTATTATTACACATTGACAGCCACAAGTTTTCTTTGCACTCAGACGGCAGAAAATTGAATGACAGACAAAAGAGCTTGGCAGAGTGCCGCAGGTATGCTTTAGTAATTCATACCATTATAGATTTTGCAGTCTGATCTTTTTATGCTCAGTAATATGAAAATACTACATTCATGCTGTTAATAATTGAATTTTTCAAATCTTTGTGATATTGTAGATGCTTTTAGTCTCACGTCCTCTCGGTTTCATAAAATTCAAGACATCACTTTTGCTGAACTCTGGAAACTGGAATCACTTTTAATTCTTTAGGACAAGCATTTCACATATTGTACGCTATTTCTACTTGAGCTATTCTACTTCTATCCAAAGGTCTATTAGATAGCTCATGATCCTTCCGAAACTCACTTATTACACTCTCTTTAATATATGTCATAGAGATAATAGCAAAACCACCAGAGCATGAATTAAATCTGAACCAAGAGGCTTACTCTTATAAAAGTGTCTCAAAAGCACCAAACTGAAGTCCCCTGGATGAGACTGTAGTAAATGCCACATGATTTTATTGTAAAGTCAGTGTAGGCATGCATCACTTAGCAAAATAATCGTTTTTTTCTGCCTTCAACCCCACTTTCCTCCTATTTCAAAAAAAAAAAAAAAAAGAATCATGACAAAATCGAATATATTAATTTGAACAAGGATCCTTGCCCTGGTCTGTGAGGAGTTTGGTGTGTTCTCCCTGTGTCTATCTGGGTTTTTGCTGAGTGCTCCGGTTTCCACCCACGTCCAGAAAAACACACATGTATGTGGTACCCTGTAATGGATTGGCACACTGTCTAGGGAGTGTTTCTGCCTTGCGTTCAGTGATTCCAGGGGAGCTCCAGATAAACCACGACCCTGATTTGACTGACTGACTGATTTCTGTTCTTGTCTGAACAGAACTGTTTGCTTATCAACCCTGCCCAAGCTAACAGTCCCTGTGCAGGGCACCCATCTAGTCTTGAATCATTTACAACAAACAGTAAAGATAAAAAGTACCTAGCTTCTGCTCTCGCTGACTTATATGACTGGAGCTTACAACTCACTGACTGATTTTTAGAACAAAATGAATGAGAACACTGCAATGAGATCATGTGTGTTTTCACATCAAATCAGAAATGACATTCATTATATAATGTCCTCAAATTGGATTTACATGCATGACCCTGAATTTTGGATATATGTGCTTTACACATATTTTCATTTTTTCTTTTACATAGTATATGTATGGCGGATGACAAATGGAACAGAAACAGCATGGAAGGAAATAAAAGGAATAAAAGGTGGTGGACCACCACAAGCAACTTGCACAACTTGCACACAAGCAGCTTCAGTGCACTTGAGGACCAATTCTGCACACTGAACTCAACTGCAGCAATGAACACTATTGTTCTGAAAGATATTCCCAAGTTGGTGTTTTGATGTTGATGGTACAGTGCTATCTAACAAATCACTTCAAAATCTTCCACAGGTATTCCACTGAGTCAGGATCTGTTGAATGTGAAGGCCATAGCTTATGAGAGCATATATCATTTTTATCCTCATCAGACTATTCCGTTAGCTCTCATGTCCTGTGGATGGGAGTCATCTGCCATAAAATAATTCCTGGGTAGGATAAGTGTGATCAGTCTGCCAAGACTTTGCCATGCCGTGACCATGACTTTTCACTCTAATTTAAACAAGTAGACTCAAACTATGCCAGTGAATAAATAAATGTCCCCAGAGGATAAAAGAATGGCCATTTTCCCCTTTAATTTATCAGCAATCTGTGTATGTGTATGTACACTGCTGGGGCATAGGGCATGCTAGGGTCTATGCCATTCCTCATTGGGCAAAAGGCATGGAAACAGCCTGGACAGGTCGCCTCTTGGTCATGCATCCACACGTCATACATTTTATGACATACATACAAACATTCACAAACACATACGTACACCTAGGGGCAATTTAGTATCTCCAGTTTCTCTGACTACACATGTTTGGACTGGGGGAGGAAATTAAAGCTCATGGAGGAAACAACATTGCAACAACATTCATCTGTCAAGGGGTGGGCTATATTAGAGAGGAAGTGAACAGTCAGGTTCTCAAAGTTGATGTGTGGGAAGCAAGAAAAAATGGGCAAAAGCATATGGGTCTAACTGACTTGAGATGGCTAGAAAACTGTATTGATGTACTTGGGAGGCGATTGTTGGCCCCTCTGGTCTGATCCCACAGGATATTCACAGACGGATCTGTTGCTCATTTTTAGATCTCAGATTCGACAGCACACATTCAGATAGATAGATAGATAGATAGATATTGTGAGATTAGTATTATTCTGACTTTTTATAATGTGTATTTATAGGGTATACACTTTTACTGTTGTATTATATAATTTATCTTCTCGTTTAGGACAAAAAAGAAATTAAATGAGTAATTCTACTTCTGCCCACAGGAGGGCTCATAAAACCTTCTTTATTTATCTTGTAATGTTTTGAGGGCTACAAATTGCTTTACATACCTAAGGCAGGATTTCTGGTGTGCTACATAGCAGACACAGAGTAGCATCTTTGTGGTGGTATACTGTACATGTACAGCAGTAATCCTGTAAGAGCTACATGTCTACAGATTTCATTTTCAGCCCTCATCCAAATGGCCTGATCTGGCTCATCAGGTCCACTGATTATCTGCAGCAGGTGTGCAGGATTGGGCTGGAAATGAAATCTGCGGAAAGGCAGACCCTCAGGAACAGGGCCAGTAATCACTGTTGTACTCATAGTATACCTATGTTTAATATTATGGCAGTTACTCTGTTCTAGTTTTTTTTTTATTACAGCAGTATGAGTGGAACAGTGGAACAGCATGTGTGTGTTTCTGCAAGTAAGGAAAGTGGAGCTACACTCTGTAAAGCATCACACCACCACTAAGACCTGCTAATCACATAAGTGCCACTGAACACCATTAGTTCACACCTGAGTGCACACACACTGACACGCTCATACACACTTCAATGATACGTCGCACACCATAGCAATATCAGGATGGCTTTAACGTGTGTGTATTCAGTGGTAACATTTTGACCCTTAATACAGTTATTACAAATATAAAACCAGCAGGTACAGCATACTCTGCTGAAAAGAATATTTCCAATACAAGCTTTAGCTGGACAGCTGTGTGAAGTGTTTATAGGTTCAGCTTAATAACAGATCATCGAAACAAGTCGCAGAAAATCCTACAGCTGGACTTCAGGGACGTATACAGAAGCCTACACAACAGCTGTAAGGACGGCCATCTCTTACTGGTGCCTTTATGAATGTAAAGCCTAGAAAAACATTGCTGCTGTAAATACTCATAACTGATGACCTTCAGTGGTCTTGAAGAAAAACACTCAGAATCAGCCATAGAGATGACAGAGATGAACAATCGACTCTGAGGCTTTATCATGTTTTCTGAATCAAACAATAAACAGAAATGTGACAAACGTCAGTGCTGATATACCACAGTGTGTAGAACCAATCATCTCTGTAATCTGATGTGTTATCTCTCCATTGATAAATAAACAGCTCTGACTCCAGTTTGACTGTGTACTTGTATCCAGTAATATCTTTATCTTTTACATTATACACTGACTAGATAATAAACTGTATAATGCTCATAGTAGGTTATTAATGTGTAGAGTTGCACGATACAATGGCTTAAAATGTAACTGTTTATATAATTCTTTTCCAGCACTATGTTACACACTGAACAAGTACAGACAAGCCTATGGAAAATACATAAACTGGTGGTGGTTCCATAATGGTATGGGGTTAGTTTACCTTGGTACATCTACAAAGACAGGTGAACACTATGTGTGCTTCGTTTCTGACACCAGTTCATGACCTGTATTTATTCCAATGGGTTTAAACTCTTCCAACAGGACAATGTGCCACCACACAGGTCTAGAGATGCCAAATTATGGTTACAGGATCACTCATCTGAGGTTGGGGTTTCGCCATGCGCACCTCAGTCAACAGATCACAGTGTTATCAGACACATTGCTATGGAACACAGAAATCCTACACGTCGGAATATAACAGAATTGTAGACCGTTCTACAGGAAGTATGATGTTCATTACCTACAAAACATTTTCTCAAGTCCATGCCCAATAGGGCAACTGTGAAGTATTAGACTGGTGTACCAGTTTTTCTGGCACTTCATCGTATATTTGTTTATCACAGATATCTATTAGAAGTTTTAACAATATCAGAAAGGGCTGGAGTTAAAGCCTGCTATAACTGTGCCTCCACTCCCGCACTTAGTCTGACAAAGTTAAGGTACATCACCATCCAACCCTCAGTACATCAGAGATTTGCCCTCTCTCCATCACACACTGCTGCTCTTCAGTTTGACCCACCTCTCACTGTCACCCCTGTTTACTCACCATGGCAACAGTTGCCCAGCTACATCCAACCTGACGACTCTCCCGTGCATAATTACAGCTGTTGCGGGAGGTTGACTTTCTGAGTGTTTGTGATGAGAGTGTACAAATACTTCATTAGTCACAGCATCCTCACAGGCACTTAGAGGCCCAAGCTTCTCCTTGCCATAACCAGAGAAAAACATAACTGCCACCTGCCATGTGTGTCAGCTAGCAGCAGTGCTCAGCATGACTTCCTGCCTCAAGTGTGAATCTCTCCTTCTCTTACTCTGATTCTCTCTAACTCTCACTCTTACTCTTTCTCTTTTATACACACGCAAACACGCAAAACATTATATAAAAGTGAACATTAATGTAAGAGAAATTATCGAATTTACCTAATCCTTTCATGCCAGGCATCAAACCAAACACTCAGTGGTTCACTTGATGCCACATTTTTTGTTATGTATTTGTTCTACCTAACACCTTTTCGAAAATGCAGTCTTAGATTAAGTCCATAGAGCATCTAATTTTTTTCCTACACTTTTCTGGCCATGAGCTTCTGAATCTTCAAAGATAATTATTCAATTTTACTTTCAAACTTTTTTCCTTTTATTAAACTTTTTTCATTGACAATTTATTCTATTTACACTTTGTATTTTCTTCTACATGTTCTACTACCTGCTGATAGTGATTTAGCTTTTTGCTTTATCTTAACCGAAGGAGAGCAACGCATCAGCGCTTTAGTGCTTTAGTCCGACCAGCCTTCTTATCTCCTCGCCTGTACACTCTGCTGAAACAGATCGGGTTCTAAAGCATCAGCTTTCATACGAATACCGTCATGCACGTCATTGTGCTTGTCGTCTTATATATCTCTAAGATATCATGTCGCCGATCTTAGTGCGACTGCACCATATAGCTGCATTGCATTCTGCAACTGTGAGGACAGCATTTGCTGTCTTCACTACATCTGAGTTGAATTTCTCACTAATAAGATGTTGAATGTTTGGTGGAAAATGGTGAGAAAACAAGTTCTTGCTCTTTTATTTTTAGAAGCTAACCATCGTCCCTAGTAATTCTAACCATTTTAACTGTGATAGCAATGTCAGATGTCGGAACAGCACACAACTGCTAACTTCTCATGGAAACAGGGAAAAAAATAATTAGTTAAAATTAAGATTAATTGACAAATTAGCACC
The DNA here is from genome assembly GCA_028565595.1 of Duopalatinus emarginatus. Lineage (NCBI taxonomy): Eukaryota > Metazoa > Chordata > Actinopteri > Siluriformes > Pimelodidae > Duopalatinus > Duopalatinus emarginatus. The sequence goes on from JAOVVF010000047.1 coordinate 17,865,622, forward strand.
AGAATTAGATATTACCATAAGAATATATTTAATGTTAAAGCAAACTTGAAGTCAATGACACAATGATCTATTAGGAGCATGACACTGCCACTATAGCTCATGAACTTTTTTATCTGAGAGCTTTTTAGGCACTTAGAAGACTAAACCATATAATGTAAACTAAATAATCTTATTAATACAGTAAAGGGCCTATTGTTGGTTATTTGTCATGTCAGTCAAACTGGCTCTTTTTGTGAAAGTGCTTGGCTAGACTTATGAGGCTACACCAGAGGGACAAAGTGTACAACACTAGATTATTATTTTCTAAAAGCACATGGCAGTATGGAGTGGTTAGATTGTGACCTTTACTTCGATGCAGTGTGATTTTGGTTGGATATACTAACTGTAGTGTGGTTGTATTTCAAACTGTACTTTTGCTTGTATTCTCATTTAAGCAGCATTTAATGAAAATGGGAATAATATTTACTTTAGATAACCCTTATATAATATTGCTAAAGGCCATTTGTTCTCATTAGAGGGGAAAAACAAGCAGATAAGAAGAAAGAAACAAATCACTGTATATAACAGTCATGGCGTTGGTTCAAGACCAGCTGGTCAAAAGGGAGGAAGCACAGGGGTTGCTGAGGAAGGACAGATGGCCACCCTTAATGCGCATCTACAAGTAGCGACATACTACTTTTTATCCTCAGTGTTATAAACTGATAGTTGCTAGATTTCTGGGTGGATGGTTAGCGGTTTTGCAATTTAAGCTTTTGTTGCCAAGAATGATGAGTTCTTTGATCTATCTTTCTAATGGGTTGAAACAGTGCTTTGAATATGCATTCATCATGGTCATGACCATGCTCACTTTGATTTGGAATGAGATTCTCTCAGTTTTGAGTTTAAACAGAATTCATTATAATATCACATCTCCATATTCAATTATTTATCATCAAAATACCCAAAGGATGTACAATCTGAGAGCAGGCGTTTAAAGTTCATAATCTTGGATAAGGCATCACAGATACATTTTGGGGAATCACAGAAAAGTGGTCAGTTATCAGTTGGTCAGCATGTAATTACAGTGGAATGTTAAAATGTGAATACACAGAGTGCTGCTAAAGCTCAAACTGTATTCATGTCAAAGCTGTGAAGGTTGAATGGTTTAAATCACTTTAAAATATTTAACGTTTAAAGACCTTTATTTTAAAGAGATTTTGGTAAGACTTGATTTGCATAGTCAACTCATAGATGATTTATAGTATTTGTGACATTTCAACAGCAACTGATGCTATACAAATTTTCAACAATGTGCACTAACAAGCTGTTGAAACGTTACAAATTTTCTATAGGTGTGATCATGCATTGTGTCATATATGTTATAGAAAATCGGTTAAATAATCGCTTAAAAAATCTACAGACCAAGTGAAACTTCAGAATCTAAATGCTGTTCAGATACTCTGTAAACCCTCTGTGAGCAGACTACAGAAATAAAGTGAGATTTTCTTTTCTAAAACATTCCACTGTTTTTTAGTAATGTGCAGTGTTAAAAAAAAATTCTAAACATACTGCCTTGAATCAAACTACTGCAAGTGGAGTAATATAATATACTGGTATGTATAACTCCTGGCCAAATTCACACACACTTATATTTTGTTGGATAACCTTTAGGATTGATTACGATGTGCATTCTTGTTGGCATTGTTCCAGCAACCTTATGCAACATTGCACCAACATTTATTTCTGTCCAGAGTTGCATTAATTTTTGGCTGAGATCTTGTTGGTGATGGGAGAGTTAAACCACTCTGTAAGTTTTTTTTCAGCACATCCCAAACATGTTTAATGGGCTTAAGGTCAGGACTCTGTGGTGGCTAATTTATGTGTGAAAATTATGTCTCGTGCTGCCCGAATCACCCAGTCACAATATTATCATGATGAACCTTGCCATTTTCAGACTGGAATATGCCTGCGTTATCACGGAAGAAAAAATCCATTAATGAGCTTATCTGTTCATTTAGTACATCCAGGTTCACAGCAGACTTCCTTGTTTTTTGGCATGTAACGCTGCTTAACCTAAAACTGACCAATTTAAGCAAGAGTATAACACTGCCTCCAAATCCAAACTGCAAGTTTTGGGGGGCTAAGAAGTATAATATATATTTTTATATATATTATATATTATATATAATATATATATAATTATATATTGTATATATAATTATTCAATTGAGTGAAAGTAAAAAAAAGTTCAAGGTTCAAATAGTTTAATAGATTAAAATAGTTTCTCAAAATAGAGTTTCTCTGGTGAAAATCTACTCATAAACCCTTGTATTTTATTATTATTATTATTATTATTATTATTTATTTATTTATTTATTTTTTCACACATTTAGCACTAAATGCACTAAATGTTTTATTTTCTATTTTGTTGTTATGTTACAAAGTTACATAAGATAAGATGCAATAATGAAATTGAGCAGCAATCCAACAGCACTTTACACACACAATAAGTAAACATGGCTAAAATCAGTGCAGGGCTTAAGAAATGTTGTTGGGGTTTCAGTAGCATGCTAGTTTTCTTGTGTTCATTTATTAATTTTTCTAGCTATGTAGTTAACTATTGAGCAAAGATGCCCATTACACGTTATCCTGAGCAGCACTTGGATACACTATCTGGCCAAAGATTTGTGGACATTTGACCACCACACTCACATGCGCATGGTAAATACGTCATTCAAAATTTAGTCCCCCTTTGCTTTTAAAATACGGTTCTTTCTTCAGGAAAGGCATTCCACTAGATATTGGAATGTTGGAATGTGGCTGTAGGGATTTGCCCATTCAGCCACAAGAGCATTAGTTTGGTCAGGCCAAGCTGTCGACAGAGGAGACCTGGCCCTGCATTCCAAATCATCCTAACTGTGTTCAGTGGGGTTGATGTCAGGGCTCTGTGCAGGACATTTAAGTTCTTCTACACCAGACTTGGCAAAATCATGTCTTCTTACATTGGGTACAGGAGCACTGTCATGCTGGGACATGGTTACGCTTATAGTTCCATCTCTTCTGATTTTACTGTTTATAGTTCGGCCACACAAGGTGAAGTTTATCTGGGGAGGCATTCAAAACTAGCAAAAAACTAGCATAAATATAATACTATATTAGTATTATATTTATTTTATATTATATATATACATATAATATAGTACATGCCCTGATGAAGGGTTTTATCAGCATCACCAAAGCTCAAAAGCACTGCTAGAGTTATATAAGGAAAAATGACATCAATGTTGTGCATAAAAAGACAAAGAAATTACTATTTGTTGCCTGTTAAAACAAGAGTTGTTGCTGAGTGGCGAACGTTGGATCATTCAAACGCCTTAATGGTTTATTAATGCGACAGCAGGGTTTTACAATCATACATAAGTAATTTGAGGTTTGGTTCGGTCAAGACAGTTTCAACCTCTGGCTAAAATACTATCCCATGGGAATGTACTTTTGGTCATATTGTTTATTATATTTAACACAACAGGCAACAGCTACAGAATATCTTTTTAAATATTTCATAGGTAAACCATCATAAGATCAGAACTGTACTTGTTACCACAGTTTGGATGTGAAATGCTGAGATATCCACAGGTTTAGAATATAATTCACAGATCATTATCACACTGTTTGTTTTAAAGCATTGCATTATTAGACGTGTAGACTTTTGGCAGGAGACTGCATGGGTCTTAAAATTGAATTAGTTAAAATTTGCATACTGTTTTTTCCAGGGTTAAATGCATTTTTTACCCTGTAATGGTAAACAGAAATAATTGTAGCAAAGATTCATGTTTTATAATTTTTTAAAACACAATTAAATGTACTATGTACTATTATTTAATTATAGTATGTACAAAAAAAGTGAAACCATTTTCCTACTGTGCTTGCACACAGAGAAATTGACCCATCCATGCAGTGAAACATAGACACCAGGCAACACTAGAGGGCAGTGAACATACTTTTCCAGAACAGGAGGCAGCCCCAAACCACGGTGCCCACGGAGCCCACGGAGCAGCTGGGGGAGTTAGGTGCCTAGCAGTTGGGGAAGGAAGGGCATCTTAGCTCTTGCCTTATGCAGGAATTAAACCTGGGACCTTCCGGTCATGAGACCAGTTCCCTAACCACTAGACCACAGCAAACCAATGACATGGGGCAGCCATAACTAGAGGTTATAGAACCAGTCTTGAGACTGAAAGGTTGCCAGTTTAATCCCCTGTATCAACAAGACAAGACATGACCTTGAGCAAGGCACCTTTACTGCCCAACTGCTTCCTGGGTGCCAAGGAGCTGGGGGCTGCCCCACCAGGGGCAAGTGTGTTTCTTGCTCCCTAGTGTGTGAATTCACTACTGTGTAGTATGTTTCACTGAACAGATGGGCTAAATGTGTAGCTGATGATACTATGTGTGCAAGCACAGTCGGTCAGTCAATCACTTCACTTTTTACATAGTCTTACTTTCCACCCATGGTAATGTATTTGTATTCTCTTGTAAAAAAATCTTTGTTGATAACAGCCCCTTGCACTTTAATATTTTTAACTAAATATTTACTAACTCAACGCATCAGACTGACTTAATGAGGCCTTCATAAGCATTTAATGCATGGCAGTGTCTTATTAAAGCTAAAGAGAATATTTTTGATGGATGGAGAACCAAAATTTCAAAACCAAATGCAGAATCAGAATAATTGGTCAGTAAAGCTGCAGACATTTAGTCAATGTCAGGCAGCAGATTTGGCTGTGGTTGTGGGTAATGTTTTTATTAAAGATGACAAACAGGTCCAAAGAGAGAACAGTTTAATCATAGTCAGAAACAGGCGGAAGGTCAAGCAATTTACAATCAGGATACCCAAGGCAAAAACAAAATCACAAAAACCAGGGAAACAAGCCAGACTAAAAAAATCAGGGGCATAAACACAGGAAAGAAGGCTTGGCATGTCAGTGGTTGAACCGTGCTAAGCAGGTGTGTGGATGATTAAAAAATGGCATGCTGTATCAGAAATCAGAAGAATGTGTGTTGTAGGATGTGGTGTGTTCAAATCCTAGAAACATATAACTGTTTACTGTCTATTCTATGATTAACTATTGTATATTTTATACATTACAGCCTGTGCAATGGGGTCAGTTATTCTACTAAGACATTAAGTCCCCTGATGAAGAGTCAGGATAATGCATATATAGCTGAAAGTGGAGCTGGCAGGACTCGTCGTTATTGACAGTGTGGCTACTGATGGCAGCAGGACAAGATTTTTCAAGTGAGCAGAAGCATTTCAGTGAACAGCTTTTCAGCTTGTAACAGAAAAAAATAAGATTGAAATATACTGCTAAGTAACCACAGTGTAGGGAAAAATGAGCAAATCTTTTGTGGCAGCCAAGCCAATTACCTGAGGTGAAACATGCTGAGATTTACTTACCTCTTGTATTTAGACCCAAAGGAAAAAAGACCTTTAAACATGTACAAAGTGTAATAAATAAGCAAATATCTGTGCTACACTCCTAGCAGAACCTCAGTAATGTGGATACACAAATCCTGCTGATGTCTATGGATTGTAAGCTTAAGGCAATCATCACATACCAAGAACTTACAACCGACTATATCAATATATTTTTTCTTAATTGTATTTATTTTTCTCATTTATTTCCATTCTATACTAGGTTCTAGACGTGCTTGTTGTGCTAATAAATAGGCAAACTTTAGGATAAAATAAAAAGATACGTCCACCTAAAATACTTTTTATTAGATATAAATTGATATAAGTGCCACTCTATTCTTTAACAAAAGCTTTGTGACCCGAGTATTGCTAGCATGGCACAAACGACTGGTTTAGTTCATGTAATGGATAGAAAACCTTTCATTACCTGCTCTGGCAACACCCCTCAATCTCCACTATAACACAAGAGGTTCCTCAGGGCTCGGTTCTCGGTCCATTGACTCCTATAATTTAGTTACTTCTATCTTCTAGCCACCCCACACAAAGCATTAATCTTAACTTTTACAGGTATACTGATGACACAGAGACTTAAATTAACTCCCACTCAATACCTGCCACTGGCCTATACTATTGTCTGTACTGAATATTCGAGTTGGATGACAAATGCCTTTCTCAAAGGCAATAAGACCACGTTCTTACTTTTTGGCTCAAAAGCAGTACTAAGCAAAAAATAAATATATAATCTTTTACATTGATAACACGCCTACGGTATATTCCTGCTTTTTCTGTCCACAACCTCTGAGTCATTCTAGACTATGCTCTTTCCTTTGACTACCATATCAGCTCTATAGTAAAAAAGCTCCTTTTTCATTTTCAGAACATCAGGAAACTCAATGCTTGTCTTTCGCACTTGCAGCTGAATACCTCAGTCATGCATTTGTTCCTATCCATTTGAATTTTTGCAGATCTGTCCATACTCCCAAAGGTTCCAAATTCAGCTGCTCAGCTTCTCAAAAAAAGACTTGATCTCTGTCCAAATTCACAGCAATATTTCAGAATCTGGCTTCTCATAAAACAAATATTTAACCTTGCTGAACATTCTCCTTTGCTCACAGTGTAATGTCCCTGGACTTATTTTTCTACACCAGCCCATCTGCACTCTCAAATCAGTCTTGCTCACTATCCCTGCATCTAAAACAAATCTTTAGCACCTGATGTCCCTAATGTAGTTTCCTGACTAGCAATCCACATCTACATCTTTTCACTAGTATGTCTCGGTGTTGTTATAATTGTTCTAAAGCATCTTTGGGTTATTTAAAAGCTCTATAATTATCTGCTATAATTACCTAACAGGCAGCGACAAAGGCATTTAATTTAGTAATGTGATTGCTGCATCAAAAACAAGTGTTCATAAATAATTAAATGCGGGGCTCTGCAAATAAGTGGCCAACTAAAATGTGGCCAGTACACATACCTACAGGCAAAGATTAAGCAGATAGATAGAGAAAGATGTGCAAGCATGTGCTTAATGTATCCTATATGTGGTGATAGGCTTATCTCCGCGTTACCAAATCTATTAACACATTTAAATAATCTCAGATTAGAAATTTTACTAAAATTGTACACCTTTTATCATTAGTAATTCTGCACCAGTTCGGATGGGTTCAGAGGAACCGGATGGATGTCTCTAAACTGTGCTATGTGTGACATGCTCTCTCAGCTATGTGTAATCTTCTTACAACAATCTTTAATCAGGTCCCATTTTACTGTTTTCCTTCTTATCATTAAATCCCCCCATACTCACACACTCACTGTGATTTTTATCTGTTGCCTGGCAAAGGGGATGTTCTGAGATGTTCCCCAGAGCCACCAAAATACCTGCTGTAGAGCTCCGACTGCTTTTAATCCATCCATATCATAGCATCCTTATCCCCTTAGGAAATTACTGCATGTCTCTTATAAACATAAGGAAATTGTACAGTTGGAGACACCTCCATGGAGTGTGGCGTGATTTACGGTGACAGTTTGGAGTACAAATTTGTCACACAGCAGCCCATACTAACATTTCATCTGATGGTGGTAAAAAAATATATATGCCCTTTTTTTTTTTTTACATTCTCTGGGACCTCACTATATTCTTGCCTGTCTAGAGAACCCAATTCCATTCAGTTAATAGCAGCAAAACCTTGGGCAAAAAGAAAAAAGTGGCATGCTGCACATAAACAAACAAAAAGTCTGTATTTGACCTCGTCCTGGAGAGAAGCAAAAGCACCATTCACAGAGATAAACATCAGAACTTTGCGTTCTGTTGCAGAAAATACACAGCAGATGGGGGATTGGAGGAGCAGATCTCTATTTTACTTAAATTTTTTCCCTAACCTCCCAGCAAATGCTTCTTCCTTGTAACAGTCCTAAGTAGTATGCTTAGTTCACCACAACTGAAACTAATCTCTGATTTGTGAGGTTTCACTCCTACTCTACAAAGATTGAATGCACCACTTAGAGATGCTGCATGTCTCTAATATACTGCACTGCTGTTGTTAATAATGTATTTGTTTTCCAGTCATTTATTAAACTTGTGCTAGGTAAAAAAGTTTTTTTGTTTTGTTTTTTGCTAAGGACTGTCATAAACAGGATGTTTTAGTCCAAAATTTGGTTTAATGATTCTCTGGAGGACTGGATCATAGTGTTTTAGATTGCTCTAATAAGCAGCAGCCCTACTGTGCGGTGACTCAGTGACTCCTGGGTTATTAGACTGGGACTTTGGGTTTTAAGTCAGGGCTAGCTGGGGTATGAACATTTGTATGTGTCTGGTAGTAAGGTCCAGAAAGAGACCGGATATTCACTGGAATTGGTCCAATTTGTATAGCTCCCAAAGCCGTTTTGATCAGTACATTCTTTGCTCATGGCACTGCAGTTAACAAGTATATATAACATGTGTAACAGTCTGGACTAGCAACCTTGTGTAAATTCAAACTTTTTTAAATATACATTTTCAGCATTCAGAAACTGTTAAAATGTTTTCAATACCTACACACTTTTTACACTGTGTGCTGTATGTATATTCCTATTCCTGATTCCATTTTGACTTTAAGATGTACCAAAATTACACCAGAAAGACTTTAAAAAAACTGGTACAGCTTGGTGGTGGATCCATAATGGTATTGATGGTTTATCTGGCATTCTATGGGACCCCTGGTACATCTACAAACGTCTCTGACAGATGAATGCTATGTGTGTCTCCTTTCTGACGATTTACACCCACTCATGCCCTGCATTCATTCAGATAGGTTTGACCTCTTCCAACAGGAAAATGTGCCGCCACACACGTCAACAGATCCCAAATTATTGTTAGACGAACACTCATTTGAGTTTAGGGATTTGCCATTAACACATTAATACGGTGTTTATTGTTTACAGAATAATTCAACAAGCTCATGGAGTTCATGTCCCAGGAGTGACCTAGACTTGTGTACCAGTTTTTCTGGTACTTTAGTGTAAATAGTACCATATAGCAATGTGCCTAGGTAAAATATATAAATGGTAAATAATAAATCAGTATCATATCAACTGAACCAAAATAAAATTGAGTGCATTTTCATTTCTACAAATTACTGACTACTGGTTTTAATCTACAGTGCATCCGGAAAGTATTCACAGCGCTTCACTTTTTCCACATTTTGTTACGTTACAGCCTTATTCCAAATTGT
>JAOVVF010000047.1:17892488-17904729 GCA_028565595.1 Duopalatinus emarginatus
CACACACACACACACACACACACACACACACACACACACACACACACACACACACACACACACATACACACACACGCGCGCGCGCGCGCAAAAGCCACATTGTGGCAAATTTTAGAATTGTTTAAGCTCCACCAAAGGCTACATCCAAAGATAGGCCAAAATGTAAGCTGAATCTTATATTAATTGACATGCTCCTCAATGCTTTTCCTACTCACACTTTAACCAGAGGAGGATGACTTTAGGAAGGTTCCAAATATAGTAACTCAAATGAAAAAGCTCTTAGATTAAATAAACGAAGATGAAATAATTTATCAACCAGGCAGCCAAAGCTTTTCAGTTTATACATTCGGAAGATTTTATCAGTCCCATCTATGATAAATTAGTCTTAGGATACACAGTGCACTACAAGTGTTTAAAAGAGCTTGAGAGCTCCTCATCAACATGGAATTATTGTGATGTTGGATTATAAAAATAATCCATAGCAGTGGTTCCTGAGCTATATACAAATTCAAGTCTAATTTAAAAATGCTAATTCATACTTGTATTTGGCTTTACATTTCCGTGTTATCTCTTCATTTTTAGCATTGTAAGAGTATTAGTCGCAAGCAAGTGGATACCTATTTCGTCACTTCCTCTGAAATGAACTGTTCACCAAAAAGGTCCCCCTTAAATTCCCACCATCACTGTTTGATTGACAAGTCCACCTTGTTGACTGTGAAAATGCAAACACAAACAGGATTGCAGAGGCATTTTATATTTAGCCGTGTAGTGCAGGGATGATGAAGTACAATTGCAAATAGAAGGATTGCTATTACTGTGTAGGCATTGAAAAATGCAATGAAAAATCAGATGGGTTGTACATTTGCATTTTAATTGTGGCAGCCATTATACATTTCTGTACACAAAAATGCCAGTGCAAATAAACATTTAGCAATTGCATCTGAATTATGTCCTAAATTACGTGCTATGTCTATTCCAGAATCGGCTACGCTTACTCTACACACATGGCCACACAGAAGCACAATCCCCAACATTCCCAGACTCATATAAATACTTACACTGAATGTGCACACCTGGACTCTTATTCCACACTGACTTTGCACAGTAAACACTCTGAGTTAATTCTAGTCATTACCAAGCTATTTGTTTACTGCTATTTGCTATATACTCACGTGTACAGAAAGAAAATTCAACTGGCACCAAGCGTTAGCAGCACACGGCTGCATAGTCGAAGAACAATAACAGCAGATTGATCTGCTCACCTCACAGATGGTGCAGCACTTCAGCAACACCGACTCCTCCAGCAATGACACCTCCATCTGCCGTAACACTAACGTCCCAGGAAGTATGCTTGCAACCCGGCGGGATGCAAGGGATTCATGCTATAATGTTTTTTTTTTGTACTTTATGAGTCGAGAGGGGGTCCCGGAGCATGTTAAAATTGTACAATTCAACAATCTGTTCACAGACGAGGCACTAGCATGGAATAGCTGCAGCTGTCTGGTCCCAAAGAGACAATCCCACCACCTACTATAAACTTTTTCTGCAACTTCAGTGAGTATCTGACTATTCCTTCTAGGGCAACTTGCTCTGAAAAAAGGGGCTCAGAGTGTGGGATGGTTTGCTCTTACTTCTACACACTAGAATCAGGAAGTGGCCAGGACAAGCCAGCACACAATGCCTCATGTCCCTTTACAACTTTATTAATCAAATGTCCAGAGCAGAAGTGCAGTGAGAATGAGTATTTCACTAAACTCCAGAGCTCTAGACCACAGAACCCATGCACCTGGGTCAGGTTAATCTGAACAACAGAAATGGTGCCAGGACAGATTGTGTGTTTCTACTTCATCAGCTCCCAACACCATGTCACCCATGTGTCTCCCACCAAAACCTCCCAAAACTAAGTTAGCAACCTCTATGTCTTGCTCTAACAATAGTAAGTCAGATTCCAAATCTCTCTCATTCAGATCATGCACTCAAGGAGGGTCTGTTGTGTTACAGCACTGATTGACTCCAGAGTGACTAGGAATTTTATTGACCCTGGAGCAACTCCAGCTTTTCTGATAATCTCCACCAAACCCCTTAGTTCTGGATGGAGAACTGATCAGAGGGGGTTAGTCACCCACTACAGCCATTAACCACAAGGTCAGTGCCATGCCCATAGAAAGCATTTTCCTTCTTGTCACTGTCACCACTAAGTTCCCATGGATCCATACCCATGACCCTGGAAGCAACAGGAAATTACCCGCTGGTCTGCTCATTGCCATGCCAAGTGTTTCCATGTCCTATCCAAAAAATCCGAGTTCACTGGACATTTTTGAGCTAATCAGTTGACCGAGGAGGTGCAAATGAACCAGAACAAAGTCTCTGCTGTCCCAAACCCCCTACAGTGAAAAGATCCTCACTTAGTGAACTATAGGCTCTGTGTTAATTCCAATCATGAGTACTGATTACTATCCTGGTTTGAATCATGTTTTAGCTACGTTGTCTTGCCCTAGTGTATGTTTTTTGTTGCACCTTCACCTTGTTTTTGGATTACCTCTTTGTTCTGTTCCTCCAGTTCAATAAAACCCTGTATACCTACACTTGTATCCATACCCATTGCACATTCATAAGAGAAATGCAAATGCAAATATATGTATAAATCTTTCATTTAAAAATTTGAATAAAGTCCAGAAACTAATTGGTGGTTTAGTTATTTTGCAGTGTGACATTTTAACACATTGAGATGGATTGTGTTTAATCAGGTAGCAGCTGGGTTGGTTGGACCTTGGCTGTCAGATCTTGGGTTTATACAGCCCCAGCTTAGATCTGCTTGAATAATTTTTAGTTGCAGGTTGTAAATGTTAATTGGTCTTGTCTGTTGGAGTCCCTCATTTGTCTCACCGATTGCTATCAAGTTTTTTCCTAAAGGAATCTATTGTAAATCTCCTAAATTTGGCAGATGACAGATCGCTAATTGGACTGATACACAGTGAGTCTGCTTGCAGGTTAAAGATTGAACGATTTGTTACTTGGTGTAGACATAGCAATTTGGAATTGAAAAAAAAAAAAAAAATGTTAGGTTGTTGTAAATGCAGAAGAAACTCCATTACAGGCCCCACCAAATACCAACCTCCTAACCCCTGCAATCTCCCAGGTCCTTAAAAGGCAGCCTATGATGCACTCCGTTGCCAATACAGCTCAGAAGCAGATTTAAAATTGTGCAGTCTTCATCAGTCAGTGTTGGTTCAGTGCTTCATGGCCTTCACCGAGTACATTCTCACCTCCTCTATAACAGTCTGGTTCAGCTCATCCACAACACAGGACAAGGCCAAGTACAGCACATCATCCAATCAGCAGAGTGGATAATTAGCTGTGAACTGCACATCCTCCATATCGTGTATCTGTTTGGGATCAAGAGATAAGTATACAAAATCATTGTTGGCCCTTTTTACTCACACAACATTTTTCACGGTAGGATATGATTAAGGGCAATCAGAACTACTACATATTATACAACAGGTAGTTCCGACTACACAATCTGATTGGTTGAGAAGAGTTCTAACCTTGCTGATATTTGTCATAACAGCACAGCTTTTTCACACCAACTTGTATTACTCTGCTGAGGCGTTGGCAAGTCACGAGTGACAAGTTGCTAAGTAACAAGTGATGCATTGCCAGTGACGGCAAGGTTTATGCACACAAACCACTAGTTGTGTTTTTTTTTTTTTGTGCTTATACAAAACGAGAAATTAATATTGATGACTTTCACATTTGACCTGCAGTCTGTTCGGTCAGACTCTAAAGCCAGCTGGGTTGTTTGATGCCAATGCACATCCTACAGAGCAGTCTTTTCTTATAACTGTACAATGAACAGAAATGTGCAGATTGTGTACAAATAACACGATTTCCCGAATGAGTAAGTCAGTAAATAAACAAACAATCTTTAAATTTGTAATGATTTTATTTTTAGCTTTTTGTCCTTTGCTTTAATATTCACTTATTTGCTTTCATCTACACATTATTTATTCCAAACTAATATTACTTGGTAGTGTTACGGCAGGCTTGGGAATTTTTACTGTTGCATAGCAACAACTCATTTGTTGTGGAACTAATTTTTGGCAGAAGGTATTATCAATATTAAAGCATATTTAGTCTGCAATTCTGGGCTTCTCTGATTTATTTTCTTTTTTTCTTTTGTAAAAAAACTGTTGTATAAAAGCAATAGAACACACTCCCTCTCATGTTCTATTGCTTAAATAATGTACACCGTATTTCTTTAAGGTTTACAGATTATACATTTCTGATTTAGACACTGTGTAAGCATACACAATAAACATACCACACTGTATATGAACAGACTTATTAGAATGAAACATTTTTTGGCAAAATTACTGAATATCACCAATATACAGTATTTACATTTATTTTATAATTTTTATATATTTACATTTTATTGGATATATATCATATATGTACTGTGCAAGTATATACTGTATAAAAGTATATTTTATTAAGTGAAGATTTGATTTGATTGCTGCTCAATTGGTGGTCAGTAAATCATTGCTTTGCCAAATAGACCATTATAAGATAAGAAATCTATTTTAGATCACATGGATACACACAACAACTAAAGCATCTTCTCCAGCCTAAAAACACCTCCTCCAGCCTTTGGTGTGTTCTCCCTGGGTTTTTGTCAGGTGCTCCGGTTTCTTCCTACCTCCGGAAAAAACACACATGATAGGTTAACTGGATATTCTTAATTACCCCTAGATGTGTGTGTGTGTGTGTGTGTTGTACCCTGTGATGGATTGGTTCTCTGTCCAGGGGGTATTCCTGCCTTGCATCCAGTGCCCCAGAGATCAGGTCTCAGCACATTATTTTGCAATTATACTTGAGCACTTCTTGGCCAACTCATTCATCACAATTTTCTGAGATTTTTGTATTATAACTCTTAATGCTGATGACACTTATATTTAGTTCTAAACCTACCATATTTCTTACTCAGCTCCCTGATGGCATATACGTCTTGTTTAATGACCTGTGTAAACGGCAGTGATAATCATATCATCATGTACCATGTCATCATATCCAGCATACACTGAAAAATTGTAGCTGTAGCGGCAATAGTAGTAGCACTACTAGTAGTAGTAGTTCTTTAAACCAAGAACAATTGATTAAAAGCTGACAATTGTCAAAAAATACACAAGACCATTTACCATGTCACGATAGACAGCTTACATTCAAAGTTGTAGCTGGAGCAGCAGCAGTAGTAGCTCATAAGTAGTAGTAGTAGTAGTAGTACTAGAAGTAATCGTATTAGTAGTAGTTCCTTAAATCTTTAGAAAGAAAGTGAACTATTTACCTACTGAGTTTGCACACAGAGGGATGTGACCTCTGCATTTAACCCATCCGTGCAGTGAAACACACACAACAGTGAACACACTTGCCCAGAGCAGGGGGGCAGCCCCAAACCACAGCGCCCGGGGAGCAGTTGGGTGCCTTGCTCAAGGGCACCTCAGTTGTGTCTTGCCCTGGGTGGGGATCGAACCCAGGACCTTCCGGTCACAAGACCATTTCCCTAACCACTAGGCCACGACTGCCCCTGACAATTTACAATACCATATACCATGTCACCATATACAGCATGAACTCAAAATTGTAGCTGTAGTAGTAGTAGTACTGGCAGCAGCAGTACTTCTTTAAACCTTTGGATCAAAGTACAATTAACCAAAAACCTCGAAAGACGCTTCAAAGGAAGCACTGCGGTGAGACAGTGATAACTGCTAATATGAATATATAGGGGGAAAATCATCCCAGCGGTGCCATTGTAATGCTTGACGGAGTGTCTTCTACTGTCACGTTGTTTATTCAAGCTTTCCTCTCATTTCTTTATTTACTTTAAAACACCACCTATGTCAGTAACAAAACAAGATTTCTTAGTTAGCTCAGTAGCATCTATAACACCCACACTCTGTGCAGTGTCTCATCAATCTTTTAGCAGCCGCAGTCCTTACGGCCTAATTGAATCCATCGTTCAGCACTTGTTTAAATGACAGACAGCCTGATGCAGTTTTACTACAGGTAATGGTGTGAATATTAATGACACAGCCACAAAGCCAGTGCAAAATTGAAAAGTTGAGGCAAAAGGAACATGAGGAATTGCACGTTTAAAATAAAATCCGAAGACTATTACATAATGCTACATAGTTTAAAACTAGAACAGATGTGTTGATATGCAGATACGCTCCGATTACTTATTTAATAATATATTCATTAAAATGAACAAATCTGTGAATGTTTGGTGCCATAGACATCCTGCCCTGATTATGTTACAGCTGTAACATGAATAAAATATTTGCAAGGCAATATGCAGATAGTGTGCATGACTACAATTAATGACAGGATTTTGAGTACTTTTTTTTTACAGAATTATGCAAATAGTCAAACATGCAATGTTACCTGGTTGATGAGAGGCATAGCTTACAGGAAGAAAAATAGCACATTTTTTACTTATAAATAAAATATTTAAGGGAAACTGGTAAAGGAATCACAGTTTATAGATGATAAAGGTGATAATAGGAAGTAATTTTTCATGGACTTACATTAACTATTAATGGCAAAACATGTTGCGACAGTATAAAAAGTATAAACCAATTTGAAACATTTAAAGGAAAATAACCTAAAAAACATTAGAGCGTCAAACCACGTTTGTTAATTATTGTTGATTATAAGAGCACTAACCTATATTATACTAACCCCTCAGCTGAAAATATCATCTTAGCTAGTAAAAATAGCTTAAATATCAAATTCATTGTTAAACTAAAATGCTAATTGGAAACATTTTGGTTATGTAAAAAGAAAATCTAAAACTTGAAATGTATGAAACAGGCTGAATAATGGTAATATTTGACTTATAATAACGTCATAACTAGAAATATTAAACAAATCTGGTCCATTTAAGATGTTCCCAGTGATATCTTCATTGAGACTGTAGTGCACAATACCATTATTTTATGATGAAGTACAAGTTAAATGTTTAAAATGGCATTTGAAGCATTTTCAGATAATTTATTACAATCCTGACAATTTCCTAATGTCAGCATGGGGCATGGATCAAATCAAGCTCAGCTGTAATGTCATGTTGTGTACATCCACATGCAAAACTAATTCCAGCGCAGATGGATGAAGTAGCCTACAGAAGCCAAGACTAAGATTATATGTCAAAAGTGAATAATGAAGCATATACTTTTTATAGGCCTGGTGTAATTTATTTTTTTTTTTTTGTAAATAAAAGGATATGAGTCATGGTTCTGTAGCTTTTCACATACTGCATACAATAATGCCTGCATTTATTTTATGGGAGCCACTTGGTCAGGGTTTGGAGTAAAACAGTGCCCTCTTCTTGCTAACAGATGCAGTGCAGGAAAATAAAATGCCCACTTACTAGCCTTGTTTTTTATCATAGCAATGCAATTATGGTTAAATGTTAAGTTAATAAAATAATTTAAATAATGAATACAGGCCTGCAATCAAATATTTTAAATGTTTAATCACAAAAAAAAAGTTTTTTTTTTATTAAAGGACCTGTCTAAAGGTAAATAATTAATAATACATAAGCAACAGGAAATATGTAATACATATAAAAACCAAATTGAAAGAAAAACACCCTGCCCTTTGAAATGTAAAACACTGAGAATCATACACTAGGGTATGTTTGCCAAGTTCATGAAACCAAGCAAAGCGGAAATACCAGATAATGACAGAAAATTGCTCGGGAAGGTTGTTTCATCAATATTGTGCCTGGCTCTTACAGGTCTCTGAAAGGACAAAAGAAAAACAGGCAGATTTTCTCCCCATTACACATATCTCAATGTTTGCTGAATCTAGCAGCTACTGATATCAATAATGTAATTATCATTTAATAGTTTCCAATAATATTTTTCCATTTCCTTTCTGCCAGAACAATTCATCATCTAAAATAACTTGAAATGAATGTTCGGCTGCTTAAAGACCGAAAGAACCACAGCATGGAACCAGAAAATAATCACGTCTAATCCAAGCACTGAAAAGCATTTGTCAATACTCAAAATGACTGAATGGTTTATTGTGAAGAGAGACAAGCAAATCTTGCCTTATGTGGCAATGGTTCGTGCAGTGTGTACAGATACAAATGAACTGAAATAAAGAAATCATACAGAAGAGGGAACATTTGTAGAAACATTTTAAGCCTTTATTGGAATGTTTTAGGCATCGCATTTACAAATCCAAACCTGCTGTAATTTGGTGTTCAATGAAATATAAAAGTCCACTAGGTTAGCAATACTGGTCCGATAGTCATTCCTGTTCAAGCTCATTATAATCCTATTATTATTGATAAACAAATTTTCTTCCTGTTAAGGAGGAAAAGGTAAATATATGATATGATTGGAGGTAAAAGCAGTCACATATTTAAAACTAATTTAATGAAAATGCAAGAAAAAAAAAAGAAATATATATTTTTTTTTAATTGATGAAAGCGCAAGAAGAATCAAATCTGTGGAACAGTCTTTTTTTTTTAATCTAGTCTGAGTTTCACCCCTGCTAACCCTGTTTAAAGGACATGAAGCACCTCGAGTATGAGAAACGGGGAACAAACCTGGCATGCTCACCGCTTTTAGTTATAAATTGCTGGAGTCGCTTTTTGCTTTAATCACGAATAACACCAGCAGTCTTCTGCATCACTACTATAATGAATGTCAATATTAGGGTTTACTCACATTTTTACTCAACGGGGCTTTTTTTAAATTTATTAGACACCCACAGATTATTAAGCAGAGGCAGAGAAGAGCTAGAGACATTTTGGTCTAGTAATCGCATTTTCCCTTGAACTGGGAATAACATGAACAAACGAACGAACAAACAAACACAACATTCATCATCTGGATCCAGCAGACAGGTTTGGTGTTAACCGAAATGAGCTCTCTCTCCAGTGGCCTGCTCTTTTGTCCTCCCCAGCCCTGACCACCCCAACCCCAATCCCTTTGTGTATATGTATGCGTGTGTGTGGGTCTGTGGACTCTTTAGGACATCACACCAAACACAGGGTTGTGGCGACAGATGCTGGGGCCGATTTCCTCATAATCCTTCTTGGTGTGACACACCTGGTAGAACTCAGGCTAGTTGAAAACACACAAACAAAGAATTGTTAGAATTATAACAATAATCTACTACTTGTAGTAATGGTACCACATGACACGTGTTCCAAATATTCAAATATAAAGTGACTATAGCCTAAAATAGAGAGCTTTGTTTGTTAGCAGCACATAAATTCCATGTTTTGGGAATTTAATTGACTCCCAAAATAAACAAACTGAGCCTAATTTAACATACAACAGCCCACAGGGGGCAGTTACTAAGGATGCTTTAAACGGATCTTGCTTTCCGAAATGAGTTCTGCACCTCCAGCTGTATCACTTCGAAACATTCTCACATGACGCTGAGTAATATGTCTCTATCGTGTCGTCATGTTTGCTTAATCAGGGTGTGTGACTCACTGTTGAGGCCAACATGGATCCTCCGAACCACACAGCGTAACGCTGCATGTGGTGAGTGATGACCTGCACGTCAATAGGTTTGGGCTGCAAAAGAAACATGACCACACACATGATGATTACAGAGATGCACATCAACAACTTATTTTATTTATGCTAATGAGAGAGTTCTCTGTCCTACCTTCAATTTGCCGCCACTGAGCTCTTCGCTCAGTTTAAGACGAGCATCCACGGTTCTCTTCAGGTCCCTCTGGAGGCGTCGGCCAAAATCACGGAACATGGTAGAGCCTCCTGACAGAACAATGTTCTAAAGAGAAGACACACACACGCGCGCGCACACACACACACACACACACACAAACACACACAAAAAAAAACCACAATGAAGGCGCAAACTGGTTTGTGGGACGATGGTGAACTTCCTGAACTTTACCGCAAAGGAACATAGTAGATTGATATTATTTATAGCCCTGCTTCTAAGAGTTATTGAGGTTTAGATTCAATCCATTCAAGTACAACAATCCATGTAACAGTTAAACAGGCCAACAGCTATAATAGCTCAATAACAATTATCACAGCATTGACAACCGTGTGTTGTGATCTCCAGCACTGCAGGTAAAGAAACCCTGGGAGGTCACAGATTGTGAACGTGAAACAAAAACGTATCCAGGAACAGCAAGGATCTAACATGACTAATGTCAGCATACAGACAGACAACTGCTCTTCTTCTAAACGTACCTTATAGAGGGGACGACGCACATCAATGGGACAGTTCTGAATAACCTCATCAACCACTTCTGAGATTGGCTGAGTGAAGTCCGGATTGGCAAACTGTCAGACACAGAAAGAGAACAAGATTAAGGATTTTAATGTAGTGCTGTATTCAACCTGAGCACTCAGGTTGTATCTTAATAATCTAATTGATTCCTTTAACCAGGAAATCAATTGAAGCCATCTTTAGGCATGTATTGATTCTTTATATGTGCTTAGAGGAATCAAGAATAGAGGAGCTTGGAGACTAACAGATCATGAAAAAATCATCTGAAAATAAAAACATGCATCTGGGAAGACTTATAGGGTATAGGGTGCTTTATGTAATGCCATTTAATTATCATGTGATTAAAATGTGCTGTACATGCAAATTCCTAATATCCTGCACATCATATTATCAATAAATAAAATCATTTTAGAGTAACACATCTTTCTTTTCCTGTCCTTGTTTCTATCCGGTCCTCAGAGAGAAGAGCTAAGAAGCGAGTGGAGGAAATGAGGAGTTGCAATTAAAGAAATGAGTAGCACCCCCTGCGTGTATGTGTGTGTCAGTATGCATGTGGATTACAGACCTCAGGGTGGAAGAAGATCTCTGGGCCAAGGAAGCGCTCATATCCTACATCGATGGTAAACTCTTTCTTGCTGATGGCATTAATGCCAGTGTACTGCTTTATCCATTTAGAGCCATCTGTGTCGTACTTATTAAACTCCTTCACCAGGTCAGGACACACGTAACTGAAGCGCTCCTATGGAAAGAACACACGCACACATTTGTATTGCACAGCGTTTCGGGTCTAACTCCTGAAATACATTTTCCCGCTGTATGCCGGTGAAAGGCCGCGTCAGAACTAATGGCTCATGTCAGAGTAATGACTGGAAGCCTGGGGGAACAACTTCATTATGCGAAAATAAGCGAAGCTCATCCAAGTTAAGCTCCCACACAATCTTCCAACTGCATGCACAGAAGGACAATAAAGCAGCCTGGCAATTCAGGATAGACAAAATAACTGATGCTTACACAAAACAAACACTAATGCTTCAGCCTGAAAAATGTCAAACATTTATACTAAAAAACAATTCAAAGCAAATGGCAACCTTAATAGTTTGTGAACCTAAAAACAAAATCATTTTTACATAAATTACCCGTTTAGATTTATATTAAATTTCCTCACACTGATTATTTTTAAGGGAATTGCATCATTATACCCTAAAACCAGGGACACTCACACAAAGCAGCTTATTTCCAGAAGCTAGTCATAGGTTCGTAAGTATTTGGCCAGTGATATAATTTCTGTAATTTCACCTCTGCACAACACAAATGTTTGAATTGAGGGAATAAAGATGTGACTGAAGTACACTTTCAGCTTTCATTCACTCATTTTTTACATACCCTCGATTATAAATATTAGTATTATTATTAATATTTGTAAGTAATGACTAGCTAAATTCTGGAAACCATGGATATCACCGAGTTTCCTTCTCTTCAGATGTTTTGCCAGGCTATTACTGCAGCCGGCTCCAAGTTGTTGCTTGAGTGCCTTTCTGCTTTCCATTTTGTCTTCAGTAAATGAAAAGCATGCTCACTTGGGTTGAGGACAGGTGACCGACTTTGCCATTTAAGAACAATCAATTTCTTTGCCTCAGTAAGCTCTTGGGTTGCCTTCACTCTAGGTTTTGGATCATTATCCATCTGTATTGTGAAGCGCATCCTATTAGTTTTGCTGAAGCTGACTGAATCTGAGCAAAAAATTATAGCTCTATACACTTCAGAATTCATATTGCCAGCTCCATCAGCAGTCACACCATCAATAAACATCACTGAACTAGTTCCACTGGTGGCCACATGTGCATATGCCATAAGCCTCAATTTAACAGATGATTCTCTTCTCTTCTCTTCTCTTCTCTTCTCTTCTCTTCTCTTCTCTTCTCTTCTCTTCTCTTCTCTTCTCTTCTCT
>JAOVVF010000047.1:17913882-17932188 GCA_028565595.1 Duopalatinus emarginatus
GGGTGGTTGGGGTGGGGTGGCAGAAAACAAGGATGAAGAGGAAGAAAAAAGAACAATATATAAGTCCATAAACTCACTCCACAGATGTAAACATCACACACACACACACACACACACACACACACACACACACACACACACACACACACTGTAGGAGATCATCTTGAACAATAGGCATTCGAATCTATATTTAAAAAAGTAAAATATATATATATATATATATATATATATTGCAAATATTGTAATAATAGGCTCAAAATAGGTTTTAAATATATTAACATCATGCAGACAGGCGGAAACACTGAACTGGACATCAGTCATTTAGTCTGTCACTACTGTGTCACAGTGAATAAACATCATAACTAAACAGTGGTTTATAACATTTCAAAACAAACAGTTTATTTCATTACACGTGTCTTTTTTTCAATACAGCGGTAGTCAAGGAAGTACAATTTTAAAAAGCCTGGCAACGCATGAAACGGCTGTACGGCTTCATGTGAGTGTATTCTGGGAAATGTAGTTTTCTACGTCCACTATTACAACGCACTGTAAATGAAGTCGACCTGTATTAAAACTACAAATCCCATAACACATGAAGTTCAATGGCAAACGAGTTAAGTGAAGTCATGAGTAGTAGCAGTAGCAGCAACAGCAGACTGCCTAAGAGTCATGTAAATATTTACAGCACCAGTTGAGCTGTTATCTTTTCTAACAGTACAAAAATAATACTACTTGTTCTGCTACAGTTTATGAAGACGAGAAATAAAGAGCAAGGTAAGGTGACCAGACAAGGTTTACAATGTATTTGTAGCTTAGTTTTGGTGTGTAGAAGGTGAATTAGCTGTGAGTCTGGACGGTTAGTTAAAAGCATGTTTATAATTGTAGAGTTCAGCATAGTGAGGTGCTAATGAGACTAAATCAGGCTGAAGTACACTGAGACACTGAGATACTGCAATCTATATAAAACAGTATTAGTTACAGTCAGGCTATAATCAGCAGTGACACTGAAACCAATCTGAATACATCTGTAAAGCCACAAAATTCACTATAGTATTCACTCCAAAGTCATCATCATTAAACATAAGGCAAATATGTGCACAGATATATAACAGCATATTTATTTGTTCATTACTTTGTTTGTGAAGTGAGCCTCTCATTGACCACTGTGCTTGTTCACTGTGTAATTTAACCCGTCCACAAACTACACTACTGAACGCACACACTAGGAGTAGTAAACACACACATGCTCAGAGCGGTGGACAGTCCCATCTACGGCATCCAGGGAGCAGTTGTGAGGTTAGGTGCCTTGCTCAAGGGCACTTGGGTCATGTCTTGTCGGTGTGGGAATCAGAGCACTGGCTCTTCCGATCACAAGGCTGGTTTGTTAACTGCAAGCCAGTTGGATTTAATAGGACATTTTTTATATTTAAGTTTTCTGGAAAAAAAAGCATTAATTATAGGTATAGTATATACAGTGATAGACGGTCAGAGGCGTAAATATGTGGACAGTTATATACAGTAATAGACGGTCAGAGCCCTAAATATTTGGACAGTTATGTACAGTAATGTACAGTTAGAGACGTACATATTTGGACAGCTACATACAGTAATAGACAGTCAGAGACGTAAATATTCGGACAGCTACATACAGTAATAGACAGTCAGAGACGTAAATATTCGGACAGCTACATACAGTAATAGACAGTCAGAAATGTAAATATTTGGCAGTTTTATACATTAATAGTCAGAGCCATAAATATGTGGACAGTGAAAAAATATTGTTAACCTAGCTGTCTATCCAACAATGTAATGGAGTTTAAGTAATTTTAAAATTAAATCATTTGCAGACTGTTTTTAATTTGATGACATCTATGTCCAATTTGTTGTAGAAATAAGAGCACATTCTTTAGCCCCCTTTTTCAGAAGTTTTTCAGGAAACAAAAAAAATATTTTAGAAAGTTGACGATCCGGAACCTGTTGGAGCGTTCTTTCCTCTGCGTTCTTTTCCTTCACAACGTTTGACTAGATGACGACACCCTCCAGGATGTAGGCGTATCTGTGTCAATACCACATGATGTAAATCACTGGTAAACCTAAAAAAACAGGAAAACCTGGTTAGTGTTTGCCAGGAGTGTACAGGAGGAGAAGGAACTGCTCATGACCTGAAGGATATCACCTCATCTTATGTTGAGGATGTGTCTGGCTGGCAATAGAGCTGGTTCTTTTTTGTTTACTACTGATGTGACTGCAGACAGAAATTCAGATTAATTCTGTATTATCTATCTATCTATCTATCTATCTATCTATCTATCTATCTATCTATCTACAACAGTCTCTGACAGGTGAAAGCTATGTCTGCCTACTTTCTGAAGAGTTACACCTGTTCATGTCCTGCATTCAGTCACATCTAGAGTCGTCAGATTGTGGTTACGGGAACACTTATCTGAATTAAGGGCTTTGCCATTTCCTCCTAAATCACCAGATCTCAGTGATACCGAGCACATTTGTCATGCCATGCAAGGCGCTGTGGAACACAGAAATCCTACACCTCAATATACAAGAGAATTGTGGACAGTTCTGCAGGAAGTATAGTGTTCATTGCCTGCAGAATATTTCCGTAAGCTTGTTGAGTCCATGCTCCGTGGGAGTACTACCAAGTTTTAGACTGGTGTACCAGTTTTTCTGGTACTTCAGCGTATAGAATTTTAGCAAATGTTTTAACATTGTTGGATGTGCAGTGCCTATTTAATATGACCTGAAGCATCATTTGAAAACAACCCAAGACAAGGCTAAAAAGTGAATATAAAAATATTTTTTATTCTGTTATCTTGAATCCTGTTAAGCATACGTTTCACCTGCTGAAGACAAAACTGGAGAAAAGAACATCCTAAACAACATGTCGGAATTGAACACAGTGCCAGTATAGGCTTGTCAGAACATCACCAGGGTAGAAATGCAGCATCTGGTGATGTCTATGGGTGCCAGAATCCAGCCAAACATTGTCTGAAAAGGATTTGCAACTAAGTAGTACAGATGACACTGTAATTTATGATCTTATTAGCTTGTCCAATTACCTTCAATTCATTAGCTGGATGTAAATTTCCTCAGATTAAATACGAAAGTCTGCACCTTAAAGTCATATCTCGTAATTATAGATACGCTATAATTATATATATATACACAGTACTGTGTAAAAGTCTTAGGCACACGTGAAGAAATGTTGTGATGAGGTTTTTATTATTTAAAAGAAAACCCCCACAGTGAGCAGTAAACAGTAATAAAGTAAAGAAAGTCAGGATTTGGTTCGACTACACTTTGCTTTTTTGTTAAACAGTCGCCCCAGGTTGGGATGATCCAATTTTATTAGAGAATCAGATAATCAATTTTACTGAGTGTCCTGGAGAACCTGTTTTTCTGGAGGGACGGACTGTCACACTCACTTCTTCCTTCATTCTGTTTTTTTATATCTGATTTAACAGATTGCTTTCCTTAATGACATAGAAACATTTTTTCTGTAACATAATAATAATAATAATAATAATGATAATAATAATATTAATAATAATTATTATTATTATTTATAATCTTTGGATTTATTATCTAAAATGTTTTTGTACTGACTCAAAAATGCAGAATTGTGCCGAAGACTTTTGCACAGTACTGTAGATAAAATACTACCTCTAAAAAAAAAATAAAAAAATAGTGTCCTTGACTTGAATATTTAAGTGATTGTAACTATAGTGATTTCAGCAGTGCCTGATCATGTGATTATACATATAGTGTATATATAGTAGCAGCTGAACCTGCATGTTATGCACCAGTGGAGAAAATCCTAGATTTATTTGTTTATTTATTAAATTGATTGAGAAATTGAGAATGTAAGATGTTGCAATGCTGCCAACTGTTAAATATACTATAGCATGAAAGATTAACTAGATTAACCCCTGATTTCTAAATCCTCTTGTACCATCTAATCATCTGTGTTGACTATAGCGACTGTGTGATGTGCTCTTGGTGTTGCATCGCAGAGAGCGAAGCTGGCAGAGACAGGCGTGTCCATTTCTAATGCACCCAGCACGGTAAGGTCCTTTACAGTACCACTACTGTTCATTTGTGTCTCTCATACACAACATAACAAACACAAGTAACCCATATGGTAAGTTGTATTTGCATTGTGTTTGTGAATATGTAGGATGAGTTGGGTACTATGTGGTGCCCAGAAGAGGCGGTTGGTGCTGGGTGTCGTTGTCCTGTTGCTTGTGGACGTGATATGGGTCGCTTCATCCGAACTCACTGTAGTAAGCGCAACACAAACAAACAATTTCACACCTTCTAATAATATTATAATATTAATAATATTGTAAAACAGTCTCACAGATATATTTACAGCATAACAAACTTTCGGAATGTATTAGACTATTATTGTATATAATCCCACGATGCAGGTAACGTTATTGTCTATAATGGTAGCTTGGTCTAAATATGTTATTGTTTCTATAGTAACAGCTTAGACAAGGACTTGTATTGGGGACCCTGTGCATACTAATATTTTATAGTGTGTAATAATTGATGTGGAAAGGGGTTTCAGAGCTTTAACAGTCTGATCTATTATGTTTTCTGATGTGGGAAGGGCTTCAGGACAAAGAACCGAAACAAATAAAACATGACACAGCTTGCAGTTATAGAAAATTAATCAACTTTGCGGCACATCACACCACCCTGTTGTTGGTTATTTTCTTATACCCGCATGTTCTGTTTTATTTCTTTATTTGACATTCTCATATTTTAATATTTTGTGTAAGAAAACATTATTTATTTAATATGCATGATACATTTAGGTGTCACTGAGGTGTTTACGTTTGTGTCTACGTCAGTATGTGTTTGTGCAGCAGCACTACAGCAAGCCCTTTTTCAGCACGTTTGTGAAGACCTCCATGTTCATACTGTACCTGCTGGGCTTCCTGTTCTGGAAACCATGGAGACAGCAGTGTGCATCCCAACAGCAACTAGGCATATCCGTGAGTTTTGCATCTGTCTTCATGTGACTTTTTATAGCTTTACACCTTACAGCAAGGCAAGAGATCCAATCACAATTTGCCTTTTAGATAGACATTAGCAGGTTCATAAGAGATATTGTATAGAGCTTAGTATATCCTGTAAATAAAGTATGTGAATGGTTAGGGTGGAGGATGCAACAGAATAAAATTGACTGCAAAATAATAATAAATAACAACAGCACCCAATTTTATTTACACATATACATTGTTAGATTTTTATTTATTTATTAAGTTTTGGTAATGACAAACTTCAGGTTGGCCGAAACCAAAATAATAAACAAAATGTATGCTAACCTTCCTTAAGCAAGAACAAACAGAAATAAACAACAATTTCTTACTTTCATCACAAAAACATACAAATGACAAATCCGCACCTTGACATAAAATGACAGCCAAACAAAATATAGATTTTATATACAATTTTTACATATAAGTGTTATACAAAAGCTTGATATGAACAGCAATAAATAAAAGCAAAAAAAAAAAACCCTGTCTATGGATTTGTTAGCTCTCTACATAGACAACCATTTATGTCATCCTACGTGCGCCGCAATAATCTGCCTTCTAAGGTTACATGTCTAATTAGCTGGCTGCCGATGTAGGAAACAGCAGCAGGACAGCTCACTTGGTTTTGAGACAGACCCTACATTAGCATACGTTGGCTGAACAAAAACACCATTGTATAACAAACAAAGACATGAACATTAAAAGAAACAATATAAAAACCACAGTGGACTAGGAAAACACCACTATAAGTTTCCGGAGACCCCTTTATATTCTGTACATTGGTGGCATATTCATTGCCGTTAAAACGCAGGATACATTTCAGAAGTGGCGTCCTCGAACAAGAATTGACAGGACTGCTCTATCTGCACAGATCACATGAACAAGAAACAAGAGACACAGGATTTTCTAAAATGATTCATGTTTACATTTGGTCATATGACAAACTCTCCAATCTAAACTGATTTTCCAAATGTGCAAACAGCTAAAGGCACTATAATGGAACCTGATAGACCAGAGGTTAGTGCTGGAGTAGTCCCATTAGAAAGAAATAAGAGCCAGATAAATCCAGAGTAATGTAATTAAATAAATGCTATTCTAAGTACTAACGTTATTGTAATAAAGAGGTGGGCTCAGATTTTATGATGATGATTGCTAATTGAACTTTGGATTTATTATAGTAGTATCCAGACGCAGGTGCAGTTAGCAGATTGTAACAAATGAACAGAACTAAATTCAGGCACAGAGCTGAACAGTTAAGAGTCAAGAGTGTTGCTCGGAGGTCAAGCAATGGTTCTTAGCCAGATCTCACATTTACACCTAAAACTAAGCTGCTTTCCCTTTTGGATTATTAGTGAAATAAATGTGTGTGTATTTTACAAACAAATGACATGGTATAACTTATAGCATGTTTTAATGAACTCTCCATTGTTAGTCCATGAAATAAACATTCCTCTCTTTATTTTTTCATCCATGGATCTCCTCTGCCCTCTATCTTCTAAACCCAGGAAGCTTTCTCACCCTGTCCCTCAAATCAAATATCTGGGATAATAAAGAGTAACAGATATAAGGATCTCATCTCATGCCACACTTTTCTGTCCAAATTCTCATTTAATATGTCTTCTGCTTCTGTGCTTTCCACAAGGAAAAGGTTTTTCTTCTTTACTTTTTAACCTGCCAGTTTCTCTTTGTTTGTCTTTCCTGACTACTGATGAATTTGCCACATTTTTGGGGGGATGGGTAGATGGAAAAAACCTGCCAGACCTTCACTCTTACACCGATTCCTACATCACGTTCCATGATTCCCCTTCATTTTTTTTGACACAGTTTTTCTCCTCTATAAACAAGAGATCCTGCAAGTCATCTTGTCCAGCAATCCTACCACCTGCCACCTAAGTCCCATCTATTCAAAAATGCTCCAGCCATCTCACCAAACTACCTCGCATTAATCATCATAGTGCTTCGCACATCACTGAGTACTGGCTGATATCACTTCTCTCTTTATTAAAAAAATTCCTAAAACATGTTGTCTACAGTCAACTGTACCTAAACACTAGACTCTGTTCTCCATTCTTAAGAGTCTTTGAATTCAGGGCAGAGGATGGGGCAGCAGAGACAGTGGTGGCTCAGTGGATAAGGCACTGGGTTACTCATTAGAGGGTTGGGAGTTGCCTCAGCACCATCAAACTGCCACTGTTGGGTCCTTGCACAAGGCTCTTAACCCTCTCTGCTCTAGTGTTGCTGAATTATGGTTTGCTGACTTCCTAATAAGCTACGAAGTGGGGGTGTATTTGGTATTTACATTCATTTGAGCATGTTTTGATAAAAAATTTACTCAGCGCATGCATTTTTTTGTAAAAGCGGAGGCAAGGCATTTATAACCTGACGGGTATTTAAATATTTATAATCTGATGATATTTCGTGAATTATCATGTGATCTGTGTGGTGTTTGGACGCTTTGAGGAACTTACAGATAGCAACCAAATAACTGAGTTTAACAAAACCCTCTATAACTATGAATCCTCTAGCTCTGCACCTTGAACTATGGGATTGGGATTGTGTCCTGAACACGAATTGGAAGGATCTTCCATAGATGTGGGGCTCTATAAGAGAAGGATCTGCCCCCTACTGTAGCCCTCATAATTCGAGGTATCAGCAAATAGCCTGCACCTTTTGTTTAAAGTAGGCATGGTGATCATAAGGGACTAGAAGTTCGCTAAGGTACTGTGGCGCGAGACTATTCACTGCTTTATAAGTCAGTAGTAGTATTTTATAGTCAGTACGAAATTTGACCGGGAGCCAGTGCAGTGTGGCTAAGACAGGGGTGATTTTCTGGTTCTAGTAAGGATTCTGGCTGCTGCATTCTGGACTAACTGCAGTTTGTTTATGCACCCACTGGAACAACCAGACAACAAGGCATTACAATAATCCAACCTAGAGATAACAAAAGCATGTACAAGTTTTTCTGCATTATTTAGTGACGTCATATTTCTAATCTTAGCAATGATTCTAAGATGATAGAAGGCTATCCTGGTGATATTATCTGCATGAGCTTCAAAAGAAAGACTAGAATTAGTAATTACACCAAGGTCTTTAACTACTGTACATGGTGTAACTGAAAGACCATCCAGTGTCAATGAGGAATTAGAAACTTTACTTCTAGCCTGTGGTCCTAATACTAGTACTTCTGTTTTATCAGAATTTAGTAAGAGAAAATTGTTTAACATCCAGTGGCTAATGTCCTTCACACATTCCTCAGCTTGACTAAACTGTTGTCTCTCATCTGGATTTGCTGACACATATAACTGTGTATCATCAGCATAACAGTGAAAGCTGATACCATGTTTATGAATAATATTACTCGGAGGCCGCATATATAGAGAAAATAATAACGGGCCTAAAACAGAACCTTGTGGAACACCAAAATTTACCTTGCTGTGCATAGAATAGTCACCATTTGCCTCTACAAACTGAAAACGGTCACTCAAATGAGACCTGAACCGGACAAGGCTCTTCTATTAATTCCAACAACATTTTCCACAATGGATTAATCATGGATTCCTTACCAGAGAGTGATGATGCTGCTATTTTTTAGCTGAGAAGACATCACGGTGCGATTTTTATGTCAGGCGAGGTGTCGCGGGCCCATTGGGTTAAACGATAATTAATGCTACACTCGCCGTGTTCTGTGTTATATAGCCAATGTGAATATTTCGGACCCACAGCCATACGCAAACACATTGGGGTTCCTGGTGCTGCAGGGTGTATGTGACAAATAAAGGCTTTTTTCTTCTTCTCATTAATGCTGAAATTGCTTGACTAATCTGTGTTTGTCTTTTTCAGATTTCTGACACTAATTTACATGTGACTCCTGGTGGCAGTGAAAACAGCTATAATAATTCCCTAGTGAGTATATAACCTCAAAACAATATAGTCAAAAGTCAGGATAGGTTTTATTTCAGAAACGAAAGGGGTAAATGACATATATCAGTACCCCAGCAAGTAATGGGTGATGGGGCCGATCTTTCAGGCTCTGTCTGGAACATGGCATCTTGAAAAGCCATATTGTGTCCTGTGACTTTTGACTTACCCTGTACACTGTACCCTGACTCTGTGCTGTAATTTAATCACCTTTTAACATGTTCTGAGCCCTATTCTTGTATGTTTGCTGGGCTCTCCGACTGCCAGTCCCATATAAAATGAGAGAACACACATTTTTTTTATTCAGTTTTATATAGCAACAACAAGCCTTCTATAACTTCTTGTGTATGTCCATTATTGGCACATATCTAGTTCAGAGTGCATACAGAAACTTGTCCTCATATGGCAAGAGAGTGTAGATGAAATGTGAATGTTGTGTAGCCTACATAGTAACTGTGCGTCTTTTCTCTTTAGAGTGAGCCTCTGTATGTGCCGGTGAAGTTTCAGGATGTTCCTGATAACAGTGTCAGTCGAGAGTCTAAGACTCGTAAGTATTTCTACAAAAATAACTTCATAAAATGCTATTTCCTGTAAAGTATAGTATATTCATCTTTATATTCAATATCTTTAATGATTATCGCCATTATTAATTTAATATACAATATATGAATATGGCCAAAATCATGTGGACGTCTGACCTTCATATCCATATGTGTTTCTTCCCCAAACTGGAAGCACACAATTGCCCAGGATGTCTTTGTATGCTGGAGCAGTACCATTTACTGACACTGGAACCAAACATGTCCCAGCATAACAATGCCCCTGTATTCAAAGCGAGATTTGCCTAGGTTGGAGTAAAAGAACTTGAGTGGCCTGAACAAAGCCCTTTCCTCAACCTCAGTGAACACCTCTGGGATGAACTGGAACACTGACTGCACCCCAGACCTGCTTGTTTGACATGAATGCCCTACCCTTACTAATGCTCTTGTGGCTGAATGAGCAAATCCCCACAGCCACATAGCAAATCTAGTGGAAAGCCATCCAGGGAGAGTGGAATTTATTATACATTTTATATTAACATTTTGGCAGATATCCTTATCCAGAGCAGCTTACATTTATCTCATTTATACAACCGAGCAGTCGAGGGTTAAGGGCCTTGCTCAAATATTGGCAGCTTGGTGGTGGTGGGATTTGAACTCAAGACCATCATCTTAACCACTGAGCTACCACTACAGCAGTAATTGGGGACTAAATCTGGAATGGCATGTTTAAAAAGCACATGAGTGTGATGGTCAGGTGTCCACAAATGTTTGCCATATAGTGCATGTAACCTTATTATGTAATTAATAGTAATTAATGGTGTGTGTCATCTTTTTTTCCCATGGGTGTGCGTAGCTTCAAGGAAGCAGCGTGTGAGGTTCAGTAATATGATGGAGGTACGCGAACTTCCTCACTCTCAGGCTCTAGAGGCCAAACTGTCTCGCATGTCTCATGCTGCAACCTCCCTCAGGATTATGGGAAAATTTAGCATCAGTGCTGTGGCCAAAATCAGCTTTTTCTTCTGTTTTGTGGTAAGATATCTCTCACACACACACACAACCACACAAATGCATAAACTAAAATTCTATATACTGTATTTTGGCCTAAAATGATAGTTAACAGCTGCTGCCAAGGCAGTATGTGGAAACAAATAATAATAAAAGTGATATTGGCATGTACAATGAGCATGTATGTATATATCATGCACACAGAGAGCAATATCTTTGTCAGATACCGTGCTAAGACAGAGTATTTGCCTTTCTTGATGTTCTCTACTTTTGTATATTTTCCATTAGGGATGCTGATAAAATCAATTATTTAAAGGATCACGATTCTGAATCTATTCAAAATGCCCCAAAATCAGTTATTTAAAAAAAAAAAAAATTTTTTGTCACCCATCTGCATATCGCATTACGTGTCCATCATCTAGGCCACCATACAGCAAGTTAGTTAGCCAGCTTCCTTATACAAAAAACAGTAAAGTCTGTATTTTATTTTGAGATAAAGGTTAATGCACTATGGTAGACTGAAGTCTATGTTTACTTTTGTATTAATATGTCTTGAGTTCTTTGTTTGTTGATAGATTTTTTTTATTTATGAAAAAGCCAGGCAGCTAAGCTAACCTAATACTGGTCATTTAAGTTACAGAATTTTATGCACAAATTTATGCACTGTTTTTGGTATAAATTTAAAACGATGCAAAAAGATTTGATACAGTAAGGAACCTAAAAGTATTGTTTTAAATAAATGTTCTAATTTTTTTTTACATTGTTGTTTCATCTTTTCAATTTGTCAATCACATAATTTAAACAAAATTTATAGACCATGTGAATAGAAAAATCTTTCCTGAATCGAAAATCAAGTCTAAATCGAATCATGACCCCAAAAATCAGAATCAAAATCGAATCACCAGACATAAGAAATTTACACCCCTATTTGCTATACTAAATAATTTCAGATTATATCATATTGTAATATAAGATAAACATGAGAAGAAACATATATACATTTTGACATTTGTGAATTATTTAATTTTTTGAAGGAAAAGGTAATGTAACACCTCAATCATGTGGTCCTGTATATTATTTTATGTATTATACTGATTCCACAACTGATTGACTGATATTATAATTGTGTAAAAAAGCATAGTACGGCAGTTACATACTTACTGACATTTTGCTGACAGCTTGAAAAACAGTCCTGTGCAATATCAACAGTGACTTTTCTTAAACTAGTGCATATGTGCACTAGGGGGCAGTGACACACTTGCTCGGAGTGGGGGCAGCCCCATTCATGGCCCTCCAGGAGCAGCTGGGGGTTTAGGTTCCCTGCTCTAGGGGACCTCAGTCGAACCTTGCAGTCACAAGGCCGGCTCCTTAACCTTGAGACACAGCTGCCTTCTGTATATTGTTAGAGAATTGTGTTGTTTTCTTTTCTTTTCTTTTTATTTGATTTAGTCAGGTGATCTGCTCAGGTATATTGGCTGTTTAATCATTTGTAATATTCTAGTTTGTTCTCTCTTTCTCTCTTGTTCTCTCTCAGTGGTTCCTGGCTAATCTGGCCTATCAGGAGGCTCTGACCGACTCCCAGGTTGCTCTCGTAAACATTGTGTCCTCCACCTCAGGTGAGCCATTTACACTAAACAGACTAACAGGTAATAATGAGTAAAAATTGTAGCGATTGAGCTTAGCTTCCGCAAGATTTGATCAGATTTGAAATCACTGTGTGTGTTGTGGTATTTGTTGGTTTCAGGCCTCTTCACATTGATCTTGGCCTCCATATTTCCCAGCAATAGCAGTGATCGGTTCACACTCTCCAAACTGCTTGCTGTTATTCTCAGGTTAGGGCAACATTACTGTAAATGACTTAAAGTCGTATTTGTACCCAGTCAGTAAGGGGTAATTTGTGTTTTTTCTTCTTTTGTTAGCATGGTGGGAGTAGCCGTGGTCAGTGTCTCTGGGATGGACAATCCTGATGGAAAAGGCACAGTTGGTAACCATTAAACCAGCTATGATTACTTACAAACCTTATTGTTGGAGTGAAGATGTATTCACACTGATCAGCCATAATATTGAAACCACTCGTCTAAGCTCTGATCTGTCGGTGGGATCGAACCACTTAGGCTAGCTTTTGCCCCCTATTTATATCAGTGAGTCATGGGCACACATGAGCATGTTGCCATTTTAACAGTGGTTTTATCAATCAATCAATCAATCAATCAATCTTTATTTGTCACATACACAGTCATACCGGGTACAACATGTAGTGAAATGCAAATTTCCATCAACCTGTCCACACACATTGGGTGGGGGGGCAGAAGGACAGGAAGACAGGGGGGGGACACAGAAAGCAGAGTACATTGAGGGGAAGAAGGGGATAAAAAAAACAACAGCCTCCAGATTGTTCCTAAGTGGGTAAACACTTTGGAGGCTTGGCAAAATAGCCCCACAGCATGAAGCATATAAACACACATTAACCTGCGAAGGCGTTGGACGAGGGAGAGGGGGGGGGTCCTGGAGAAGCTGCCGTGCTTTGGACTGCTTTTGGTAGTTACCAACCACTGTATAATGGGAGCACTTCACAAGACCTGCTGTTTTAGAGATGCTCTGACCCAGTCATCTAACATCACGGATTTGTAGATCCTTTTACTCACCCATTGACTGTTCATGTGCTTCCTAATTTATCCCACTAATTGACATTGTAATTAGATAATCAGCATGATTAACTTCACTTTTCAGCCATCTTGTGGTTTTAATGTTATGGGTGTTCGGTGTATACTGGTGTATATATAAAAGGAAGTGATTTTCAGTGTTGTATCTTATTTAAAGATGCAGTAAAAACCTTAGGGATTTAAATCTCTCACTGGTAAAGATAGATTACTGGAAATAAATTGTAAAATAAAATTTTGTTAGCAGATGATTAGCAAATCAACACACGCTGAGTATTTAATTAGTCATTTTGACAGATCCACCAGCTCTATAATATAATGTGGTCACAAAGCAGACTGCAACACTATAATCATTTCATATCATGTTTTCATCAAGTGACTCTTTATTCTTAACATAAAATTAATTAAGTGTATGATTAAAAATACAGCTCAGTAAATTGTAATGGAAAACAACCCCAAATGAAAAACAGCAAAATGTACATTTCTATAAATGATAACAAGGACACAAGAAACAGAAGACTATAAGTTTGGAATGAAACAGTGGTGCTGCAGGTTGTGTGTGTGCAGGTGTGTGCTCCAGGGATCTGGCGTTGAGGGTTCGAGCCTTGCTCGGGTCTGTGAGGAGTTTGGTGTGTTCTCCTTGTGTCTTGTGTGGGTTTTCGTCAGGTGCTCCATTTTCCTCCCAGCTCCCCAAAAAAACACACATGGAAGAGGAAGGCTAAATTGCTGCTAGGTGTGAGTGAATGGGTATGTGTGTTACCCTGCAATGAATTGGCACCCTATCCAGGTGGTGTTCCTTCCTCGTGCCCAGTGATTCCGGGTGGGCTTCAGACAAACCGTGACCCTGATGGACTAAGCAGATAAGATAATAACTGAGTGACTCAAACAGAAGAGATACAACAGATATTTCCTGTAGGAAAATAAACAACGACGAGGTGGTATAATGCAAAACCTTGACCGAAGCCAACCCAGGGCTGATTTTTTTTTCCTATACACACATCATGAAATATTTTATCATAACACTTTGGAACATGGAACATATTGTTTTATTAATTTAAGAATAACAAATTGTACTTTTATCAGTTTGTAGTTTAATGTTGAGGACCATCTGCAAACGTTCGTCTTGTATGCGTTATCACTTGTTTGTGTTATCACTTGTGACATAACAGGATATATGCCTTTCTCTCCCTTGGAGCTTAGACTCTTACAGGACTCATCCGAGACTTCTTCAATAATGTTAAACGTCTTCATATCAATTACACATTCTTAACTAGCTGTGCGTTGAAACCATGTGCCCTGTTGGGGCCAAACTTATGGCTAATACCCTGGAGTGAGCAAGTTTAGGTTCAATGTATGATGTGTGTGTTTTTAAAAAAGTTAAAAAGTCATGGTAGTGTAATGTAAACGTGGTGTTTTTACATTTACATGTATTTATTTATTTATTTATTTATTTATATATTTATATACAGATACTCCTGTATGTAAGAATACACCCTTATGTCTGTCTGTCTGTCTCTGTCTGTGTGTGTGTGTGAGCCACTCTGAAGTATTAACTGTCACTCACGCCTGTTAATATGCACATGTTAACAGAAAAGCGCAGTTTGTGCCTATTTACACACATGGAACAAATGCTTATAACTCAGAAAAGTTTCAACTTGTCACTTCAGTAAAGAGACCGTCTGAGAGAGGACCCCTTGTTGATTATTATGAAAATGTGAAAATAGCCAATTCTGATTTTGAGAAATTCACATGGGACTCAACATGCATTTTTTTGTGCCTGATGCGAAAAAAATAAAATGCCAAACATTGAGATCTTCTGAGATTTCAATAAGGTCTACCATTTGGTGTTTCTAGATGGAAGTATAAAGATTTTAGACAAGGTTGAACAGAGAAAAACTTAAATTAAACAGATAAATCACTCTAACCTAGATTGGAGATTACATCACACACTCTAGCTGCTCCCAGTAGAAAGGAATGGAGTGAAAATAAGAGTGATAAAAAGAGAAGGATGAGTGCAATCTGTCCGTAATGTGGCCCTGGGTCGGAGCCTTTCGATTTTCATGGCTGTAGTTCGAGTTGCAGTAATGATCGAGTTGAATAATGATCGAGTTGCAGCTGTTTAAACAGCAGTTTAGCAGTTAAAAACTCCAATATTCATTCCTATAGGAAATTAAAAAATTTGAAACAATTTTTTTAAAAACCGTAAATCTCACCAACAGCAATATAACATTCCACGGGTCTCGTCATGAATATCTACGAAATGGTGTTTGAACAGGGAGTGTTAAGCGGTTCGGGCTGTATTAATTGCATAATTGTGCTTAAGAAAAAGAAGACGACGAAAGAGGAATAACAATAGAGTGCTTTTTCAAGCACTAATGATTTATTAACCGTTTATTATTCGATCAGATGGAGAATCGTTCAATTCCCTGTGAATTATTGATATAAACCTGGGATTTGAATTACAGCCTACTGTAAAAACACTACAGTCAGCACTATTATGGAAAACGTGTCAACACAAGTGGTATAAATAGAAAAAAATACATTAAAATTAACTGTATGATTAAATGCCAAAACCTGACAGAAGGTGATGCTGTTTTAGTTACCCTGTGGTTTATGTGTAGGCTCTCTGTGGTCATTGCTGGGCGCTATCCTATACGCTGTCTACATCGTTATGCTAAAGAGAAAAGTTGATCGAGAGGAAAAGCTTGATATCCCAATGTTCTTCGGTGAGTAGATTATACTAACCCTAACACATCCGTAACTTCACACCCCTAGTATTCATGACGTCCATGTTCTGTGTTCTTTATGTGTCTGTGTATGTGTGTGCAGGCTTTGTGGGCTTGTTTAGCCTGCTGCTGTTATGGCCTGGCTTCGTACTGCTGCATTACTCTGGGTTGGAGCTGTTCGAGATGCCTAATCGGAGGGTAATCAGCTACATCGTTATCAATGGACTGATTGGGACTGTGCTCTCCGAGTTCCTCTGGTTATGGTACGTGAAATGGAGATTGAGACTTGTGAGACTTGTGACTGAGTGTGTTTATAGTTGAATATTGCACACAAGTTCTGATATGGAAAGAGAGGCATTGATAACATAGAAATAATGTCAGGAACAACTACAAATTTGTTACACAGCACAGAAAGAACTAAGATAAAAACATGTTTCTTCAAGAAATTAAGCCTAGGGTAAAGCTGAGTTTTGTAGCTATTTTTAATCAGTTATCTAGTCCTCATCCCCCAATTTTGTCTTGACGAGCAGCATTCAGTGTGCTGATATTTATTATAACCTCCTTGCCTCCTTATAGCCTCCTTGCAGGACAGCAGTTCCTTATTAAAAAACCTCAGAAAAAAATATCCATGATTGTACTTTCAAAAAAGAGGACCTAATTTATCACAATACTAATAATATATTATATCACAGCACTGCTGACCTCTTGATTCTGCAAGGGAAATTAAAGGGTTATATTAACACACTGGTTCTATAGTTACAACTAATAGTGGTAATAATTATGGTCTTTGGCAGGTGGATGATCAGATGAAAAAATAAATGTGTAATTGATCGTATGGTATTTCTGTAAGGAGACATTCATTGAACATTTGCTGCATGCAAATGCAGTGCATTTGCTTCACTGGTAGTCCTCAGGACAAAGGACTTTGGTTACAGTTACAGGGCATTTATTTTTCTTATAGCCTTCAAGAGAGTGAAAAATAGAAGCCAGTACAGGAAGGATGTATGTAATATAGCCAAAAATATAGAGACACCTCGCCATCACATCTCATTTAAGATTTAGTCCCTGTTTGCTGCAGTTATGACCTCCACTCTTTTGGTAATGCTTCCCACAAGTGTTTGCTGTGTGGGTGTGGGGATTTTTGTTCATTCAAACACAAGAGTATTAATGAGGCCAGGCAATGATGTTGGACAAGGAGGCCTGAGGTGCAGTTCATCCTAAAGGGTTTGAGTGGGGATGAGGCCACAGCTCTGTGCAACCTTTCTTGAGTTCTTCCACTCCAACCTAGGCAAACCTTGCTTTGTGCACAGAGTTGGGCCTCTTAGTTCACAAAGACATCCTATTGTGTGCTTTCAATTTTGTAGCAACTGTTTTGGGAAGAACCACATGGTGTACAGAACCACAAATGTACAGAAATATAAGACCTCACTGATCCCAAAGGAAACTGCAGTGTCAGAGTAGCATATATTGCACAAGAACAGACAGAAACTAGATGGGTGCGTTGATTAAAGAAGTGCTTCCATAAAAATAGAATTACCGAGAGATATATATCTATAAACATATAGGTTCTCACATAAGAAGAATCAGCAAGTATTGCACTAATACAGGTATGCGATAGTCAAGAAACATTGAATGCTTATTTGCCTACTGTGCTTGCACACAGACGAATGTGTTTAACCCATCCATGCAGTGAAACACACACACACCAGTAAACACACTTGCCCAGAGCAGAGGGCAGCCCCAAACCCACTACCTTCCGGTTACAAGTTCGGTTCCCTAACCACTAAGCCACGGCTGCCAATAGCATGTCAATAGGTTATTGCGGAAGCGAGGTGTCAGTCACAGTAACAGTCAGTAATAATAACTGGTTCAGCAACAGGGCTCAGTGTGTGTGTCAGTGTGGGTACATATTGTGTAGCTTAGTACAATTCAGTACAGACTAGTTGTATATTTTTATTGCAGTGCGGAGGAAAGATCTCATAAGTCATTCATGACATAGCACAGCTGTATCAGTATCAGTCTGCCACTGAAGGTGCTTTTCTGATCTATTGCCCATAATGGGGTGAGCAGTTTATTAAGAGTCTGTTGTTCTGCTAGAACCTCCTCAGCTAGCATTCCTTATATCCTCTCTCTCTCTCTCTCTCTCTATATATATATATATATATATATATATATGCTGAAGTCACCACAATGTAAACACAACTATATACAAATATAAATATAAATTATATTGAAATATAGATTTCAGTAATGGTATTAAACAGTGATATGTATGTTTGTGTTTTTACAGGGGATGTTTTCTCACTTCATCTCTAATTGGGACACTGGCTCTGAGTTTAACACTTCCACTGTCCATCCTGACTGATATATGCTTGCAGAAGGTGAGGTGTTT
>JAOVVF010000047.1:17932288-17945453 GCA_028565595.1 Duopalatinus emarginatus
TATATGTACACCAATCAGCCATGACATTAAAACCACCCGGTTGGGCATGGACTTAACAACAAGATCTATGATGGTGTGCTATGGTATCTGGCACCAAGACATTAACAACAGGTACTTTTCTGAATCTTCTGTGGGATTGGACCAGATTTGGTAGCCTTTGCCCCCTAAGCATATAAGTGAGCCTTGGGCACTCATGACCTGGTTGTCCTTCCTTGGACCAGTTTTGGTTAGTATTACTAACCACTGCATACTGGGATCATTCCACAAGACCTTTTGATGGCTCAGTCGTCTAGCAATCACAATTTGGTACTTGTAATTTTTTTGCTTGCTCATTGTTTTTGTTTCCAACACTGGAACAGATCTGAGAAATAACTGTATGCCTTATATATTTCGCCCCTTGACAGGTGCCACTGACACCATAAGATGATGTTATTCACTTTATCTGTCAATAGGTTTGTGTTTTTAATATTATGGCTGATTGGTTATATTATAT
Organism: Duopalatinus emarginatus; assembly: GCA_028565595.1. Lineage (NCBI taxonomy): Eukaryota > Metazoa > Chordata > Actinopteri > Siluriformes > Pimelodidae > Duopalatinus > Duopalatinus emarginatus. The sequence continues at coordinate 17,932,782 of JAOVVF010000047.1, forward strand.
ATAAGCCATTGTGTAGTTCTTGGGCATTTTGTTTGTTTGTTTCTCTGAGGATGTAAAATGCAAAAGTGAACAGGGAGGTTAAAATGCAGGCTGTCAGCTGTAGGGTATTCAAGGGTATTTGCATTTCTATTAGGTAACCCATATAGGACATATAGGGCTATTTTTAATCTCATGTATCCAGTACGAACGACAAAAGTTGCTGAGTGCACTATATCTTCTCAGCACTACAAACAATGTAACCTAAACTCTGTCTGTGTGTATCTATATCCAGACTAGTTTCTCCTGGTTATTCTTTGCCGGAGCAGTTCCGGTTTTTCTCTCCTTCTTCCTGACTGCACTCCTGAGCCACTACAATAACTGGGACCCAGCAATGGTGGCGCTGCGGAGAGTTTTCTCCTTTATCTGCCGCAGACACAGGATTCACAGGTGGGGATTCTTCACAGAAAGCAGAGGTTTGGCATAGGTTTGAACTGTAGTGCTGCAGTTGCATGCAAAGGTTTGGACACCTGTAAAATTATATATTTTTGGCGTTTTTTTCCCTTTTCAAAGGTTTGGACACTTGTGAAATTATATATTTTCTTTTCTTTGTCATTGTCCTCATCCCTAAAATTTATTGTATAGTTTTTTAACAATGGATATCGCCACAAAAATGTTTTTAAATAAAAAGAAGTAAAGATAACCTGTGTAGCTAACTGTTTTTAAAAATCTTTATTTTGTTAATGTAAGTGTATATTTGATAAACTAGAAAAAAAATATATAGAAATTGTGGCATGTATCTATATTAGAACAGCCTGCATGTGCTTTTTATGGCCAGGAATCTGTCTATTCTTGTTTTAGGAATTTTCAACCACTTTCTAAAATGTTTCTAGTTCTGAGATATTCTTGGGCCGTGCTCAGCGTGTTTCAGACCTACCCAGTGATTTTTCTCGACATTCAAGTCGGGGGACATTCCAGCTTCAGTCTGCATTTCTTGTAGTAGTTTATGGTGGATATTTGAGGATCACTTTAGGATCACTGTGCTGTTGTCACTGTTTATATTCATATGTGTTACATGTTGCTTCTAGACTTTGGACATGGGTGCCCAAACCTTTGCATACACTTGTAATAAGCTAAGTAAATTCCTGTGTATAGTTTAACTAAAGCCTATTCTAGTCTCAAGACTTCCATATGGTTAACTACAGAGGTCAAGGTTCAAGATTGTTTGTTTCACAGCCAGTCCAAACTTGACAGCATCTAATTTCAGAAAATCTGTTTTGAACTGGTCTATTGTGCTGCTGCCATTGTTTTTTTTCCCCCATGTTTTCTTTCAGTCTTGATGTTTTGACAGCTCCTACCTGCCTTTCAGACATCTCTTGTTTTTGAGAGGCATATTCCTTTTTTGCGATCCTAAACAGCTTCAGTGTGTTTGTTCTGTTGGTGAAACCTAATACAGTGTTCTCCCTGAATCAAAATAATAGCCCAATAATAACCCAAGGTGACAGCAGGATTAGAAATATAAGACAGTGCTCAAAAGCTTAGGAATGTAGGCTTTCCTCTGCTTTTCACAAGCTTTAAAACCATAAATACTGATGTCTCACCTTATTTCCTCTGTTTAAAGATGGTATGCCTTGCTTTATTACTCAGGTCGCTGTGTTATTGCCGCAGGTGAACTTAAATATTTAATTAATATGTTAAAATGCATTTGTGCAAATGTACACCAATCAGCCACAACATTAAAACCACCAAACCACTAATGGGTAAAGTGAATAACACTGAAATCTCATTACAGTGGGACCTGTCACAGGGTGGCATGTATTAGGCAGCAAGAGAACAGTCTCTTCTCAACGTTGGTGTGTTGGAAGCTGGAAAAATGGACAAGTGTTAGGATTTTAGAGATTTTGACAAAGGGTTGTGATGGGTCAGAGCATCTCCAAAACAGCAGATTCTGTAGGGTGTGTCCCAGTATATAATAGTACCTACTAAAAGTGGTCCAAGCAAGGGCAACCAGTGAACCAGTGACAAGGTCACGGGTGAGCCGAGGCCAGTTGTTATTGCTAGGTTCAATTTTATAGAATATCAACAGAAGGATTTGTTGCTCATGTCTTGGTGCCTGATATCATAAAATACCTTCAGAGGACTTGCGAAGTCCATGCCTTGATGACTCCGAGATGTTTAGGCAGGTGGTTTTTATGTGGCTGATTGGTGTATTTTTAGTAAATATATCATTTAAAAAACACTAGCAGCTAGATGAGTGCAGGGAGAAGGTTAGAGGACAGTGGACTAACTATATACCATAATAACTGACTGTTTCCTAATCCTAAAATTGTCCTGTAATAAAAACATTTCCAAAAATTTCCTTACAGTTATTATTATTATATGATTCCTAAAGAGCTAAATCTATATTTGAAATCTACTGAGATCTATTTGAAATCCAGGTATATGTAAAGATTGTGGACTATCTAATAAAAGGTAATAAAAGTAGCACACTAAGCCTAATCATAGTAGTATTTGAGATATTATAGGGCATAGGTTCATTGTTCAATAAAGGTCATATCGGTGTAATGTGTGTTGTATTGTGTGGGTGTTTTATAGATTAGCAGAGGACAGTGAGCAGTGTGAGAGTCTCATCCCTTTACAGAACTCTGCCCTCGATAACAGAGGTTTTTCCTCTTGATTAACATTTTAGGAGGTAAGCGATGACCTTCGGGCATACACGCACTAACAAAAAGCCCGAATATGACAAACTCATTGCATTTACTTTATGTGGATGTTATATGTCTTAAATGACCAACACAGTTCAGTTGTACAGATTTACCGCCAGTATTTACCCTTTAGTGCAACTGGACTATACAATAAACGTTCTATGTCTGTGATCATATTTAAATATGTACTGTTTTATTTTGAGGTAGAGATGTGCTTATGAAGCACTGGATTTTTACGAAAATCCACTTTGGTTTGGAGGATGTCTTGTTGCCATTTTTTCCATCTGCTGTGTGTCCTAAGACACAGGCATAAACAAGAGCTAAGGAAATCTTTTTTGACCACGGATGTTGGTGGTTTGGAGACTGTTTAGTTTGGATTTATCTAATTCCAAAGCAAGCCGAGGCAGTCTTGTGACCTTGGTAGTATATTGCTCCTGAGTAGACTGGCTTCATGTTCATTTTATTCTTAATACAAAAACCAGAATACCCAAGAGTACAAAGTGAGGCACAGTGCTTGTCTGTGTGTGTGTCTGTGTGTGTGTGTCTATGTGTCTGTGTCTGTGTGTGTGTGTGTGGTAAATTGTCTAAGAGAAAATATGAGGAACATGCCTCTGCTTGAATCACCACCCACCTAGACACATGTACACACACTGACATCAGTCTGCTCATTGTGCAACTTGTACCATTCCAACCTTCCAAGCCTTTTAAAGATTTCCATTTCCTCACCATGATTGTTTTTAAAGTAACCGAAGTGAAACCTCTTTATACAGGAACAGAGAAGCAGCAAATGACAATCTGAAACCTGCCATTGTGCCTCGTATCACTTCTTCCTCCTCTTCACATATACCGAAGACTCTACGATTGACCATTGTTATCCTCGTTTTGTTGGCCGTGATATCTCAGGGCCAGAAACCATGCCCGGGCAAGCAGCTTTCACCGGCCATGATGGATGATCTAGACACACTGACTGACTTTCCAATCACAGTACACACAAGTCGAGCGTTTCCCAAGCGAAATGGGATTGTGATCAGCCGACTCTGAGATCTTGCATTAACACATTGTTTGTGTGTATGTGTGTGTGTTCTTGTTGTTAAATTAATCCTGGCTGTACACACTTCATAGTCACTGTTAATCAGGTTGACATACATGCAGATTTGCTGGTTTCAAATCACAATTTCTTCCATGAAGTATCAATAGCTTATTATCTTTTTAATCTTTGTACTATAGATAGTACTATGTCTAGATGTCAAGGTCCTTGTTAAAGCTGCATGATGTATTTCACCAATGAAGCAAAGACACTAAAACCATGTAACATGGTAATGAATAGTTTGTGTGTATTTGGGATGAAGTACCAAATACAATCCAAAACCAAGTAAACACTATTCAGCACACGTGTCTGATGTAGTTTCTTTTCTTTTGCCAGTTTTACAGAAATCAGAGTGGTCTAGGAGTTGGTATCAATGTTAATTCAGCAGGTCTTTACTTTATTAAACGGACACAAATATGGACAAATCTGATGTATTCAAATCAGACCTGAGCCCCTTTTTATTTCTGATTCTAGATCAGATTTAGTTTCCTACATGACCATGTGATGTAAGAGTAAATGCTCAGATCCGAATTCATATGGCTGGTTCCCAACACATGCAAACATATCTGTTTAAAGTGCAGCAAAACAAGAGCTAACTATTCAGTAGAAGTATGGAGGAATTGGTTATGTACTTGATATTTACACAATGGAGTTGAAGTTGCAAATATGAAGAGAAACAGATCTGATCTGAGCTGACATTGGAATTATAGTTAGTAATGATTTCTGGCTGCAAGGTGCTGGGATGAACACCCCCTGAGTGCCAGTATAGCAAAATCACTTGCAGTGGTCAAAACCTCCAACTGAAAACCAACCTCTTTACAGCAGTTATTGTATTCACTGTCTCGCTCTCTGCACAGATTTTGCCTAGCCTATTAGGTTATTAGTCTTGTTTTGTTGGTCATGTTTGTATTGTGTACTGTATGGCCCATATAAAGCAGTATTCTTGCTTCATGTGCTTTGAATTCCGGTTTACCAGCTCTAGATTCAGATACTCTGATTTAATGACTAAGTACTTTTGTAAGCCGCTCTAGATTAGACTGTGTCATGAATGTAAATTTAATGTGAATGTATGACTAAAAGCTGACAAAAGTTACCCAGCACAGTACATGCATTTCATCGAAAGTCTGTTCTAGGGCCAGTGGTTGAAACATTCAGCTGTAAATTGAAAGCTACACCCAATACACTCTAACACTGAAGGTCTCAGGACAAAACTGACATTAAAGAAAGTAATATTAAAAACTGTTTGTTCGTACTCTAATTTCTAACTTTTTAACGCTGCAGCTGAAATTCATGGTCATTCTGAAAAGTCATTCTGGTTATGTTCACTTTCTCAGCATATTTGTGTTATCCACGCATATTTGGAGGTCCTGTCTCTGAAAAGACTAATTATACACTTTACAGTTTCATTTATAAACACCTTTGAGTAAAGGGTGACACCAGTCTACACAAAATATTTGGTTCACATAAACATTTACTGTTAACTCAGCCCATGTCCCTAGATGTCAAGTGTAAGTGAGTTTAGTGTAAACAGGCTTTCTATACTTCTCATTTGATTGTATGATCTTCTTATCTGTAGTAATCCATATATGATGGACATGTGGGACATAGGGCTTAGCTTACGAATCATCTGCATTTTTTTAGGAATGTGCAGTGAAGACCTGGCCTCACTCAATCAGATTTCAGAAGAAAAGATGGAGTGGATTTTTCTAAATTATTAAGATATTAAACCTTAAGGGCTGTTTCCTTACACTTTCCTTTTTAGTTTCACTGTATTAATAATTATTCAAATTCATTATCCTGATTATTGGCTGTATTATGCACTAAATTGGTGAAGCCAAATAAAACTGGGTTTGTCCTGTAGAAGTGCCTGGATGACAGAATTTATACAGAATGGAAAGCACCTCATTATAAATTGGTTCTTATGGAGAAATAACCCTGGATGGACAAAACCCTGGATGATTCTGCCGACTCAGCTTCTGCAAAGAAGCCCCAAAAGCCCTCGGCTCATCCTAGTACAGCGGACAAATCTAAGATTAACGCAAAGCTCCATCACTCAACCACACGTTCTGACAGACACAGGCTCACGGTGTGCCAGTACATCCTGTGGAGTGGCTTATCTGTGTTTTTATAGCACTCTTATATATGTGCCTTAAACATTCAATACTGAGCCCTTATGCTAGCAGACATAATGCAGGCGGATTTACGAGCTGTTTGCTTACTGAGCTGTTTATAACAGCATTGCAGATAACTTTATTCAAATGTTACCCTTAATATGTAACTCATAATTGACATACTAAAGACAATTGATGTTATTGGAAAAAAAAAACAATGGAGGTGAACGTAACAGTGCTGTAAGTCGAAGCATTTTGAAAGAAATATCTTGAAATTTGTATATAACATGGCAATCCTCAACAGTGCAGAATGACAGCCATCATGTAATAGGGATATTTTATAGGATTAAGGGAAGAAGAAAATAAGCCAATGCAGTTATGACATGGTGTCTGTGCTCACTGTTGAGCCTGGATAAGCCTTTTTAGTTCAGTAGGTATAATCGAGGAATAAACAAAACATGATGAATAGTATGATATTGTTTTATTCCTCTTATACCACAATGATTTGAAAACATGACCAAATTATTATTATTATACATTTTTTATCCTTTTATAAAAACATTAAAAAAGACTAATAATTATCCCAACAGATAAAACAGGATCCTTGGTTTTGAAGATCTTTCAGGGTTCTAGTTTTAAGCTGCATTCCTAGGAGCGTCTGCTCCACTGACCTGGTTTCACAAGAATAAGCTACATAAAGGACTGACTATAATTCTGGGTTCTCAGACACGAGATGTGCCATCTTTCCTCTTGCTTTAGGCAGATGTTCTGAATCCGATGACTGTAAATGTGAGTCAGGAAATAACCCAAATAAAAAGTGGACTATGTGCATTTTTATCTTGCTTCCACTTTAGAAATAAATGAAAGGTTAACACAGCTCAATTAGAAAAACAAACAGCAGTGTGTTTCCTGATTCCAGGCCAGTCAGATGTTTCCTCCACGTTGGAAGTGTTCAGATTGGACTGCTTTCTTTCTGTTTACTTTAGTCAGTTTGAGTTCAACGTTATCGGGTTTGTCCTGAAGTTGGGAGGATCTGCTGAGACTCTGATTCACTAAGCCTTTAAGACATGTTTGGAAAACTTTACATGACTAATGTCAGCTTTACCTCACTGTGTTTTAGCAACTAAAATGGATGTTTGAGAAATTTGTGTCTGGTTCTATATTTAAAAAAAAAATAGGATATGCGATATGAAAGTCAGAATTTCTTACACTTCTTATCTGAACACAATGGTTTGGACATTCTTGTGGGGTAAACAGAGCAAATGACTCATAGCTCCAACTCCTGCAGAGGTGCTGTGATTGTAAAGCGAGGGCCAGTCCACTTAGCTCATGCTGATTAGCAAACATCTACACACACACACACACACACACACACGCCCTCAGCTTCTGAGTTAAACTGTAATCATTAACTCAGATGGCCTCAGAGAGAGACAGAGAAGCACTGCTTACTTGAACAATACCAAGCCGAAACTCCATACAAATGTCCAGGAGGAATCTCCAGCCAGAGAAGGAAGGACCACGTGGATCTGGTGCTTATGGAGGCGCTGTGAGTTAGAGCAGCTGACACAGGAGCGCTGGACTGGTCAGGTAAGATAACGCTGCTCTAGAGTTTGAGATAGAATTGAATACAGCTTAACACATGAAGCTAGAAATTGGCTTTTTATTCTTTATAGGAACCACATGGATCCAGCAGTAGTTTGATGATTAATAGTGCTGATATCAGTGTAGTGTTCCTGGAAAGATAAGGCTATCTGGACTAAAGTCAATAGGGTGGATCAGAGCAGAGAGCCCCAGAAGGAGAATATGGCTGATCAGGAAAGAGAGCGGGACTGGCGAAAGCTGGAGACGCATTTCGACGTGAAGGTCTTCCTCACGGTTCTCTACAGCCTCATCCTCATCTTGGGAATCGTTGGAAACAGCATCACTATCCACGTGACGCAGGTGCTTCAGAGAAACGGGTATTTACAGAAGAATGTTACTGATCACATGGTGAGCTTGGCCTGCTCTGATTTGCTGGTGCTGTTGATTGGCATGCCCGTGGAACTCTATAGTGCCATCTGGTTCCCCTTCAGCTCTGCTTCTGGAAACGCATCCTGCAAAATCTATAACTTCTTGTTTGAAGCCTGCAGCTATGCCACCATCCTGAACGTGACCACTCTGAGCTTCGAGCGCTACATGGCTATATGCCATCCATTTCGCTACAAAACGCTAGCACGTGCCCGCACTGCTCACCTCATCCTTGCTGCATGGCTCACCTCCCTCCTCATCGCCATGCCACTGCTAATTACAACCGGAACACAAGGTCATGTGGTGGAGCCAGGAGGAGCGCCAGCACAGAACCTGACCTTCTGCACCAACCTGCATGAGTACTGGGGATTGTATCGCAGCAGCGTGTTCTCAGCTTTCATCCTCTACCTGCTGGTCCTTGGCAGTGTTGCTTTCATGTGCAGGAGCATGATTGTAGTCCTCAGGGCACCCATGATTACTACAGACACTTCAGGCAACAGCATGCCTAAACACGAGAGCGCCCGAGTCAAAGCATCCCGCAAGCAGACCATCATTTTCCTAGGTAACTCACTGCATTATATACAGCATGATGAAGACTCATGTGGTCTACATATAGCCATGTTCAGGAATTTGATCTCCACATTTGACGCTAGTGTATGCACACACTAGGGGCAGTGAACACATTGGCCTGGTGTGGAAGGGCAGCCCCTTATCCACACCACCTGGGGAGCAATTATTTAAGGGTTAAATACCTTGCTCAAGGGCACCTCCGTCTTATCAGTGCAGGGGATTGAACTGGCCTCGAACCCCCAATTATTATTTAATGACAAATACGCTAAAATAAAATATGAAATTAACTACTCTTTTGACAATGGTGCGGTGTTATTGACCTTACACCTACATAGTAGTGAACAGACACTAGGGGGCAGTAAGAACACATGCCCAGAGCAGTGGGCAGCCCCTATCCGCAGGCAGTAACAGTCCGGGGGTTGTTGGGGTTGCTGTCTGCTGTTGAGGGTTGGCTGCTTTGCTCAAGGGATGAGTCTTGTCAGTTTTGGGGATTAAACCAGGCACATTCTGGTCCTAAGGCTGGTTCCGTAACCACAGGTCTACCGCCGCCACATATGCATAGTCTAAGGTATAAGGTATTAAAATTTAAAATGTTTATTTTCAAACTTTATTTAAGCACATTCCAATTAAGCCTGCACCCTTTATATCAGCTATAAAGGCTATAATATGTCTCCTGATTTTACCTTGCTGCAGGATATACCCACTTTTAATGTGAACCTTTCTGGAACTATATTTTGTGTGGACAAACTTTAAAATATAAGTAAACTGGGTTCCTGAGTGGGGGGTAACCATGGTCTAGAGGTTAGGGAACTGGTCTTGTGACTGGAAGGTCCTGGGTTTGGTCCTCGGTTCACACAGGGCAAGAAATTTTCCCAACTTCTCCCAGGGTGCTGTGGTCTGGGGCTGCCCCGTGCTCTGGACAAGCATGCTCACTGTCCCCTAGTGTTCACTGGTGTGTGTGTGTGTGTATGTTTCACTGCATGGATGGGTTAAAATGTGGAGGTCACATTCCTCTGTGTGCAAGCACAGTAGGCAAATAGTTCCCTTTCACCTCACTTTACTTTACTTTCACAACAAAAGCCTTAGTCCTATTGTTGAGAGATTTTGAGAATTGAAATGTAGTGAGGAACTGAGAGAACAAAATGTCATGGCCATGCTCTCAGAGTGGACCAGACAGAATATTCCCTCTCCTGTCGATCATAGTTTCACTATTCAGAACATGAGTGTATGTGAGCTCATGTATGTGGAAGAGGGTAGACAGCACTTTTCTCTTACTGTGTGACTGTGACTCAGCACAAGCAGCAGATTGAAAAGATGAAGTTGGCTCGCTGGATGTGTTTTTTAGGATGCATGTGTTAGGCTTCAGACTTCATGGCTGGTTGCTGTTGTGTCATTACTGAGCTGGCTGGTGGGTGGGTGAAAAATGGCAAGTAACTAAACTGAGGAGCAAAAACGAGTAGATCTTCCCTTATTCATACAGAACATCAGAGCATCAGACCTGTCCTGTACATAAAACCTATTGCACATTACAGCAATGTTGGTTTTTATATGTACTAAACATTGATATGTGGCTCCGCATGTGAATCTATCCTTAATCGCCGGTGTGTTCGTGTGTGGGTGTTTTCCTTAGTGCTGATCGTGTGTGCGCTGTTCGTGTGTTGGATGCCAAACCAAGTGCGACGCCTGATGACGGCAGCCGTACCCAAGGACAAATGGAATATGAGTTACCTGATCTCGTACGTCAAACTAAACCCTGTAGCTGACACCTTCTTCTACCTGAGCTCCGTGCTGAACCCTCTGCTCTACAATCTCTCATCTCGCCAATTTCGCACAGCCTTCCTCCAGACGTTGCGCTGCCGTCTGTCTGTCCAGCACGTTAACAAGAGAACGGTGGAGAAGAGCAAAGCTACCCACGCCTCCAGCCATTCACTGCGTCCGTTGTTGAAGAAAAAAACCCAGCACCGGAGCACGCAGCCTTCCAGCCGAGATGCTGAAACTTTAACCCCGAGTTCAGAGAGCAGCCCTGTTGTTCAGATCTTAAACACACCCCCAGTCGTCTCATCAGAGACGGAAACGTGAGTCATGTCAAGCTTAGACGCAACTAAACCCTGCTCAGCACCCTGGATCTCCTCATAATGGCCATTTTTGGATATGTATACTTTGTTGGTCTACCTGGTAGATGGACTGTTTCTCATTTTATTTTCCGTGTAGAATTTGTCATCAGTGATCACAGGATTGCTGTTGGCTGAATATTTTCGTTTGGCGGACTGTTTCTCAACTCAGCAGTGACTCACATGATATACACATACCAACACACCACACACTACTACACTACTATCACTGCTGTGCTGAGAAGGATTCATCACGAGGTAATCTGATAGCAGTGGTCCTATAGAGGTTCTTTTCCACTCAGGAACATTTTACAGATTGTACATAGCATTTTATATGTACACCAATCAGCCAGAACATTAGAACCACCTGCCTAAACAGCTGCCAAAGCAGCTCTGAGTCACTGAGGCATATTCTCTACTACACCTCTGTAGGTGTTCTGTGGTATCTGGTACCAAGACGTTAGCAACAGATCCTTCTGTGGATCATCTGTGGGATTGGACCAGACAGCCTAGCCTTCATCCCATCCCATCAGTGAGCCCTGAATGACCATGACCCGGTTGCTGGTTCACTGGTTGTCCTTTCTTGGACCTCTTTTGATAGGTATTAACCACAGTATACTGGGACACACCTCACAAAGATCTGCTGTTTTGGAGATGCTCAGATTCAGTCTTTCAACCATTATAATTTGGTACTGGTCAAAGTCACTCAGATTCTTACACTTGCCCATTTTTCCTGCTTCCAACACACCAAACTTCGAGACTGTTCACTTGCTGCCTAATATATCCCAACCCTTGACAGGTACTATTGTAACGAGACAATCAGTGTTGCCGCAGTGGTTTTATTGTTATGGCTGCTTGGTGTATAAACTCACCAAGGTAGTAGATTTAACTGACAATATGAGCTATAAGGGCAGGTACAAAGTCTGTACTACTCATAAACTGGAAACTTTTTTATGCAAAAGGTTTTTATTAACCGTTATGAATTATTGGGCAGCACTTTAGGTTCCCTGACACCAAACTGTTTACTGCATTATGATGATTTAATGGTCTCCAGGTGTAAATACTGAAACCAGTTATTCTGCCTCAGATCTAAATTTTGCAGTTAAATACCCACAAAAAATGTTCACTGAGGTGTTGGTTCATATTGTTCATTGTAGGCTTCATTTATAAACTGATGGGATAAGCATTGGGTGTGTTGGGTAATTTTGTTGTCTAACAGCTAGAAGGGCTTTGGTTGAATTCTGTGGCTTGGGTCCTTTCTATGTGGAGTTTATGTCTTTGCCACGTCTCTGATTGTTTCCTCCTACAGTCCAAAGACATGCAGGCAGGTGAATCAGAGGTACTAAATTGCTTCTAAGTGTGCGTGTGTGATTGTGTCTGTGTGTCTGCCCTGAAGCCCTTCTAGCAGTTAGACAAGAGAATTACCCAACACACCCAATGCTTATCCTATCAGTTCATAAATGGAGCCTACAATGAACAATAAGCATCAACACCTCAGTGAACATTTTTTTCTGCAATGAACTGGCCAAATGTCCAAGATGATTTCCTGACTTCTACCTAATGAGCGCTGGGATAGACAGCAGCAACCCCATGACCCAGTAATAGGATAAACTGCTTAAATAAATGAGTTATTTTGTTAGTGTTGCTTATAGTGTATAAACGGTAATGCACATGGTTTGTTCATGTTAAATAATGTCACTTGAGTGAACCGTAATATAAAGTTTGAGCAATTAATGAATTTTAATTATTCAGTACAGCTCCGAGATTATCACAGTCTAAACTTAGAGCAGACTTTGGAAATGTTTGTAGACATTAAAGCTGCACAGTATGTTGTTTGTTAAACATATTAGACCCAAATTCAAATGAGTACCATCACTGTCTTGTGTTTTTATATCAGAGAATCAAGGCAACTGATGTCTTTGGAATTCTTTTATAGTATAATAATAATAATAATAATAATAATAATTATTATTATTATTATTATTATTATTATCATTATTGTTATTGTTATTGTTATTGTTATTGTTATTGTTATTGTTATTGTTATTATTATTATTAGTAGTAGTAGTAGTAGTAGTAGTAGTAGTATTTCAGGCCAGACTTTC
>JAOVVF010000047.1:17955212-17981614 GCA_028565595.1 Duopalatinus emarginatus
TGACCAAAGCTATTCAGACAACTACACATAACACCTACAGGATCTTTAATGACGTCCCATTCTATTTATATACAGTTGGCCTTCCAGTCTTCTGGGAAGGCTTTGGTGTGGGAATTCTTGCCTATTTATCCAGAAGAGCATTTGTGAGGTCAGACACTGATGTTGGATGAGAGGACCTGGCTCACAATTTCCATTGTAGTTCATCCCAAAGGTGTTGGAGGGTGTTGAGGTAGAGGTTCTTCCACACTAAACTCGTCCAACCATGGCTTTATGGATATTGCTTTGTGCATTGGGATACAGTCATGCTGGGACACGGAAGGGCCTTCAACAAACTGCTCCCCCAAAGTTGGAGGTATACAACTGTCTGAAATGTCTTGGTATGATGAAGCATTAAGATTTCCCTTCGCTGGAACTAAAGACAGTAGAGCTTTCCCCCAATCCCAAACCCAACCACCCACCCACACTTTTCAATAAAACCACTCACAGTTGATTGTGGAATATCTAGGGTAGAAGAAATTTCACACACTGACTTCTTGTAATGGTGGCACCCAGTACCAAACTCAAATTCACTGAGCTCCAACAAATGATTAGGCAGACTGCAAGGATAGGGGCTTGATTTTATATACCAGTTGCAATGATTAAGATGTGTGTCCCAATACTTTTGTCCATATAATGTTAAATTATTAGAAATATGCACATGAATGAATGTGTTAGACTTTACAATATTAGATTCACTGGTATCTAGTGAAATAGCTGCCCTTTCTTTCTATAGTGTAATGTGTAATTTGTGGTCATATTTGATGGTAATATAAATGTGCAGCCTTGCAGAGCTACTGATAACTGATAGGAAAGGTAAGGGAGGAAAAACATGTTTAACACCCATTTACTGGCCATTTTAATAAGCTGTAAGGTGTACGTGCTTATTCACACAGTTAACTAATCAGCCAATCCTGTTCACAGTGCTGAAAATCAGGTAAATCAGGTCAGTTCTTTTTCACACCACACGTCAGAATGTGGAAAACAATGGTAGTGATATCAGTGACTTTGACCTTGGCATGACTGTTGGTGCCAGGCAGGATGGTTAAAGTATTTCAGAAACTGCTGATGCCCTGAGATTTTCTCACACAACAGTCTCAGTGTAAGTTTAAACAGAACAACGTGTGAGCAGTGGTTCAGTCAGTGGAAACCACTGCCTTGTTAAAGAAAAGACTGGTTTAAGCTGACATGAAAGCTACGATAACTCAAATAATAACCACAACTGTGGTGAGCAAAAAAAAGGTTAAAAAAAAACCTCAGAATGCTTCACTTACTAAAATCTACAGAACTTGTGCTGGAAAATCCCACAACATCAGCAGTTTCTGAAACACTTAAACCAGCCCAGGTGGCAGCAGCAACAATACCACCATACCACTATATCATGGTCAATGAATCACAGACATTTCTCCCAGTCTGATGTTTGATGTAACATTAAGTGAAGCTCTTGATTTTATGCATTGTTTTGCTGCCACATGGATGGCTAATTGGATAATTACATGAATGAATGTCTTAGTGTTCCTAATAAAGTAACCACACACACACAGACACCCCCCCCCCCAGTACCTCTAATCTAGACCACAAACAGAGAAACCAGGTGCAGTTACTAATTACGAACACCAGAGGGCGGGCTGTTCACGATAAAACACTGATCACCCACTATTTTTCTTTTCAATAGGATAACAATGTGTATAATATAATATAATATAATATAATATAATATAATATAATATAATATATAAAGTAATAGAATACAATATAATATAATATAATATAATATAATATAATAGAACTACATGTTATTATACTACATGTACTACATGTAGTATAATATAATATAATATAATATAATATAATATAATATAATATAATGTAATATAATATAATATAATAGAACTACATGTTTTATTATATTACATTATATGATATCATATTATACTACATGTAGTACATGTGTAATTCATTTTACTGTGTCTTTTGCCCCATATGTATCATTATTCTTAAAGAGAGGCGCTAATACTCCGTCTAGACTCCTCTGTGTGGGACTAGTGTGTGTGTGTGTGTGTGTGTGTGTGTGTGTGTGTGTGTGTGTGTGTGTGTGTGTGCGCGCGCGCGCGCGCTGCTGAACAACTGAAACACAGCAGACAGACAGCACACAGACGGAGGAGGAGGAGGGAGTCAACTGTGTTCGATTCTGGCCTTGTTTGGAGCCGACTCCAATTTTGATTCCATGAGTTGGGAATCGAGGAGTCGATTTCAGGAGTCGGTTCTGAACAAAAACACACATCCTTATTAAAAGTATGAAGGTATTAATTTCATACAGTGTTAATTAGATAACTGGTTTAATTTGAATGGTTTTAAAATACAATTTTAATAATAATAAACCTCCACAGAGTCAACACATTTTGGAAAGTAGATTTAAAATACTTAGCATTTAATTTTTGTTAAAAATAATTAGTTTTTTTAACCATGACATTTATACTGACATTACTGAATTGTGAAAAGTCGTATTTGTAAGAAACTCATCTCTTAATAAACTTTAAATCGAGCTGAATCAAATGAAACGAAATAAAATAGAGCTATGAGTTACGGAGTCGATTCTCATGTGATCAGTGAACCGATTCTGTTATTCACGAATCGACTCGCGTGTTTAGTGAATAGAAACATAGCGAGTCTTTCAGCATGCGCCCGCGTGCGTGAACAGGGAGAACTTGGCGAGAGGTCGCGCGCGCACGGCTGAGACTCGCGACAACAACTCATCTGTGCAAAACAGATCTGCGCCCGAGTCTGAACCGAGTCCGAACTACGGTCACAGCCGAGCTTTGACAAAATGGCCGTGCGAGTTTAGACGTCTGAGAAGCTTGTTAAACGTCCTGGGTTTCGGATTGGAGTCGAAAGCGGACCTTATTTCGACGGGTTTTCCTGAGGGTCTCTCTCTCTCGGCTACCTCGACGACGCCGGTGGTAAACCGTGGTTTTATTTATATTTATCCAAAGCTAAGTTACATTTCACTACAGCGGCTGTGTTTAAATCATATTTCGAGCCGGAGTGTGAAACTAAAACGGCTGTTTAAGTTGCTCCTTTCTCTCAGAGCTAGCAAAACTGAACCGATATGGACTGTCACGACGGTCGCGAGCGCAGAACTCACCCACTGCCGAGAGCTAGCTAGTCAAATTAGCCAGCCAACTTTAGTCATCTTAGCCGGTGAGCTAACTAACTCAATTCTAGGTTAGCAAAAGCACAGATATGGATTTGTGAGGGCGACATTTCAGCTAACTTATTCGGACGCAATGCACTTCAGCCACAGAGCAAGCTGGCTAGTATTTACCACAGCACCAGAGCGACACTGTAGTGCTAGCGGGCTAGCTGGACGCATCGGTTAAGTTGCCGAAGCTAACGAACTTAAAGCTGCGTCCGTGGAGTCTGTGTTCAGAGTCAACACACCGAGCAGGAGCTGTGCAGAAACCATGTACTGTCCGTCCACATTGGTGTACCAGGACTCCGGTGTCGGACTGTTTCATCCTCGCGAATGAACTCGGATACGCGACTGGAGAAAAGAGCAGGACATTAATCATCCAGTGGGCCCTGTGTGACTGCTGGGGGTGAAATCATGACTGTGTCGGTCCTGGTCCTGGGGCTTTACGCCGTGCTTCTCCTCAGTCCTGTCGCAGGTGAGGGCTTTCAGCAGCAGTACACATCTGTCCTGTTAACACACAATGTCTGGGGCCTAAATGTGGCACATGTATATTTTGTTTGCACCATTAACCAATGCACAATGTTTATATCCAGTTACATCCTCTTTTTCATGGCCTTTTGGCCTAGTTCCCTAAGGTCACTTTCAATGATTCAGTAAATATTGCACAATGTCTGAGAGATGTATCAGATATCAATCTAGCTTCAGCTTTTGCACCACTTGTGTATTTATACTCTGATTGTACTTAT
The DNA here is from genome assembly GCA_028565595.1 of Duopalatinus emarginatus. Taxonomy (NCBI): domain Eukaryota; kingdom Metazoa; phylum Chordata; class Actinopteri; order Siluriformes; family Pimelodidae; genus Duopalatinus; species Duopalatinus emarginatus. Next base: position 17,959,188 of record JAOVVF010000047.1, read on the forward strand.
TCCCAGAGGATGTAGTCACTTTTACACTTGGTTGTACGAGACGGTTGTCTCTTTAATCCAAAATCTTCTCCTGTGTCTCTGTTTAAGGCTAACCATCTAAGCTTTATCCTAAACAGTACACGGAAAACTGGCCCGGAGAGTAGAGATGTAGTGATCCTGGATTAAGGTACAAGACAGTGTGTGCAGTCCTGCTTGAATCCGTAATAAATACATATAACAGCTCTTACAGCTCTTTTATAACGGTTAACATTTAACAGTTTAACATCCAACAGCCTGTACATTAAGTGAAAATCACCACTGGGTTATATACAACATGGATCACATGAAGATGCCATAAGCACAGTGTGTGTACTCCCAAAGTTCAGCTGTAAATCTCCCCACTCAACACAAGGGGTATTAATGTTATGTAATGGTTATGTAATTATTCACAGCGATGTGTCTGCCCACTAATCACTTCTGATGAGCATGGTCTTGAGTGACTCTCCCAATGTGTCTGTATTTCACTCACTCACTCGTAGTTTAGTAATTGGGAGTTTAATGTGCAATTTGTAATATTGAATATATATTTAACAGGCACTTGGTTTGTTCAGAAATTCATTTATGTGACAGCTTCCTAGCAATGTGGTTACCCCTTTTGCTACCCCAGACTTCTAACGCTCTTGAGGTGGCGTCGGGCAGAGGCTGTGGTCATTGGTGACAGCGAATAAGGGTGATAGTGGAGCTCGGATCGATATAATTATTGCTCAAGTGCTAATGATGGAGACGTGCTCGATTTTCTGAAATTGAATTGTGTCGAGATACAATTCTAGATCAGTGTATCGTTCAGAGGCAGTATGATGCAGGTTCACTTTTTGTTAGCAAAAAATGCAGTTAGACATTAAAACTGCCCATTATACCTTTGTTCACGCCCTGTAAAGCGCTTCATACTGGTGCCAAATCAGGCTTGAGCCTTCAGAGCAGGTAGCTGTAATGCACTCAGTGTTTTAGCCTTGACTTTGATAAGTGTCTCTTTCTGCAGTGCAACAAGGGGACTAAAGATGATGGAGAAGGGCATACTGAAGGGCACCCCCGTTTTACTAAATTATTTCAGATTAACAGGAAAAGCACTAGAATCACAAGACTAAGAAAGTCATTGTTTATTGCTAGAGGTCAGGCTGTTATCTTTTGTAATGTCTGTTCCCAGCTAAAAGGCTGTTCATAAGAAATCAGTGTTTCATGAGGCCAATTTGATTTCCGTTTTTTTTCCTGCTACTAGATTCAGATAATACCAGATTTGCAAGCACAGTCTTGGGTACTTGGGCTCATGTCTGGGATCTCATGATTATCTGTAATTCCCATATTCAGGTACACAACTGTCTAACAAATAAAATCTTGTAAATGTGGGTTTTACATATTAATAATAAACGTGGGTTTTACATATTAAATAAGAGGAATCGGATCATGTACATTTCATTTAACTGTTTTTGTTTGGCTCGTCCTAGAGATACGTAAGTGTCAGATTAATGGCATTTTCATTCCAGTGCATGTGCCAAGGTTGTCCTTGCATATTCTTTGCTGTAGATTGGCGCTTGTTCGCTGACGGAAGGCGTGCCGGCTGATCTTCGAGAGTGAGAATAAACTGAAGGATTTTTCTTCTGTTGACTTTTAGCCTTCCAGTAGGGAAAAGAGCCAGGTGTGAATGCTGGCTGTTCTTGGCCTCCTAGAGTTGGTTGTAATATTGGCTGTCACATGCGGCTACAGTGCCTTACTTAACAGCTTAGCCAGTTTTCTCCGTCACTGCTGGTTGATGGCACATTAGGAAGCCCAGCACGGATGTGCCAGTGCCGTGATTATTCTCCATCACTCTGAGACTGGTGTGTGAGAGCGAGAGAAAGAGAGAGAGAGCCATTACCCTCTCTCTGACTTGTCGATTCAGCATGAAGCCGCGGCTCCTGTTCACAGTCTGCTGAGCCCGGTAGCGCTCATTACCCTCTGCGGTGAGGGAAGAGGCCAGCACACATTAGAGCTGTCAGATTTTCCCAGAAATGCCATTCGACCAGTGAAGTTAGGAATGGACCAAAAGAGAGATGTCAGGCCAAAACAATTAATCATATCTGAGTGTGTATGTTTTTGATTTGGGAATAAACAATACAAATGCCTGTATAGTATTATATAGAGATGCATTAGGGCTAAGGTTATGTGGGACAATTTGAACACAGACACTTGTGTTCATTAACATAGAATAGACATAGAACATAGGACATTCATTTTTAGTAATTTTTTTTATTGTGCTAGGAGTTGGTTGATGTGACAGAAAAGCCATATGAAACTTTTTCATTATGCATAAGGGTATAATAGTAAAAGTGCTAATTGAATATAAAGACTATTGCTGGATTAAAATCTGATTTCACTATCAGCATGATATTTTTGCTAGTGCTAGCTGTCACAATTTATATGCATCACAGGATTTAAACTTGCCACAAGAACTATAAACTAAATGTCACATTTGTAAGGCCCTACAGCCAATTCATTTGATTTTATACAGCATGTTTGAATCTGGTTGATCAAAAGGTGTTAGTTATTTTTATATAATGGCACGTCTCAAAGTATTTCCAGCTATAACAAGAATGTTAATGGAAATATTTAAATGTGCTATTTTTTTCTACAGTAGCAGCTCATACTGTGGATACTTCATATAACATAAAACTAATAATAAACTGGCTGAAGAAAACCTGTAGTTGTGCACGGCCACATTTCTGTTAGGAGACATTTAACATTTATGTATGGATTCCTGTCTGCTTTGTAAGGTTTAACAGGACAGAATAGACTTAAGGACAGACTTCGCTTTGCTCTTTCTAGTTTCTTTATAAAATGCACAGGCTATGTTTTGAGAGTGACCGAGAGACAAGAGAAAAAGTGAGGCTGGTGAGGGAACGACTGTTTATTAGAGCTATAATGTTCTTTGAGAGCATAAACTATCTTGTCTTATGGACATTCCACAACAGTCCAATACCAAACTAACTATAAACTGTTAAAATATGTGAGATTTTGTATATTAATAAATGATCATTGGAACTGATGGCATATTGTTGTGGAATAACACCACACAGTCCCTACTTTTATCAGAAAGTAATGACTTTTTTGGGCTATCACAACATTGCACCCTTTAGCAGAATTTATTTTGGTACAAAGCATGATCTGTTGTGTGTTATTCTGTATGTGTGTTTTTTATAGTAGAACCACAAAGGCTTGTCATGTCTTTAGCTATCACTCGACCACGTGATGCCTCAACATTGGTTACCCATGCTAGCCTGTTACGCACAATATGCTACAACGCGCAGGCTGTCAGAAACAGAAACGGATATCTGTTTATATGCCTTTAAAGCTTGTGGCTGCATGAAGCCATTTTCCTGCATCGCACAGACAACATAGGGTTAAAGTATGCTTGCCTCGATTTTTTTTTTACCCCCTGCCCTGTAATTACCATAATATGCTACATATTTTCATCTGGGATGAATTGGTATTCCTATTTGAATCACTCTCTCCCTGTTTGCTGACTGAAAAAAATCTGAAGAATATTAATGTGAGTTTAGATTAGACTGGACTAGAGTAAAAAGTCAGCTATGTAAGAAGTCCCCGAGCTCGTTTTTATTTCTCCATGTGTCCGTGTGAGTGTGAACAGGCAGTCTGTAAAGAGTTGTCCATCTGTGGGGTAGGGCAGGAAGCGGAGGTTGGGCATTGGCTACAGGCTCTGACTGCGTCATGTAATGCCATGTTTTTGATTTGTACTCTGATTGTGTGAAAGAATGCTCAGGTCGCCAGTTCACTGAACCCCGCAGTCCTTCCCGTTTGAAACTCAGCGTGCATGAGTGTGTTTAGCGCATACACCACTGTCAAGGCATGGAACTGAATTGGCTGGTGCGTGCTGTTGTGCGTGTCTGTTGCAGAAGTTTCTAACATTTGGAAAGCACACTTTAACTTTATTTCATGGCTGTTAGTTAGAACTCCTCTGAGGGCAGTTAAATCCTCTAATCAGCGGCGCGTATGCATGTGTGGGGGGAGGGGGGGCATGTCTGGTGTGTACAGTGTGGCGCTCTGTAGCAGCAGGGTTTAGACTAAACAATGTGTCTCTCCCTGGCTCCATGGCAGGCGGGGTAGCGAGGGGGAGGACTTTGTCTTTGGGTGAGGGGGAGGACATTCCCTTGTGTTGACGCTGAGGCACGCACACCATTTCACCAACAGCTGAATAGATTGAAAAGTCTCCAATGTTTTTCCTTTTTATTTGCGTAGTCGTAGACACGCTGTCATCACCTTGCAAACACGTTTCACACGACTGAAAAATGACAACTCTATGGAAATGTAAAGTACAGTGGCTTTCTTAAGGCCCTTAAACATCTGAGGTTATCTGCTCATTTGTCTCCTGTTTTGTTCTGTTTTTTAGTTTTTTATACTTGTGTTTTTATATAAGCTGTCCTTGTTCCCGAGTGTCATAGTTTTGCCTGATTCCTCTTGTTGTATGTGATTCCAATACAATTATAGGCAATGCTGCTAATTTCTGTAAACATGCGGCCCACTCGTTTTTGTAAACGTGCTCATGCGTTCTCCCACTCAGTTGCATGCTGCCCACTATAAAATGGTGTCTCTCAGTTTGGCTGGTGGCCACTGTAACTGCATTGCTCGTCTTTCCCAGCTGCCCCTGTCTGCCTTTGTGCTGGGCTTCAGAGGCTCGGATCACTTTACACTCACTGTGACATGAAGAAGAAAACAGATGCCAGGTTAATCTCTTGAGTTGATGAAGCATTGTCATTGAAATCAGGAAATGCAATTGAATGTGTGTTTCCTATGCTGGCTTTACTCTTGTCAAAACTACATCACTACTTCTCTTCGTATTTTTCTTTGTTTCCTCCCTTACAGTCCTCTGAAATTATTTTTATGAGGCAGTTTTCTAATCTGCGGAAGTACACCCTTGGCCCTGTCCATGCCAGTGATACAGTGGGGGGAAATTGACATTTCAAAATAGGCCTCCTGTAGACCACAGATAGAGATTAAGCTACTTTTAGCCCCTGAGAGGAGAGCCGGGCACACAGGCATGGGAATTGCATTAGGAAACCTTGGCAGAGTCGGCTGCTCATGCAGGGGGGACGTGAGCCGACCTTTTGCCAGCAGCACCCACATGTCTGGGTGGCAAGAAGCAAGTGCAGAGAAGAGAGCTGGACGGGGGCGTATTTGTAAAGGTTATTTCAAAACCTTGGCATTGCCCTCTGTGGTCAGAGGCTCAGCACTAAAACTTCTCAGGCTGTGTTTTCCTCTGCCAGCCGCAGTTGCCTGACTGACCACAGCCAGTGGAACAACTGACTAATGCACAAACCTGCAGCCATGTTACATTCCCATAATCTGGTTTTAGTCGCAAATCAAAAGTGGGAAAATACCAGCTGTAACAATTTTCTTGGCATGTGGAACAGAGACAGGTTTGTCTTGAGAAACTGTTTGTACTACAGTAGACCTGAGTTTTATTAGGAAAATATTAAACTGGCTAATTTTATTCTGGCTAATGTTTGAATATTATTTAATTGGCCAGGTTTGTGTTTTTGTCTGTTTTTTGATGTTTTTAGTGTTAGTTTTTAACATTATCATCACCTTATACTCAGTGATGTTTAAAACACACTTTCTAGCATAAAGTTTTTATTTTTATTATTTGCACTCAATCACTTTACTATCTCTGTTTTGGCTGTATGTTACTGTTAAGACAGGATTGCACTTGTTTTAATTGTAAAAGCATTGCGCCAACATGCTTAGCTTCAAAACAACTTTAACACAAGGAAATTAATGAGATTTTTTTAATGTGAATATGATGACAATTACACTGATTCACACCTAACTGCAACCACTTTGCTTGCTTTTGTTGCTACTTAGTATTTTATTTATCTTTTTTTATTTTTATATTCTATAAAAATTCACATAATATATATTCAAATGTGTACTGTAATCTGTGTTCTCTGTACATTAGCTGTAATTTGTTTTCTGTACTTCTGCAGCAAAACTATTTCCTTCAGGGGTCGGTCTGTCTGTCATTTTAAAAATGTTAAAAATCTGTCTCACTCACACTTTTTTTTTTTTTTTTTTTTTTTTTTTTTTTTTGTCTACCAAGAGCATTAAAAGCTCAAGAGAACTTTCTCATTAGTTTATCCAACCAAACCAATTCAACAGATTCCTGTTTTTTTCTTGCAGGTCAGTGCTAAAGCTGAGTTGTTCAGCTTTAGTTTTGGGATATATAACTGGTTCATGTATCTTTTCATTCTCTTCTGATGTTCCTGCAGTAAAGCCTAGCTTGTTTTTTGTGTTTCTCTCTTCACTTGGTGCTGTGTATCTTAAGGAATTTGCTGGTGCTCGACGTATCAAGGACGTTGAATGTGTTAATTAGCTGAAGGGTGCACGGGATTATGGTTGGTTAGTGTCTCCCTCTTAGTAACAGTTGGGAAAAAGAGCCAGTCGCCTAGTTACACTCCAGCCAACCGTGGGTTTTTTTTATTTAATGGAAGCTTCTCTGAGCAGGTTCCCATAGTGACGGCAAAGGAGCTGTAAAAGGGTGCGGCTGCTTTTCACAAGATGGCAGAGGTTGTTGGTGTTAGTCTGGTCTATCCTTTCTCCATACAAAACCCTCTTACATGTCAACTTGGAAAACCTGTTGGTGCACGTTCAGCAAGATTTTAACACCCCAGTGTGCCTTTATAAGCCACTTGACCCTTTGTGGTGATAAGCTTGGGCTTCGTCTTAGCTTGCAATAGATAAACAAGTCTGCTGATTGCTGCTGTGAGTAGTAGAACTAGGTCTGATGGATAGAAACGGAGAACAAGATGCTGTCTGTCAGCTTTCTTGACATGTCTGGAAATGGGATCTGAATGTACAGGCCCTTCAAGGTGTTTTTTTTTATGCAGAGGTAGAGCTGGACATTCACAGACTGATCAAAGTTTAGTTATGCAGCTCTACCTTGTAATAGCTGATCTTGGGATTTAAATAAAGCAAGATGGACGTGGATTAGTGCGGACGAAAGAGCCGGCAGCAGGCAGCCCACTTGAGGAGGTGAGGTTATAAATGTTGATTAGTCTCTCTCCCGTCCTGTTAATCGACTCTCCGAAACAAAGTTTTGGGCCGAGTTTTTCAAGTCTGCATTTCCGGCTTTACTCAAATGACTCTACCAAGCAAACATGTTTCCTCCAGACTTACAAAAAAAGACCTTACCTGGGGGCTTTTACTCAGAAAGCTATGTTATAAAAGATTTGCAGCTGGCATGTCCTTTGATGAGCAGTAGCAGCCAGGCCTGTATCTGCTCCTTTCCTCTGCACCTCCTGCAGAGCTGACGGCTTCAGAGCTCAGCCTCCTCATCCAGAACAGCATGACGTCTGAGGAGCTATAGGCTCTGTGTCCTAGTGCTTGTGCACCAGCACCTCCAGGAACTGACTATCCTTTCTACCCCATGCTCAGACTCCCCACCTTTATCCTGTGTCAATTCTCATATTCATATTCAGGGGTAGATCAACCAAAACGCACGCAGTAGCAGTACATAGCTATGTTTACATTTAATGATGCTGTAACTGTAGTGCATGTTTCTGAATCCCACCACTTGCTATGATACACACATCAACTAAGTTAGAGTATGGATGTTAGTACAGTGATTTTTACTAGGTGGGTTAATATGCTGACACATCCTTGTTATGAAACTAGGAAATGTGAACTACATTTCACATTTGTATATGAAATCTCAAAATTATAACCGTATTGAATTAGATGGTCTTGGAGGTTAATCTAACCTCAAGCATGTTTTAAAACAGAAAAACATGTAAACAAATGTATTTTTTTTGCCCATCTGAGGGGGAAATGTATATAAAGTGTATATAATGTTGTTATAGTGCCTTTAGTTTCTCTAGATTTAGTTATCGGCCAGGTGACTGGATGTAGTAAGGAGGAGAGCTAGCACAAAGTCAGAATACAAACTTTGTGTGCACTGACATGCCAGAAAACTGGTTCAGGAGTCCAATACTTGGCAGGTCCCCCACGGGGCATGGACTCTACAGGCTTGCGGAAATATTCTGTAGACAATGAACACCATACCTTCTGCAGAACGGTCTATAATTCTGTTGTATTGTGAGGTGTAGGATTTCTGCCCAACAGAATTATTACACCCAGTCCTCTCACCGATAAATATATCTAGAGAAACTTAAGGCGCTTGCCAGACTCGAACACTGTCTTTTACATGCCAAGTGAGGACAACATCAGAGGTCATAGCTGAAACGCTGGCTGATGAGTTTTTTGTCTAGCACACAGAAACATGCTCTGCATGATCGTGTACAATTTTCTTTCTCCTCTCACACAAAGCACGTTAACAATAATGATAATGATGTGAGCATCATCGCTGATGAATGCTGATGTTTTGTGAACAGCGGCACCAAGCACCCGCCGCACACTCCAGCTATGTCGGCAGCTTAGGAATATGGATATTGATGACCTGTTAGTGCCGTGCGCACAAAGAAGCCAAAAGATAACCAGAAGTGAGACAAGACAGTAGTTATTAGGCTACCTGAGGTAATGCTTGATCGTCTACTAGCTTGTGCTGGCTATTCATAATCATCTCCGCATCTCTGTTAATAACAATAACAAATATTTAGCACTGATTCTAAGTCTTTGCCTTGTTGTACCCGAGATGTCCTTATTAATAGGCATAGGTGGTTCTAGACGGGTGCCAACAGGGGCCAGTGCCTCTGTAAAATTTGTTTGTGGCCCCTGTGCTGAACAGATAATAAGTTTTATTAATTTCTTACGGCAACGTACGCTGGCTAGAAGATCGGGACTGACGGAGCGTTTTACACGGGCTCCTTAAAGCGCTACACACACACTGTTACCTGCATCTGAAATACCACTAGCAGCGTGAATGTGAGAGAAAACAGGGATACCCCTGTAAGGACTACTGCAGAGAGGCGAAGGTCAGGAAAATCATTCAATTTTGTTATGTCAGTTTTTGCACATATCCACATTTTACTGTTGTTGTTCACTACGATAATAAATCCACTTTATTGTGCTTAATCACGCCTTGTCTTGGTCTTGCTATGTTTGTGAATTAGCAAAGCCATGGGAGTCCGTGAACATGATGTCATGTTCACCAAATCGCTTTATCTTTCTTAGAAGTCCACAAACAGTAAGTGGCCTACTAGTTAGGGCTTAGGGCAGCCAACTGCGCTGGGGTAGTGTGAAGGCTAGTGCACTTCACTGTGTGCTGTGTGTATTTCACACATTCACCATTGGGTTAAAGGCAGAGATCTAATTTCCTTCACATGATCGAAAGAGTAATAATTAGTTATCAAATTTATTTTTGCTTTCTATTTTATTTAATTACTGTACATTAAAGAATGAGATGATGAATGCATCAGTTAAAAAGGTGTCATTGTACAGACAATGCTTAATGTGTTTTGTTTTTATAATGAACTAAAGTAAACATTTTGAATGCTTAAATATTGGTGTGTTTTCTCCTTACATGCCCCCCCCCCCCCCTGAAAAAACACTGGCCCTACGTTGCCCCCCAGGAATTTTGGTCTAGACCTGCCCCTGTTAATAGGGTGGGCATTTTCGAAACCTTCAGTGATGACAATGTTCACAATCATTTACTATGTTGAACATGACACCCTGTCAATTCTGTTGGATTTTCATTGCCTTTTGTTTGTATTGTGACCAGTGATGTCGCTTGTTATCGGAGTTGTGGATGCGGTGTGGACTTTGCCATCCACTTGATATATTCATTTATTGTCATAGTTACAGTGTGGACAGCTCTTGAATCTGTATAATATGCATCGTTACAGTGTCTGTGTTTACAAGCAATAGAAAATTTTAGTCCTAGTCATTGCGTGACATTTTGTTTAGCTCTTTAACCTAAAAAGCAGTTAAAATTGTGAAAGCATAATGATCTGTTGCAAGGGATCTGGCTTTGCCTCCTGGTTAATGAGAAACCCTGTTTAAACACAGCACTCCGTTCACGATACCCATATCTACAGGCGTAATGCTGTTATGATGTGTTTAGAAATACCTTACATGTGCGTGTCCACTGAGGTATCCAAGTGGGTTTTCCTCCCTCTGTCTTTCCTTCCTTCCTTCACCATCTCAACAGTGTGTGTCTTGGAAGACAGCCTGCTATTTTGGTTGGATAAGTCTAATCGTGTTTGAGCTCAGTACCGAGATCAACGCAATTCATTCTTTTTTTCTCACTTCCTGTCTGTGTATTTTGCTCACTTCATAAAATAGGTTGTCCTCCCTGCTCTCTTTTATTATTCAGTTGATCATGTGTGTGTGTTTCTGTCTGTGTGTGCTTTGTGTGACCAATAAACAGTATATTTGCGTACGCTGTCTGGAGCGTGTTTGCTTATTACCATGTGTTTGTTCTGTCTGTGTGGTTTGTGCGTCTGTATAAATGTTGCGTGTGTAATTTGCAGCTCTTAGTGAGCTCTGTGACAGTAGTACTGTAGTTCCTGTTCGTCAGGCAGACACACCACCCAACTTTTTTTTTTTCCTTCTTCTTTTCCTGATCCCCCTCTGCCCTCCCTCACTCCCCATCTCCTTTTTGTTCTTTTTCATGTCCCAAATGGCGTCGGCAGTGCTGAAGGGAGTCTACAAATACTCATTAGTGCATTACTGAACTTTGGAGTCCTGCCAGCAAGTCCATGCAGCTTTCCTTGAGAACTTGGAGAGGGGTGGAGAGGATTGAGGGAGCGAGGTGGGGATTCATGGGGTAGGAGGAGAGAGGCAGAGAACTAACCCCCCTCCCCCCTTTTGTGCAAAGATATAGTGATTGTCAGTATCTAGAGCTTTTCCTTATAAATCATGCGTGATAAACCCCATATCCAGTGTATTGAGAGTCGAACAAACACAATGTGACTGGAGTGTGTGTGTGTGTGTGTGTGTGTGTGTGTGTGTGTGTGTGTGTGTGAAGGATGGAGAAAAAGTGAGTGAGGGGTGTACTCGAAATGGCAAACTACATACTATTTGTGTACTACATCTGCCTAAAAGTAGTATGTCGTAACCCGACTGGAGCTCTGTAGTGTACTACAGGTACCCTGCTGTCATACTGCTCCGGTCAGATTTTCTAGTATATAGAGGAGCTATTTTCCGTGTTGTACTGCATCCCGGCATGCACCACGGCCTCGCCAGCTCAGCCTGCTTCACTTTACATGTATTATTCTGTGATTATTTAATATGCATGGAATTTATTTAGATATATCTTAAACAGTCTTGGTACAGTTTGTAGTTACTTTTACCAGGTAAAAAATTTTAACTGGTTGTTAGCATTGCTGTCGCTGTACTTACATTTAAGTGCAGAATAAAAACAGTTTTGGACAGCAGTGCGGATCTCCTCCTCCTCCTCACACACTAATTGGTTATAATAACAAAGGTTTTGGACATTTTTAAACTTCTGGCTGTTTAAATTCTCTCAGACAAATTCAGAGCTCACATGACTGTTGTATGCTACGTGTACGTCAACTTTTATTGCCATACTGCATACTACAGATGGTAGGCAGTATGCAGTATATACTACTGTAGTATAGATAAAAACACTATAGTAGTATGCCATTTCTAACACAGCCTAAATGTGTGGTGCAGGCGTGGGGTTTGCTGCTGTCATGAAGACCTGCAGGTAATTGGATTCAGCAGCGTCAATCAGGAGGAGAAGGGCAGCCTCTTGCCATGGGGCTCAGATTTCAGTCCATAAAGCTAGAGAGCAGAATCAGCACTGGCTTCCTCTCTCTTCTGCTGCACACATTCTCTGCCAATGCAAGCTGTGCAGAAAAAAACCCCCAAACTTTTTCCATTAACAGAGAAGTCTCATCTCAGTTCTGAATGGGTCTCGTCAATGAGTTTTATCTTGATGGCTGTTAAAATTCGGAGTGAATTACTCTAAAAACGGCTGTGTGTTTAGACTTGTCGGAAAAACTGGTTTGGTTTCAGCACTATTTCTGTCCACTACTTTACTTTGAGGCCTATCCTTGGTACACTAGGTTTGAGGTGGGAATACATGCTGGATTGGGATGAATAAATCTACACAGACATAAAACAATTCGTCAGTTAGAGGTCACTATGAGTGGCTTGGCTTTGCTTTTTTTACGTAGGAGTACAGGGGCTCGTCCTTAGTAATGTGGATTTTTGACCACATCCTCGTAGGTTATTATGTCGTCATTTCGTGTTGAAGTGTTCCCTGTCTGGTTTCTTTGTAATCCGATGATGCCTTTCATCATAATTACGTCCTGCAATGTGTGTATGCTACCGAAATGCCTTCTGCCATGTTGACGCTCTGCGACTGTTAGCTCCTCGTGCCTTTTGGTCTGCCTTGGGATCTTTTTGCAGAGCCTACACATCTTTTTACTAACACCGGTGGGAGTTGCAGGAGGGTTTTAGAGGAAAGGAAAAGCTATCTTTGATCTATGTCTGTGACACTGATCACAATGCAGGGATAGAAAAGATGATCCTAGACCAGCTCGACTTTGACATTGTTACCATAGACCCAGATTATTACTGCACAGTGTTTTTTTCTCACATGCTTTTGATGAGTGCACATTGTCTAACTGCGGTTGGAAAGCGAGGGGACCCCCCCCCCCCTTCCTTTCCTGTCTTGTGTGTATCCAGTTCTAATCTTTGCTTTAGACTGTGATCTGCAGACATTCACACGGCAATCATGGCCTCCAGTTCTCCTTCCCTATCATCACAGGATGAGAAGTAAAATGAGATAGCGTGTCGAGGTGGAGAAGGGGAGAAAGATTTAGAAATGGGTTGTATATAAATAAGCACTTTTGCTTAGAAATGTGCAGCAAGCTGCTCGGAATTTGTGCCGTTTAGCTTTTGCAGTCTGATATGACGCAAGTTTTGCTGACCTTTTGTTTTTACACCATAGACGGTTGTTTTAGTACCTTTCACAGTGGCCTTGAGACAATAAAGAGCCATCAGTAAAACACAAGAAGTTATAGACAAGCTGGGTTTAAGAATGTCTCTTCTGACCAGCAATATAGATAAGCTGTGTGTCACAAGCTACACAACTATATGATATTTTTTCTTTCTTAAATTTGTGACAAGGATGTGTGGTTAAATTTGCATTAGTGCAAATTAAAAATGAGCTCAGGACAATAGTGTGCTGACCTCTATTTTAGATAAGCTAAGATGGTGTTTATAGATGGAAAATTCTTCCATGGCTGGTCTTGTGCATCCTGCACACAGGCGTATCTCTGAACATAGTCTTTTATGATGTGAGGCTGCTCTTGTTTAATAGCTGCTGGTAATTTTGTAGGGTAGAAAGAAAGAAAAAGGCAGACTGACAGCCTGTCAGAGTCTAGCTTTTCCAGCCAAAGGTAAAATGTTTTGCTGGTAGTTTTCCTGGATTATGTTCACTGACAGCGGCCAAGAAAAGTAAGCTCCAGTGTGAATAACATACATTGTATGGCCAAAAACCTGTTCACACCTGACCATCAGAAAAATAGGTACGTTTCGAACATCCTGTTCACAATTCAGTACCCTTTTGCTGTTGTTATAACCTCCACTCCTCTGGGTAGGCTTTTCACTAGAGTTTGCAGTGTGGTTGCAAGGATTTGTGTCCGTTCAGCCACAAGGGCGGGTGAGGAAGTCCGAGGTGTAGTCAGTGTTTCTGTTCATTGCAAATGAGTTGAGGCCAGGGCTCTGGCTCAAGTTTTTTTTCACGCTAACTTTCATTGTGGAGAGTTGGCTATATTTTTAGACACCCAGGAAAGAAAACATAATAATTTGTTATCCATAGCAAATGAACACACATGCATTTTCAGTGTCTATGAAATGTAATAAGTAGGTCACCTAAAGCTGAACCTGTTCGTCAAGCCTCGAATGGGAGGAGAGTGAGAGGCCATGATTGTCCCAGACTTTTACAGTGTCTAGTCATTTTTTTTTTTGTCACATTATGGCTGAAGCCAGTCTTACTTTAGCAGGTTTTTTCCCTGATCAGTCTTGGTATTAGAATGATTGTTTGAATCAGTTTTTCCAGCTCACAGTAGTCTGCGGTGACTCATAAAGATTCAAATTCCCAAGCATTTTAAGAGCAATCTTTTTTTTTTTTTTTTTCAGCTAAATAATTTCTTATTGCTATTGCAGGGACCACAAGCAAAGTTAGCACAGTTTAGGCAGTCATAAATGCCAGTCAGGTATTCTCAGTACAACAAGATAAACAGATTGGTGAACGTATGGAGAGATGGAGGGACGGTGATCTGTCTCCAGATGGAGGAATATGGCTGGCTGAGAGAGCAGGTGCCGCTCCCTGTGCGCCCGCGATTCGTACTCCTTAGACCATGTCCATCTCTGGCAAACCTCACAGCCACACACAGATAGCTCAGCGTGGAGTGTGCAGTCACTGAGCATCAGTCACTGAAACGCCACAGCGACTGGATGCAGAGCACTAGATAACACACAGAGCCGAGCCACCGTTCTCTGTGAGCACAGATAAAATAACCTGGATCTGAAGGGAACATTCCCAACTCGTCATGCGCGAGTATTTCCTTTTTTTTTTTTTAATATATAATTAATCATTTTTAATTAGACAATTGTCACTTGAGAAAATAAGTGTTCATCATCCTTCAGAAGGAAAATATCAGTAATGATATCCTTATTAATGCAGATTTATAATTCTGATATGTTACTGATAAACTTGTTTTCTAATATCCACAATATCTATCTTGCACTCTGTAGAATATTTGTTAGATCATAATTCAAGGGTTCAAAACCTGTTCTTAACCGCAGAGTCCTCCGTCCTACTTTATAGGCCCGTAGAATAAAGCGCACACACTCCAGAGTGCAACAAGATGCGGAGCAGAGAGGAGCTTATATAGATCCCAGATGGCTTACTAGCCTCTACTACAGCATACAGCAGTACCATAGAAGGTAACACGCTACGTTATTGGTTAAAAGTGGATGTATGTACATTCATCATGTATGTAAGTTTGTCTGTTTGTGGTCAGTAAAGCAAGAACACCTTCTAAGTTTAATTCTGTTATGCACGAATAAGCAGCAGAGTGAAATCAAATCCTTGCAGAATCCTTACAGCTCTCCCCTCTAATTCCAGCAGAATCACAGGAAATCATCCTCAATTACCTCCTTCGGGAGATCTTGAGGCAGGAGGAGATGGGAAGGATTAATCACGGACTGGACCAGACGTGTAATTACACAGGGAACACAAGCAAAGAAACAAGGACAACAAATGCAAAATAGACCAATAGCTATAGATCACAATCCAGACACAAGCCAAAGGCTTGTCTTTAATATTATTCATTTTTGCAGGCTTGCTTTTTTTTTTAAAGCAGTTGTAATCAAGGGTACCTGCGGTTAAGATATGTAGTCATAAAGCCCTCAACCCCCCCCCCCCCACCCTCTTTGATCTGATGAGCAAACCGAAGTCATGGCTTGTTTAAGAAAAATCAGCACCAGAAACCGTATGTTTGAAGATGAGTAGACAGAAAAGTATAGGTGTGCATGGAATAGATCTGTTGTCAAAAACATGACCACATCATATTGTGCTATTTTATTTAACTATAAACTAATTAAAGTTGATTCTCATCATTCAGCCATATTGATTTTTTATAGAAATTTTCAACACCTCAATTCAATTAAACTTTTTTTTTTTTTTTTTTTTTTAAATCTCCGAGCACTGTCTGCCTTGTACACTGGTGTGACGGCTACTTCATGTGACTCAACACATGAGATGAATGAGTAAAGCGTTTCCTGCTATTCTCACTGATGTCACCGACATGCCGCAGACAGACAGGGCTAATCTGTTTCCCTATCTGATTCATTGTCTCTCAACAACTGCACTGGATCCCTGCCAGCCCCAGGAGAGGAAAATTACTACAAAGGCACATCCAGGTCAATACTTCACAGTTCTGACAGAATGGACAAGTCGGTCTTGTCTTCCTGAATCGTGGTGGTGACCTGTAATGTGTCAACAGAATATTTATACTAGCAATGTGTTTTAAAACCACAGGTAAATGTATATAGAATACACATTCATGTAGACTGTATATGCAGTCTATATGCAGTGTAGCTGTAGAAGTCTGTATACATGTACGCACACGGGCGTTTACACTGAACTTGCTTACGAGGAAGCGTATGTATGTCCTGTTTCACCTAGAGACAGAGACTGGATTGGCGATGTCTGTTGCCTAGGTGACAAACTGTATAATGGGATGGCTGCACGCTCTGGACACAGGCTTTTATTTTCTGCTCTCTGAATAGCAGTAAGTTCATGTTCATATTTGCCATTGTTCATCATTGCTGAATAGACTAATGCATTTCTTTTTTATATGTTTGCTCGAAATGTCAGTGCAGTTAACACAAATTTGAATTTATGTGGCGGTACAAATTGAAGCATCTATTATTCACACATTAATGGTCCACTTATGACTGCCTCTTCCTCTTCACTTCAATAATGCATTTCAGAAATGTCTCTCAACCCTAAATATGACCTTCACATGCTCTGTTTATATTCTGTGATCAGAGAGGGTGCAGGTTTTTTTTTTCTTTCTTTTTTTTTTTTTTTACATTTTTTGTCACCCCCCTCCTCCTAGCCAAAACCTCATATAGCCCTGATGCTCTGTCTGATTTATCAGAACGCACTCAGCCATGTAGGTCTTTAGGACAAGGGAGTCTAATGGACTGCAGGCCAAAGTAGTTTTAGGAACCCACAATAATCAAGCCGAGCCAAGTGTTGGATTAGAGGGAGGGCTTCAGACAGGCTAAGCTGTTTCCTCTGTAAATGTTTTACAACCCCTAGTTTCACATCCCCAGTCTAGCGTTCTGGCATTTAAAGATGAAGATCGCGTCAGTGGTGTAAAATTTTTATAGTTTATAGCCATTAAAGAAGGATGATATGTGCATCGTAAGTACGTTGTTGTACGCGAAACAGTCGTAACATCAAATGTTACGTGTATGTATGTATGTATGTATGTATGAATGGGCAAGAACGAGGGGTCTTACAAGAACCAAATTGTGATGTCTAGAAGACTCGATCAGAGCATCTCTGAAACAGTAGATCTTGTGGGGTGTTTTAATGGTTAATACCTACCAAAAGTGTTCTGAGGAAGGGCAACCAGTAAACCAGTTATGGGGTCATAGTCGACCAAAACTCACTGATGCACATGGAGAGTGAAAGCTAGTCTGTCTGGTTCGATCCCACAGAAGATCCACAGAAGGGTCTGTTGCTAATGTCTTGGTCTGAGGGGGCAGAGTTGTTTTGGCAGCTTTTAAGGAATGGCTGATCTGTGTATTTGTGTATTCTGTGTGTTTGTGTAATTGTTTGAGGAGGTGTTGTGCATTTGCCTTCACATATTTATAAACTGGTTTTAGGATTTTTTTTTTTTTACACTTCAATTTTTACTCTTTTCCTATTTCCAGTATATTGTGCTGAGCTGTTTGACTTGAATGCTTGCAGATTTCATAATCTAGCCAAATGATTAATGTCTAAGTTGGGAACCTCTCTGTAAACATTATTGTGGTCTGCAGTTTACCTTTCTCTAAAAACTCCAGCAAACCCTGATGCTTTATATTCTTTTTTCCCCTGCACTGTGGTCTGTGTCAGCCATTCTGAATAAACTGTAGTTCAGTTCAAAGTCTCAAAAAATGTAATACGTTTGATTTAAACAGGCTTGCACTAATTCAATGCTGTAATTTATGTATAGGTGAATCAAATGGCTTTGTGACGCCTTGCAAAACATGCAGCATCCCTTCAAACTCCCGCTTACATCATGTATTTGATGACGGTAAAAAATGCAAATGGGAAACGATTTGGCTGAAGGCAGCTTTTCAGACCTGAGACTAGAGGCTAGCTACATGACTAGAGATGTTCATTCAGAATCTAGAGTTTTGTGTTTTGCATGAATTTTACATTTTATTTACAGACTATTCCGATTAGCAAACTAACTGATGTCCTTGAAAACAAAATGTTTAAAGATAACTGGGCAAAGAAGAAAGAGTTCGTTCTCTCTCTCTGTGTCAAAATCCAAATAGACATGTGTAATCTGCTTAGTGGTAACGTGAAGCACAATTCAAAACAAAGCCACTTATAGCTAAAAAAAAATCAGTCAGTCCTGGTTAAGCATTAAAATGTACTGGATGTATATGCAAACAGGTTTACATTAAAAAAAAGGCTTTTTATTTTGGCTGAGTTGTCTGTGCGTAGGAATGAGAATACCAACACAAACAGAAGGATTGTTAGGAGTATAACAGAACCAGACCTGTTTAGATGCAAAAAATAAAATGCCAGATGTACTTTCCATTTTGTATTATTTTAGTAGCCTTTGTGTGGATTTGTCTTGTCTGAATGAATTAGAAATGAAGTGAATTTGGATTCTCGCTCATCAGCAACTGCAACTGCAAATTTGTTTCCATTTGCATTTTCTGATTAGTGTTTGAATCAAATCTGGGAACCCTGAATATCAGTGCACTGTACGAAATGGCTTGTCATGCTGTGGGTTTTTATTTATTTATTTTAAAAATGGTGACAAATTTGAAGAGATGTTATTTCAGCAAGACACATTTGAAATCATTTATGTAGCACATCCTGTACGTATCCAAATCGCAAACCAAAAAGATGTTAAAACACACTTATAGATGTTCAACTTGATTCCTGTCTTTAAGACCCATATAAAGTGCTGTCTGTCTTGTTGCAATTTAAAAAGGTTACAGTAATTTTACTGTCAAGTCATCAAACCCAAGTAGTTAATGTTGCCTGAGGTGGTGTAACTTGCAAGCAAACTAGCACCGCTTTCTCCTAAGGAGAAATGATCTGCACAACCATATGATTTCACAAATTATATTAGTTATACTACACTGTCTCTGTGATTCAGGTGTCCCAGAAGTCAGTATAGGTTTAACATTTGTGTAACATTTAATACCAATTAATCAAACTTAACTTTAAATTATGACTGTTCGTTACTAATTTCTTTGCACCTACGTTTAGGTTCAATGAAAATGCATGTCTCATGTCTCATACTTAATACCTACACACTGATTGCAAAGGTAGCAAAGATGAAGCGCTATCATCTGTCCAGCAGAGTAAAGTTTTGTACTTAAATGCATCATGTGCTGCTCTTGGCACTATACAAGATCCACAGGTGATTCACCCCTCTAGACCAGGCACATCTTTCTTTTTTTGTTTCTTTTTTTTTCTGTAGAGACTTGTAATATCAGGACTGTGGTTATGAGCCCCATGCCAGATAAATGGGAGGGTTCCAGCAGGAAGAGCATCCAGAGTAAAAACCCCTGTGCCGTGTCAAATATGCAGGCAGATGATCAAATATGGTGACCTCTAATGTCAGCAGGCAAAAGAGCAACAACATTTTCCATTTCGCCTCTCACCCACATACCTCCTGTTTTTTTTTTGTTGTTTTTTTCTTTAATTAATTTTAATACCTCTGATCAAGTCTGTCCTTGTGATAGCCACTTAAGCATAGGTGACAATGTAATAGTCCAGCACCAACTAAATGTTCAGAAATGGTGTTATAGTGGTCTTTTGGTCTGGAACGCCAATGTAGGCCACTTTGGTTAGGTCCTTGTGGTCTGTAAAGCCTGCAGAGATGACAGAATGATCATTTTAGAGTCAGGGACAGGACTGCTGGCAGGCATTATTATAGGATATAGCCATTTCACTAGCTGGTTCTGTGACACGGAAACATTGACAAACCCTGACAAAATATAGTATGGTGCAATGCAGAGCTGTTATGAGGGCTTATATCTACTCTACCGCTAGTACAACACACCGTTACAACACAGTGAAAAGAAAGATGCCAGGCAGTGTTGCAGTAACACGCTTCCTTTAGACCCCCAGCTGGGAAAATCAGCTCCCCGAGTAGTTGCTCATTTTCTCTGAAGAGAACTCGAGCTATCAGAATAACAAAAATGCGCAATAGTAGACTCTATTAGTGTACATGAATCAGCCGCCCCGACGTCTCTTTCCTGTTCAGATTTCCATTCACCACTTCTCAGTTTGCTGAGAAATCAAATGAAATCAAAGATCAAAAGTTGTTCTTGTAGATGATTGGGTTTGGCGTTTGTGCAATTTCAGAGTGTTATTTGCCTTTGCTGTCATAGCATCAAGTCTTTACTTTCATCTGTATTATGACTGATAAAAGTGTGCAGGAGAAACTCTGCTGCGGTAATGGCAGCTCCATATAGCGTTCCTGCTTTTTTTTTCCTTTGATGAGAACCGTGCAGCGATTGGGCATGTCACTGTTAACTTTGTTCTTTGCCTGTTCCAGCAGTGGTTGCATCACAGTCCAGACTGCTAAGTATCGCTTTGATCGAAAATCTATCTCCGATCCTTTCTAAGCCACAAGCTTAAACACGTGTGCGAGACAATTAGATGCATTTCCGTATCCACTTGCATGAAGAGTGATAGGCATCTTGCATGCATTGTCTGTTGTAAAGGCAACTGAAGAGGTGTGTCTCTTTCACCCCTTTATACAGCAGATTGGTGCCATGTATCAGTATTAAAGTCAGTGTGATTGGTGCAGAGCAGATTTGTCAAGATGTCCAACAATTTATCGTGTGCGCAAATACCAAAGTAAAACCAACAAGTTTTTTATTTAATTTTTAGCGATGCTTAGGTAAAAAAAAAAAATTCTCCCCTGAGCTCTGTATAATCAAATTTGTAACATAACTGTTTTGACGTTATAAAATACCTTTTGAACTTTTTGTCTTTAAATATCAAAACATTCATGATCCTATGCACCTTTTTTGCAGGTATTGGCCCCTCTCTGTCTTTTAATATTGGACATAACATTGCGCGTGCTTCAGCAGATGGTCCTGGGAGTGCAGAACATTTCCCCTTCCTATAATTCTTCTCTCTTCCTGGTCCAGAACAAGGGGTGAGGTCTCTGCCCTGCCCACTAGTAACAGTGCTCCTTCCTGCTGCCAGCCGTCTGAGTGCCAGCCTGGCACCTCCACACCCTGGAGAGCGCATGGCCCTCTGGCCTTTTGGCAAATGCTACCTCCACTTTTGGACAGAATAAATCATGATTGCTAGTCGAATTTAGATTTAATCCTGTTTATTTATTTATTTTTTTTAAGTGTTACAGCAAATGACTTACTGTGCAGACTGCTAAATAGTCCTTCCACTAAATACAAAAAAAGATACAGAATGGAGAAAAAGCAGAAGAAGGGGAGGAGCAGGGGGTGGACTGAAGGGCTTAAATAAGGCAGAGTTTAGCACTATCTTCAAGCTGTGGTGGAGCTAACCTTGAGCAGGAGCATAAACAGTAGCAGGGTTCTTCTAAACTGGTACAGCCTGCCTCCACTGTCCCAAAAACAATAAAATCACCCCCTTCCCCTGCTGATAGCCATATCAGCTTTACTGTCTTCCCAGGATTGGGGAGGGTATCATGCCCTGTAGAGCTGGGCAGGAGGAATGGTGTGAATACATACATTTCAGTAAGCTACTTGTAGTTGTGGTTCGGAAGGCAGCTTGTAGTTCTTGATTTATTAAACCGATCCGAGCGTTGTACTGTGTAACAAACAAGAGCAATGTTGCTTTAATTTAATTCATGTTCTGTGCTCTGTCCCTTTTCAGTGCTCATGCTCCCTTTTACATACATCCAGCTACTTGGAACCTGTTTTTTTTTTTGAGCCAGAGCATAAGCAGTGTGCATGTTTTTCTTTACTCTCTCTGCCTTTTGATTGGACAGCAACATCTGCGTGAAAGCTGCCTTGTTCTCCAGCTCTCTGCTCCAGAGCTCCCTGATGGCTTTTCACCCAAATTACAGGAAGCTGTTGCGTCCAGTAACCTCCCTCTCCGCTTCCACAACAAAAGGCGCAGCCCAGAGCTCACCAAACTCGCACATGCACGTAAACATACACAAGGTTTGGTCATTTGTTGGCCCCTACCACCATTTCCTCACGAAAGAGAAACAAATAAAACCCTAAAATGTTTTGTTTGGTTAAAAAGTGGTACAAAGCAACCACAGTGCAAAACCTTCCTGCACAAGTAAAACACAGTTTGACTGTACGTCACACTAGTTCGCTCTGGTTTATGGAAAGGGAATGAAGCTCTTAACGCGTTCTGTCCATGCTCTGTGCTTTAGTTTGATTCCCAACCCTGCGGTGCGTTCATGTATCACGAGGATCACCAGTTAGCGATCTATTAATAGGTCTGACTCTCACACAAACCTTGCTCAGGCTTTGCTCACTTCAATTTTACAAGTGTCCAGGCGTGTATATGGCACATAGTGCAGAGGAGGTGAAAGTTCGCTAGAGGGGAAGTCTGATTATATCAGTGAAATCGAGTCCAAAAATCTGTGTAATGGTAATTTAATTTGAAAGTACATACCTGCTCTCAAACTTCTACATTTTCTTCTTCTCTCTTTCTCTCTCTGTGTGTGTGTGTGTGTGTGTGTGTGTGTGTGTGTGTGTGTGTG
>JAOVVF010000047.1:17987449-17998879 GCA_028565595.1 Duopalatinus emarginatus
TATAATTAAAATACAGTGCAGTGAACAAAACTATCACCGGGCTGTTTCCGACATACGTATTTTATTATCCGTGTTTTTAATTGTCTAATCTTAGGGTTCTGTTCCCCAGGCTGTCAAACACATTAAGTAAGAAGTAGCTGAAATGTAGAGCTATAAATAAGTTGCACACTGAGGTCAAGCGGTTGCGAATGACTCACTCTCGCCCCGATATAACAGAGTTTGAAATGCTAAAATACAGAGAAACCCAAGAACACCTTCAGTTACCACGAGATGGAATCAATTGGTATCTGAGTAATGAGGTTTGAATATCCGACTTTTAACTTTCAACCAATCAGAAAGCAGATAAATGAAATGAATCAAGAAAAACATGTAAAACTCCTTCAGACCTCTTACAGTGGAGTATCAGACGAGACTCTAACAATCTCATTTGACTCCATGCTAGTTCCTAAGTGATAATGCGCACTCTCCGGGTGGCTCAGAATCACTGTAATAAAGAGATATTTTCAACACGTAAAGAGACCTATGCACTGTTGTTTTATAGCAGACTTGTTTATCTGACGTTTATCCTTTGGAATAATGCAGTCATTTATTGTGATGTAGCTTGTTTATTCTTTTAAAGATGGAAACAGTTTTTGAATCTATGTTTAGCCCTCCGCTTGTGTACTTGGGCAGTACATTTCTATTAAGCCTGAGCTCAGCTTTGTGACTCATTTGTTTTTCTGCTGCAGTTTGTGGCAGATCTGTTGTGCCAACGTGCTCAGAGAAGTTCTGTGAAGAGCCTGGGCAAAACAGAGCTGCATGCCGTGTATATTATTTTATTTTTTATTTTTTTCGGATTGCTAAGAGCCTTTCAAAATGTCAGGATACAGTTTGGCAAAAGTCTTGAAATATTGTAAGCTGAAAAATGAATATGTCATCACTTTGTTCTTCTGCATTATTCTCATCATGGTTTTCTTTTATCAATGATCTGAATAGCGAACATGGTATTTACTCTGTACATACAATAGTCAGCGAGCAAGCGAGCACCATGAATGGACTGGAAGGATCAAGCTGTTGAAGCAAAAGTACCATCATTACTTCAGGCTGATTCTAGTCTAATTTGCTTGGAAACTATTACAGATTCACATACACAGATGACCCAGTAATATTCTTGTATTATATAGCGTTAAGCTTTGAAGAAAGAAATGTTGTTGGTTTTTTTTTTTCAATGCTGACTGCATTAGTGTTACCCTGACACCAAAACAGAGGGACATTAAAGCATAATTTAGTGCTTAATAACTGTTTAACTAATAATCAAGTCTAATTAAGCTAGTTGCTAATAGAGTAAACTTGTTTTTCCTCTTCAACATACTCTCCTGCCATATATTATCGTGCAAATACACTCGTATTTCACAAAAGTCATATTACTATTTGCCTGCATTAGGTGACAGAACAGAGAGCACTTTTCATTAGCTATTAAATTGATCTCTACTCTGTTGGCGATTAAGTGGCTTAATTAAAATATTAGCAGGTTTTGCAGTAATGCAGCACAAACCTCTAGTGTCCTCATACATACAAAGAAGATGACAGCAAGAATGGAGGACACAAATAAATAACAAACTGTATAAGATCTGTGCCGGAATAAACACTCAGCAAAAAACAAACCTAAGTAAACAAAGAGATCAAGTGATGTACACCAGATGCGGCATCTTCCCTCCTCCTCTGATGCACTCACATTTAATAAGAGGAGTAGAACCCCCTCTCTGTGAAACCTGCCAAATGCCTATTACCCTGAAACATATCCTGATTGAATGCCCAAAGTAACAAAGAGAAAGACAACAAGCATCCATACCTAGAACAATGAAAGATATATTCAGCCTGAATAAGAGGAAGTTCGTTAAAGACGTAAAACTGAAAACGCATAAAATCACAGATGGAGAAAATGAGTGAAGACCCAAAAACAATACTGTATAATGTTTTATATATATAAACTATAAGTAGATAAATAAATGTTGTTTTTGATGTTATTTGTTACTGTTTCCATTAAATTACCTAAGTCTACCCAGACTGTAATGTATCTTAATGTCTTGGAGGAGGTAATGGACATGACATGACACGAATACAAAATGGTTACATTAGCAGCTTACACAAAGAACAAGGTGTGTTAATTAACATTTTACCGAAGTCTCGGATGAAATCTGAATTCACTAACATGCACGTGTGTGTGTGTGTGTGTGTGTGTGTGTGTGTGTGTGTGTGTGTGTGTGTGTGTGTTTAAAAAAAAAATGAAAGGCTATTACTGCATTCACAAAACATTGTGGACTGAATCCAGATAGTTGAGCTTTAGGCATTCAATGATGCACTGTTTGAAGCACACTAAATTCAGGACACATTCCGTCTAGAATGCAGGCCTCACAGGATGATATCAACACAAATAATACATAGACATGTAAAATATAGGCAACAAATCAAACCACTGCAATAGCAGTACATATTACTGCATGACAAGTATATCAGGATTTATAGAATAAGGTGTAAATTTCCCCTATTATTTTATTTTCATTGTCTTTTTATCTCAGATGGTGGATTGTGCCTTGATGAGACTGAATAACAAATTTGCGCCATCCCCACCACTACCACCGTCTGACATCCACATGAAGCCCATGAGTGTGTCTCACTTACCTCTATAATTGTGCAGATGAGAACAGTGCTCTGTGTGGGGAATTTTTTTTTTGTTTATTGCTCATACCTCTAAAATTATTTTCTGGTTACTGGGCCACTGCCAACACAACACATGATCTGCCTCTGAATCGATTTCTTCAACGAGTGTGAGTTACATCTGCACAGCACACAGGTAATGAAAGCACGCTGTCTTCCAGAGTGCCATTACGCCAGCCTCAGTAGGGACTAGTGTGAGACCTATATACCCATGTTTTATATTAACTGCCTTTGAAGTGCCACGCTACAGATTTGCTTCGAATCCTGGATAGTGTATGTAGTAGAGCGAAAGTGTAATATGGCCCATTGCTATATTATTTTTTCCAAGTTCACACTGGCCAAGTGAAACAAGGCTGTGGTGCTGAATATTAATAATACATTTGTCTTTGACACGTGCAATAATACTTCCATCCGAATAGCTAAATTTTTTGGATTATTAAGTAAGCATGCTTTCAAGCAAGTTGGGTTTCCTCTCGTGCTCTGTATGCTACTACCTCTGCCACTGCCGCCGCCACCCAGTGTGTAAGTAGCGGTGGAGCTCATAAAGAGTATTAAATGCTAATATCATGATATAAAATACTGGCGGAACAAATTTAGTGCTCGTATTGTGTATGGCGATGTGCTGTCTCATACCTTTGGCTTCGTATTCTGAATTTGTAACACCTGCGAGCTGTAGCAGCTGTTTACCCAAAGGTCAGAGAGCATTCCAGCTACAACTTAATGGCCAATTATCTTCACAGTCTTTCTTCTAGGTATGAGGCATTGTGTTGCTGTTTTAGCATAAGTAAACCAGTACATGGAAATGTATGCAAGTAAAAAACAGTCTGGGGGAAACTGACAGCTGCTTAGCCATGTAATTAAGTAGTGTTTTTGTTGTTGTTTTTGTATGTGTGACATAAATGGATAATACAATTAATTACACACTCCGATCAGCTATAACATTAACACCATAAAACTATTGACAGGTAAAGTGAATATCATTGATTATCATGTTACAGTGGCACAGGTGTGGAATACATTGGGCAGCAAATGAATAGTCGGTTCATAAAGTTGATGTGTTGGAAGCAGGGAAAAAAAATGGGCAATCATAACAATCTGAGTGTCTGAGCATCTCCAAAAACACAGGTCTTGCGAGATGCTCCTGGTATTCACGGTTAGTACCTACCAAAGGTGATTTAAGGATCGTTGGTCATGGGTGACATCATCATGATGGGGGGTATAGGCCTGTCTGGTCTAATCCAAGTGAATATCCACAAAAGAATCTGTTGCTTATGTCTTCAGAGGTCTTGTGTAATCCATGCATCGACAGGTCAGAGCTGTTTTGGTGGCTGTTTTTATCAGATTAATGTTACGGCTAATGTGTGCAAGTAAACCAGTACAGAGAGTGAAAATGTATGCAAGTTGAAAAACAGCTTGAGGGAAAACTGACAGCTGGAAACTTAGCCGTGTAATTGTGTAGTGTTTGACATGTTTGGACATAAATGGATGATGCAATGAATTACATGTATACTCATTTGTAAACTGTCTTTTTTCATTGTGGCCTTGCGTATACTTGAGGGTATTTTTCTGCAGTACTGATGTGTGTATGAGATGTAAATGACTGGAATACTGATTGAGGTATCTTAAGGAGAAGGACTTGATCTCTATCACCTGAGGGAGTTTGCACCAAAAATTTGGAAAGTTTTAACGAGTTTGAAAAGCAGTTTCCGAACCACAGTGAAGTCTGAGGTATCCCTTAACAACTATTTTTAGATGGAGCAAACACACACCTGTAAGACAGTTAGCTTAAAGGGCTGGATGTCATACTAAAGGTCAAGGACGACAAATTAAAGAATAATAAAGGTATGTACCTATTATCCGCTAATTCTGCACAGTGCAGAATTAGTCTGTGGCTCAAAAAGGAATTTGTATGAATTTATGCTTATTCCTGATTGAGTATTTGAGCCTAAAAGTAAAAGCACCTCAAAATTTGCCCTGGTTATTGTGAGTGAGTGAACACGAACCACTCATTGACCACTATGCAGTGGAATTTGCCTCCGAATTTGACCCGTCTGCACACGTTGAAACACATACACACACAAACTAGGGGCCAGTGAGCACAAGAGTCATGAGCAGCACCATCCATGGGAGCAGTTGGGGGTTGAGGGCAGCACCATCCAGAGAGCAGTTGGGGGTTAAGTGCCTTATTGAGGGCACTCCAGTCGAGTCTTGTTGGTTGCAGGGATTAAACTGCGGACCTTTTGTGTACAAGGCTGGTTCCTTAACTACAAGCCTATTGCTGGCCCCCATTAGTGGTTTTTCCCCCTTTTTTTCTCCTTTCCTCGTAACAGTCCATCCCAGAGTCAGATGTGGAGTCTCATGGCATTGCCTTTTGGGAAGGTTAGATGGTGGTGGAGATTAGTCTTATCGCTGAGTGTCCCATACCCTGTAACTGTATATTTTGATGTCCCTTGCTCATTTGTCTCCCAGTGAGGAATAAGCCTGCAGTGCTGCTCCTGATGATTAATGACCAAACTCACTAAAGATTACCACCCTGCAGCCAGCAGATTCAGAGAGAGCATGTGCATTTGTTTAGCTACTCCCTTGTTAGTTCGTAATGTGCATAACATCACTCCCAACCTACACAGGAAATAAATACAAGCCTGTCCCTTACGCTCAGCAAAAACACTCGCCTCCGTTTTGTTGCCGAACGCCAGTTATGCGCGATATGGAGAGCCTGTGTCATACGTTCAGGTTTGCTATAAGGATGTGTGTGTGGATATGATAGCAGGCATGAAGAAGCTGATTGATCAAGCCTGGATTCACCTTGGCAGGTAATTTAATTGCAGATGAGTAGCTGAAAATATGAGCTCCCTCTAGACACTGTCTTCACCATTCTCTGTTTTCTTTCAGCCTCAAGTCTCCCTCTTGTCTCCTCTCTGATGGAGCCATAAATATACACTTACAAAGTCAACCACTCTCACAAAGACCCATCCCTCAGATTTATGAGCCTCCTTTTCCCGCTCTTTCCTTCCATCAATTTTCCAATTATAAAGTTTTAGGGCAGGATAGATGTCCCATCCTTCCTGAAACGTAAAGCGTGTGTGTGTATAAGACGTGTCTAAGGAAGCAGTTTGGGGTTATGGCAGAGACATTCCTGTATGTAGCTAATGATGAGGTTTGCAGTGTAAGCTCGTGTGTGTGTGTGTGTGTGTGTGTGTGTGTGTGTGTGTGTGTGTGTAGCCTACAGACAGCAGAATGGCAGCCTGGGTGAATAACCTGCAGTCATGTCTGCCTTTTTTTTTTTTATAACTGACTTTTATGATGTCTGACTTTTTTTGGTGGATTTCTGTGCCTTTTTTCTGTAGTCATTGTACTGTTATACTGTTTTATTTGTACAGCGGTTCTAACAATAGACCTTGTCTGTTCTAGAGATTTAGATACTTAATCAGAAAGCCGTACGTGGCAGTGGCAATAACCACACAGGAGATGGTATGAGTAAGAAACCCTGCGTTACAGATAGTTGAGAGAATTCACTGAAGAATCGGTAAACCTTGGGCATAAACCATCATAAAACACTTCCTACTAAGGTGGGATTACTGTGCATACTCTTATGCTATATTATCAACCACATGTTCATACCTCTCATACGTTATCCATAGCAGGATTGAGCCTAAAACATAACGCTCTGCATGATTGATGGGTTACTGGCTGCAGTCCTCAGCAGAATCAGGCCGGCTGTGACTCTGATTCATGACCATGTCAGCACTCTCTCCACTGGGGTCGAACAGGTCAAGTGGCTTCGGGTCACGTGGGTCATGGTCACAGACACTCGTCCTGCTGTGTGAAATCTGACCTCACACATCCAGCTTGTCTGCCGGTCTATAGACGTCTAGACACTAAGCAGAGGCAGGTCCTCAATTCAGGAGGTTTTTGTCATTGGCTTGTGGGCTGAACTTAAATTAAAGGATAGAGGGTGACTGGAGCATTCCCTTTCCTTTGTAGGCTTATCTGCCATTGTTATTCTCACAGTTATCACATCTCCATTTAGATTCACAGCTATGACATTTAAATGCAGGATGTTTTTCCTCTCTATTTGAATCCGCTGTCTGCTTTCATTTTACTTATCTCATGTCAGTCATGTTAAATCTCAGCTTTCACATTCTCAACCCTAACTCTTAATCTCACGTGTTAACCCGCTCTCCCATGTCTCCTTATTGTTAGTTGACATTCTCTGGTCTCTTTATAATACAGGTAGGTAGGTGGGACTCTTGAGTTGCAGGTAGCGGTGATTGTTTTGCACCGAAGCCATTTCCTGCCTATACATACGCTCAAACCGTTCAGGCGAACATTATTGGACACTGCAATAAGAATTCAAACAAGTCCGATGTCTGATAGAGGTCACAGAGGGCTCAGACAGCCGAGCCGAAATTGCGAGATCATCAAGATGAAGATAAAAGAGCAATGAGACTGTGTTTGTGATGAGTACTGGAACAGTAGCCTCAAGAGAACGCATGAGCGTGCGGTGTTATCTTCTGAGGAAATGCTTCTTTGGCAGCGTTGCTGCAGGGCTCCTAGACGGAAGTTCTTCGATAGGAGACGTCTGACTCCGTGTTCAATTATCTACAGTGACAGACATAATCACTGTAAAAGGGAAAGACAGTGTGTCAATAAACCAGACAGGAAGACTCTGTGTCATCACTTGCTCGCGAATCACTGATAGCCCTGTTGTATCTGGAATTAATTACAGCCGTGACGCACGAGAGCAGCTTTAAGAGTGGTGCAACAAGCAGAACGTTTCATCTTAAAAATAGATGATCATTTCATAGTGATACAAGCCTGAATGCAGTACTGCACTTTAGCTCTCAGGTTGCTTTTCATCTGCTGGATGATTAGGCTTGTGTGCTTCTTGGTCGAGTTTGTGCATTGGGAAATCTAGTTTATTCCCTGGATGCTGGAGATGGATTGAAGATGGAACAGAAAGGGCTTTCTGGGAATTATTAATACGCTAGTAAATAGCCCTGTCTGTGCTGTAAGGCAAACAAGCACATTGTTTCCTCGGCATGATTAGGCCTGTTCTGTTTAGCAAACTGGGCTACTGAAAGGAGGCACTACGGCGTTTTCTGACGCCGATTTTTAGGTTTGGGAGTTCATGAATGGGATTGCTGACTGACTGCGTGTGACTGGGTAATTTGCGCGTAGGCGGAAAACACCACACACGTCAATCAAAGTGAGGCATGGTCTAGAAGTCCGTTATTAAATTTCAACGTATGCATTGTTAGGAAGCCGACTGCCTGCTGTGAAAAATCCTGAGAAACTTTGCAGTAAAGGTCATCAGCACATTTCTGGTTCATTTGCAATACTGCACCAGCCACCGGAGAGACAGGGAACAGTGTGTTCAGCTAGCGTCTCTACTGTCTCTTCAGACGGGTCCGGTTGTTCTATTGGTTACAGATCAAAGCGGTTTAGAGATGTAGTGTTAAATGTTGATTTGTCCCCAGATGGAGGAAAGGGTCACCGGTAGCATGCAGCTACGAGATTACACTAGTCAGATGACATACCAGGTGTTAAACCCTTCGCTCACAACAACGCTAGGTTAAAAATAGACTCGAACGGTGTACGTTGTATTTTTGATTAATTGGACGATGTCTGCCCAACCTCGTATGTATCTTCTTAAAGCTTTGAAGTATCTACTCTGTGTGTGCTGGCTCCGATAGCAGGCTTTCCCCCCTCTCGCTCTCCCACACACAGACACATATTAACGTACTTTTTCCTTTGTTTCTTTCTCTCACACACATACACAGGACACACATTTCAAAGCGATTGTAAAATGATTTGTGTGTCGAAGAAAAGCTCAAGTCACTGTTCTGGGTCAGGGATTGCCATGGCGTTTGTGTTGCGTATGCCCTCCCATGCTACGCTTTCAGCCATTTAGGTGACTACGCTGCCAACGCTAATACCTTAGCTAGCATGGCAAGAGCAGAAACTTAACTGATTCGCTCAGCACCTGACCTTCTCATAGGCTTTTATGCTCGAGAGAGAAGGGGCGGCAGATTATGATTAATAACTGGGAGGATAAATCGGTTTGTATGAAATTAAAACATGTTCTGCATCATGACTGAGGCCATGTGTAGCATATTAAATATCAAACACGGAGAGAGGTGAATATGCTTAGTGTAATGCAAGGAAAGAGCTCACGTTCCAGGCATATTTTTGTGTCATTTGAGAGATACGAGATACCCTTTAGACAGATGCGACTCTCAACCATGTCTAGGGGATTTCACCCAACAGTCTCTGCACTAGATATGACCAATTCTGCAATTATGAAACATATTTATGTTACATAAGCACTGTTAACCAAAATATTATTACTTCTAGATTGAGATAACAAAGCTCATTTGGTGTCATTTACAGTCCTGTAATTATCGTTCACATCTACAGTCATCTACATAAGCAGACACATTATCATCATATATAGGCTAGCACGCTCTTCTATATCCAGCTAATGTTTATTAGGATGAGAAAGTTCAACCCTGGTGGAAACTGAATGCGCCCATAGATAGCAGGCTTATTATTATTATTAAATTATTGTTTTATACAATGGGTAGTTCCAATCACGCAATCTGATTGGTTGAGAGCTGTTCTCTTTTTCACACCAATTTGTATTACTTTGCTGACGCGTTGCTAAGTAACAAGTGATGCATTGCCAGTAACCGGAAGGTTTATACACACAAATCTCTAGTTGTTTTGTATTTTTTAATTTTGTAAATTAATGGTTGAATTTAACATAACATTTGACATGCAGCATGTTTGGTCAGACTAAAGTCAGCTGGGCTGTTTGATGCACATTCTACAGAGCAGCATTTTTTTTTTCTAACTGCACAATGAGCGGAAATGTGCAAATTAACGTGTACGAATAACACGATTACCCAAATAAAGTTAGTATGTAAATCAACAAACAAACAATTTTTTTAATTCTTAATGATTTTTATTTTTACCTTTTTGTCCTTTTCTTTTCATGTTCACTTATTTGCATTTTTTATTCATTCCAAACTAATACATTTATATTTATTTAACGCTGTGTTGTAGCTGCAATTCTGGGCTTCTATGATTTATTTTCTTTCTTTCTTTTGTAAGAAAAACTGTTCTATAAAAGCAATAGAGCACTTGAGTTTGTGTGCTACCGTGAATAACATGGCTGTGATGATCTACGGCAATTCATGATTAATACATACATGGGTGGGGTATAAACATGCAGTGTGACCTGTTTGTCTGTGCATCCACAGGCAGTCCCATAGCTAGTTGCTGTTCTTATTTAATCTAACTACATAGGTAAGTCAGTTACAAATAATGATTTATGCTGCCGAGTGTGGAGCTGCAACCCTACAGACAGCCCCAGGCTGGAGCTTTGTCATGTTCAGTAGTACAAAATTATTTTTTGTATTAAATATGAACTAAAGCATGTTTTATTTATTAATAACAATTTAGTAATGTATGCAAGTGATGCCTTAAAAACATACAAGGATGCAAATAACAATGAATTTAGAACATTCCTGGTGAAACATATGAGCGCACCCTTTTTAGAGGAAAGGCTTCAACGGCTTTTGCTGAAGCAGTTCCCATAAGCAGGATTTCCAATAAAACCTGAAGCAGCTCGTTTTGGTGAAGGAGAGGCATGTGATTGACAGTACTGCAGCTGGATATGGGTTGCTATGCAGTTTGGGAGTGGGAGTGTGATCTGCGAGTAGGGTTGGTAGCCCAGGGAAACTGCAATGCTGCCATCCCTCCGTTGCCACAGACAGAAGAGCACAGGAAACCACATTAGGCAAGCCAAGGAAGAGGACAAGGCTGTAACATAATAATGCCATATTAATACAGGCACACTGAGGATCTCTTATAACCACCAATCTGCCTGCTCTCTGTGCACAAGGTCGATCTTAGGGTTCAATCAATATTTAGTCTTGATGGGATGCATTCGTTAGCTCCAGTTTTGGATGAGCGAACATAAATTTTTGTCTGAGGCAAACAGTATCTGTATAATCATTCTGAGACATCGGTTCAGACCCACAAATAATAATTAGTTGTCTCAACATGGAATAAGGAGAAAGTAATAGATGCATCATAATAATAATAATAATAATAATAATAATGAAAAGTATACTAATAACAAGAAAATAACCAAAGTTTAATATAATCTCAATTGTTATTAACCACTAACAGCAACAATAGAGAAGCTTCAGTTTGTAGTCTTCTTTTGGCTTTATATATTATATATATTTAGCAGCTGATTACACAGAATCAGTAGGCGTGTTATTAAATATCACTACTGAAGACTTCTGTTTTATTCCTTCCAGTAGAAAAAGAGATTCTGGCTAGGTCAGCTACATCCCAAACTGCAACTATACCACACACTATGGTTATAAATAGTAAACCATTATATAAAGTAACAGACTGTGGTGTACTATTTTGACCAACCATTCTTGTATAGTGTTATGCAATTCCCAACACCAGTGGTTGTCTAACCAGACTGACAGTTTATGAAGCTTTCTGTCATGGATGCTTTTGACAAACCATTGGTCTGCTCTATTTCTAGCTCCAGGTTCATGTTCCTGGTCAGTACATATAGTACAGATCACCTGGCAGTGACAACAACAAAATATGGACGACCGATTTGTTACCGTATCGTGCCTACAACACTGCCTAAGCGAAAAGCGCTCTTGATAGAAAATTGAGACTAGAATAAGAATATATATA
>JAOVVF010000047.1:18005284-18015405 GCA_028565595.1 Duopalatinus emarginatus
TAAACCGAAATTCAACCTGAAATTCTTTGCTTACAAAGGTTTAAATAAGCACCTTATTTGAATTGTGAATACAGGTCTTCATGTTCTATATAAAGTCCCTTTTCGTCTTTTTTTTTTTTTTTTTAAGTTAAAGCCATTTTGTTAATCATGTATAAAACTACAAGTCTAGGACAATCCACAGTGGCCAAGAAAGCCCATCACACTGCATGTTAAAAATGCACTGCAGATTCTTAAAACTCAGCAACACCAGAATAAAAGCACATTCATCAATACCTCACCATCTGTAATACTTTAAGTGAAGACACTGAGAATACCCAAACACGCTGCAAATACTGAAAACACTTGCAGCTTTCAAAACACATGCCAAAAAGACTACACAACAGAAGTGTTTGAGTCACACTTAAAGTGGACGGAACTATTCAGTTATATTACATTTAATTCCACCTTAAAAAGTGCACAGTGAGTAGTTAAAAGTAAGTTGTCGGTTTATTAATGGATACAGTCGGTTCGTCACGCTCATATTCCGTTCTACCTTAAAAAAGTCGGCACTGAGTGGTTAAAATTGAGTTTACAGTGATTAGTTAAAAGTAAGTTGTCTGTTTATTAATGAAGATACAGTCAATTTATTAAGGAGGAATTAAAAATAAACACAAGAAACTATATTTATTAATAAACAGATAAAAGCTCACCCTCGAATGGTTCCGTCTACTTTTTCCATGTGTTTCCGGAGTTGCATATGTTTTCAGTATTTGCAGCGTGTTTGGTTAATGTTGTGCAGGTGTTGTCATTGTGAGCTTGTGTTTTGTGAATTAGCAGTGCCATTTTAACTTGAAATGCAATGGGCTTTCTTAGCCATTTTTTTCCCCCAACACACAGTTGGATAAACTGCAACAGAGGATCAAAAGATCAAAATCAGAGCTGAAACATGTCAAGAAAACTTGAGTTGCTGATTTGTTGATCTGTTCCAGTACCGAACTTTTTTCAAGTACTTACTACTGTCTACTGAAATCCTTTTTTGTGAATAAGGCTCCTGTGTAAAGATTTCAGAGTTCAGCTTTGGCAGTCTGCTGCTCTACAGGGTTGTATGTGTTGTGCATGATAACAGAAAGAACAAATATACTGCCTGTAACATAACTAACAGTTGCTTATGGTTGTCGCTCTGTGTGTGTGTGTGTGTGTGTTTTTAGGGGAGACTGTACCAGAGTACCAGATGGCTTTTCAGGCAGAGGTAGGAAACCACCCATCCTTTGAGGACATGCAGGTTCTGGTTTCCCGAGAAAAACAGAGGCCAAAGTTCCCTGAAGCTTGGAAAGAGAACAGTCTGGTGAGAGGGCATTCGTGTTCTGTTCAGTTTGTGTAAGAAAAACAGCCTTATTTCTGGCACCCTACTGTGCGTCAAATCATCATAGCAACACGGTGTCTAAATTGACGTCTTTCAGTACTGGAGTTGAAAAAGCTCTCTGCTGAGTATTTGTATCTGAGCTGCAGGTAATAGTGCAAACTGCAAGCACAGAAGACTGCTGGGAATTAATGTGTTTATGTGTATGCAGAATACAAAATTATTTGTATGAGACTATGAGGCTGTTTTACAGGGGATGATTGTGTACAGTTTTAATTTCTCTTTCTCCTGACGTCTGTTATCAGGCGGTTCGTTCACTCAAGGAAACGATGGAGGACTGTTGGGATCAGGACGCAGAGGCTCGTTTAACGGCTCAGTGTGCAGAGGAACGCATGGCAGAGCTTCTCCTTATCTGGGACAGGAACAAGTCAGTCAGCCCCACTGTCAACCCAATGAGCACAGCGCTTCAGAATGAGAGGTCTGTTAAGACACAATGACACACACACACATTTACACAGCAGTTTATTAGGAACACCTGTGCACCTGCCAATTTATGCAGTTATGCAGTCATTCAGCAGTGCAATGCAGCAAAATAATTTAAAATTATACAGGTCAGGGGCTTCAGTTGTGTGTCAAGCAAACATCAGTATAGGGGAAATGTGATCTCTGTAACTTTAACTGTGGCATGCTGGTTCACTGGGATGCTGAAAAAAATTGATTATTTAAAGGATCATGGTTCCTAGTCCTGGCGATTCTGAATCGTTTAAAATGCCCAAAAATTGATTTTAAAATCTGTTTAAGGTAACTTAATAAGCATACTTAATATCGCATTAGGTGTCCTCTTGGCCACCGTAGAAGAGGGCTGTCTAGGCCACCGTACAGCAAGCTAGCTCCCTTTGTTTGAATAGAGTCCGCTAGCATGGACTCCATTCAGACAAAATTATACAAAATATAAATGCTGTAATGCACTATGAAAAGTGTGTATTTTATTTTCAGTTAAAGGTTAATGCACTATGGTAGACTTAAGTCTGTTTACTTTTGTATTAATATAATTTGAGTTGTTTATTCATTGATACTGACCTAATACTGGTCATTTAAGTTACAGAATTTTATGCACAATCCTATTTTTGGTATAAATATAAAATGATGCAAAAAGATTTGATACAGTAAGGAACCTAAAAGAATTGTTTTAAATAAATACTTTTCTATAAACCTAGTATTTCAGAAACTGCTGATTTCCTGGGATTTTCACACACACCAGTCTATAGAGTTTATACAGAATGCTGAACAATAAGAAACACATCCTGCATGCAGAGGATCTGCAGACTGGAACACCTTGTTATGGAAAGAGACTGGTCTGAGCTGACAGGAAGTCTGTAGTAACTCACATAAGCACTCTTTATAACTGTGATGAGTAGAAAAGCATCACAGAATCCACAGCACACTGAACCTTGATGTAGATCTAAATGTACATTAGAAGAAGACTGCATCAGGTTTCACAGTTAAAGACTAATCAGTATGGGTTAGTCTGTGTCTTTGATAGCCTCATATTCCTGTTCTTAGCTGGCAGGAGTGTAACCTAATGTGGTCTTGTGCTGTTGTGGCCCCTCACCTGCAAGGTTGGATTGTTTTTTTTGTTTTGTTTTGTTTTGTTTTTTTTGCATCAACAATGCAATTTTGTGTAAACTCTAGAGGCTGTTCCAGAGAGACCAGCAGTGTATGAACTACTCAGCCAGCCATCCTGTCTCGTAGCAACATCCAACATTTCTCCTGTTTTAACTCTCTTGCTTTTTGCCCCATTGTAGGAACCTCACCCACAGCCGCAGAGTTCCAAAGATGGGGCCTTACCCAGACTACTCCTCCTCCTCATACATCGAGGACCACGATGGCATGGTGAAGAACCTTCCTGGAGACATGTCCACCTCGGGCACATCTTCAGTGAGCGGCATTGCTTTGACTGGCCCTGGCACAGGGGGCACTGTTGAAAAGAACAGGAACTCCATAAACTATGAGAGACAGCAGGCCCAAGCACAGGCACGTCTCCCAAGCCCCGAGTCCAGCGGAGCCAGTCTGTCCACTAGCACGACCACCACCACAGCAGGCCTCACCCCCAGCACAGTCATGTCCACCATCTCTGAATCAGCCCCCTCTGAAGAGGCTGGAGCAGGCCCAAGTATGCCAGTCTGTCTGCAGCTTACCCAGGAAGACCTGGAGACCACCAAGCTGGACCCCAAGGAGGTGGACAAGAACCTGAAGGAGAGCTCTGACGAGAACTTGATGGAGCATTCTCAAAAGCAATTCAGTGCTCCGGACCCGCTCAGCACAGGCAGTTCTAGCCTGCTCTACCCGTTTATAAAGTTAGCAGCCGAGGTGAGTGCAGGTGCTGGAGGCGGGCATCAGGCTGAATTCGGTGCAGGCAGTGGTGCCTCTCTTGATGCCCCACCCACCATGTTTCCCCTTCCAAAACAACAGAATCTCCCCAAGAGGCCCACCAGCTTGGCTCTGGGCTCCAAAAATCCCAGCAAGGAATCTTCATCGTCCCGGCTCAAGTTTGGCAGACACAAGTCTAACCTGAAGCAGGTGGAGACAGGTGTGGCTAAGATGAATGTGGTGGCGGCAGCAGAGCCTCATCCAGTCATGCTAACCAATAATGGACCCGGAGTGAGAAGTGGAGCTGGGGTGCACCTGCTTAATGGCTACGCAGGCGGTACCAGTAGTGCCAGCAGCTCCTTTGGGAACACAAACCCAGTCGGGCCACAGGGTGAGGGAGGTGGCCAGCCACTGCTTCAGAGCCAGCTAAGTGGGGATGACATCCGGCTAAACATAAACATCAACTCCAGTCCTGACGAGCATGAGCCCCTGCTGCGCCGAGACCACACAGGCCGCAGCAACTCCAACAACAACAACAACAGCAACATCCACACCGCAGTTTCTGCCGCGGCAGGCCCAACAAGTGCAATACCTGCAGGACCTGCTCCACCAGAGCTGCAGTTACTGCAAATGAAGGAAGCTCCTCTGAGGCAGAGCAAGCCCAGGAGACCAGAGAGACCCAACTCCCTGGACCTGTCAACCACTGCACAGGACTCCTCTCTATCAGGTGAAGCCCTTTTTACCTGCTGTCACGTATTTTCATTTCGTACTCTTTGTGATCATGGTTTTTCTGTGACCATGGTTTTTCTGTGTCCATGGTTGCCTTGCATGCTTTTTCTGAATATATGTGCTTATGGAAGGACATTACTGCTGCTGGAAAGACTGAAAAGTGCTAAAAATGGTTAAAATGTCATCCTACTATTTAATACATATGTCTTGTCAGTCTTCAGTACATTTGAATGAAGGAAAATTTGTTAGGAACTTTGTTAAACTTTGTTGGTGTTGGTTTTCCTGTAACAGCATGCCCTGTTGTGTTTTATTCATGCATAGTATATGAATAATGAATTACTATGAATCCTCACTAGCCTGCTAATGGAGGGCATAACCGATAGAAGTGCCAACAGAGCACTCTCACTAATCTAGCTACTGTGACTCAACACATAAGTGACATGATTAACCAAAGTAGTTTACTTAACATTTGTACATGGCTTAATGGTAATGGTTAAAAAATTCCAGTCTCGTGACTGGAAGGTCCCAGGTTTGATCCCCACATAGTCTGAGACACGACTGAAGCGCCCTTGAGCAAGACACCTAACCTCGCAACTGCTCCCTGGGTGCAGTGGTTTAGGGCTGGCTGTCCCTCTGCTCCGGGCAAGTGTGTTTACTGCCACCTAGTGTTTACTGGTGTTTGTGTGTGTGTAGGTTAAATGCAGAGGTCACATTCCTCTGTGTGCAAGCGCAGTAGGCAGATAGTTCACTTTCACTTCATCATTTTTGCTTGGAGGCTGCTTAGCACATTGACCTCCACTTTAGGCCTAGGGTGAGGCAACATGGCCTATATGACATCCCATTCTGAATCCACAGACATTAATATAGAGTTGGCTTTGCAGCAGTAACAGCTTTCACTCTTCTGGAAAGGCTTTCTACAAGATTCTGGAATGTGTCTGGAAGAATTATTGCCCATTCGTCCTGAAGAGTTTGGTGTGGAAGAACTTGACTGGCCCACACAGATCTTAAGCCCATCAAACACCTTTTAGGTGAACTAGAATGAAGACTCAGAGCCAGGCCCTTTCTTGTCCAACATCAGTGTCTGACCTTACAAATGCTCTGTATGTCTCACACACTCCCCCAGGAGAGTGGTCTGGATTAGCAGAGCTTTAAACACTTTACAATACATTTTGTACTCTATGTCCTCTATAGTCATTTATTTTATCCCATGTAGACAAAGCCGCAGTATATCTAGTACATCCATATCACTCCCTCTTATTCAGGTCTGTTTAATTACTTTCCTTTTATCAGCCCTGGGACAGTGGCATGGCATTAGTCTTGAGCCCTTTGACAAATAATTTGTACTTTCCATATTGCCAGCTGTTTTTAGAAACTAAATTCTGACCTTCAAATGAAAGTGAATGTATTATCTTTAATACTAAATGTACAGCTACATCATTTTGTTGCCTGAATAATAGTTTTTGAATCTTTTCACTGAAGCCAGACGCACACTGTAGAATAGAGATTTTCTTACTGGATAAACCCAACTTTCAGTCTACAATGGTACATTTTTGAAGCCTGCCTATTCATACGTCCAAGGTAAACGAATAAGATGAATAATATTATGCTGCATCATTATATCCTTTTGACCACTTCCCTAATCCATATCTCCACTTGTGAGCATACTGCAGGTTTATCTCTCCTGTTCTTTCTCACTCTCTCTCCCTCTCTCTCTGTAACTCTTTTTTTTCTGGCTCTGTGCCTTTACATTTTTTTTTTTTTTTTACCAAGTGTGCGTGCCAGTATGCCTACAAGCAACATCCTGTAGAGATAGACCCCTGTGTGTGTTCCTGCACTCAGTGTCCTTCTCTAACTGCCATCTCTAATTAGCACTACCTCTTTATTCAACAAGAGAAAGCTGGTCTCTTTCTTTCTCTCTCTCTCTTCTCCTCTCTGTTCGCGTTTTCCTCTTGTTTGCCTGTAGTGGAAAGGGAGGGAAACTTCTCTGGACTGATAAGGTTTCAGAGAACATTCTGCTGCAGTAAACAACGATAACATACAGTGTATGTAGAGAGATGGGAGTGCAGTACAACAATACCAAATAACATGGCACAACTGGATGGTATAGGAAGCCTGTGCTAAAGATTTGAACCAAAGACAGCTGTGGTTTATTCACATTGCAGATGCTCATGATTCTTATATTATATATAATGTATAGTGGTGGGAAAAAAATTTCATAAACCAGGTGAATGTACAACGAAAAACAAAAATAGTAAGACAACATATAGTTGCGGTTGCAATTTCTGCCACATACACAGCCATGAGGTGACCGATTATGGGCGTGTATGTGTATTTTACGGCTTGTTTTTTGCTTTCTGTATTTAACACGGGATGGGATACCCACTTCCTGCAATCAAAGAGTAGTCCCATATATATTTAGCATGGTGACAGACAGCTCCATGCTGCCAGAATACAGGCCACAACCTTGATTACACCATTTTGACGCCAGCGTAGTCCATTATGCATACATTAGACATATTATTCACAGTTTTCTGCATGGTACTGAACGACATAAACAAAACCAGTTACTTGGACTGATTAGCCTCTATTGAAATGTCATTTAAGGATATCTTGATTTTATTTCTTCTCCTGTTTCTTTATTTATTTTGCCACTGGTTTTTCACCTAACGGATATATTTAGAGCGGAATTTGTTTGATTTCAGGTTACAAGATTGCTCAAAAAACATTAAAAAAATATTTCTGTGATATGTTAAAAAATGACATTAGCATGTTAAGTATATCACTTCACAAGTATATCACCCCAAACACTGGTGCAGACGAGTGTATAAAAATACATAGGTGGTGGCTCTATAATGGCATGGGGTTTGTATAACTGGCATTCCATGGCACATCTACAAACATCTCGGACAGGTAAACGCCATGTGTGCCTCCTTTTTGGCGCATTACACCAGTTCATGTCCTGCATTTATTTTGATGGGTTTGGCCTCTTTCAACATGAACATGCACAATCTAGATACAACAAATTATGGTTAGAGGTTTAAGGTTTTACCAATGACACCAAAGGTTTTAGTGTTATTCAACACATCTGCGATGCCATGCAACACGCTGTGGAACACAGAAATTGTGAAGCATGGCGTTTATTTAAATTTTACTTACAGCATTTGGCCGACGCTCTTATCCAGAGCGACTTACAAGGTTTATGGTATTACAGGTAGGCCAATGTAGTGTTAGGAGTCTTGCCCTAGGACCCTTATTGGTGTAGCACAGACTGATTGCCCAGACTGGGAATCGAACCCAGGTCTCTCACATAGGAGCCAATAATGTTACCAGTGTACCACACTAACCACATTGGTCACCTCCTACAGAAGATTTCCATAAACTTGTGTGGTGCATGCCTTGTGGGGTGCCTGCCAAGTATTGGATTGGTGTACCGCTAGCGTTCCATGGCATTCCAGATGTGTTTGATAATGTTGAGATCTGGTGACTTGGAGGTGGGAATGGCAAAACCCCAAACTCAGGTGAGTGGTGTTCTAACCGTAATTTGGTGTCTCTAGAGCCGCATTGTCCTGGTGAAAGAGGCCTAACCCATCAGTACATATGCAGGACGTGAACGGGTGTCCGAAAGG
The DNA here is from genome assembly GCA_028565595.1 of Duopalatinus emarginatus. NCBI lineage: Eukaryota > Metazoa > Chordata > Actinopteri > Siluriformes > Pimelodidae > Duopalatinus > Duopalatinus emarginatus. Next base: position 18,013,349 of record JAOVVF010000047.1, read on the forward strand.
AGGCAGAAACTTAATTTATAGACATACCAGGGGTCCAGTGGAGTGCCAACTGAACAAACCCTTCACCTTTATAAATCCGCCACACACTTATGTATTTTGCATAGGCTTGTCTGTACCTGCTTTTCTGACACTTTACTGTATATTCTGCATCAGAATGTAAACTGGTATTAATTCCCATGGATGCTAGTCACTGTTGTGGAATAATATGCAAGTGTGTTTGCAAACTTGGTTATGCAGTTAGCTAAATTCTCCTCTCTCTTTCTTTCTCCTGAAGGTGAGAACTCCTCTCAGGAGGGAAAAGCTGCATCGGCTGAGAAGATAAAGAGACGCGTGAAGACTCCGTACTCACTGAAGCGGTGGCGCCCCTCCACGTGGGTCATTTCTACAGATACGTTGGACGGAGAGGTCAACAACAATGGGGCAGCTGGAGCGCAGGGTGCAGCAGGAGCCACTCGCTCTAAATCCAGCACTGCCGTGTTCCTGGTCGGAGGGGGAACCGCCACGGCAACCCTCTCCTCTGACCCGCCTGGCATGACCTGCCTATAAACTTTTACCCTGCTGAGAAACGGCCACAAGCAGCTTATTGATACTGGAGGGTTTGGCAGCATGTTAGAGGAGGAAGAGAAAACAGTTTTCTAAGATACGATTTGCAAGCACTTAACATCGTGGTATTTCTTGAAATTCTCTGACCTTTTATTTTTGTTTTTTCGTTTTTTTTTTCCTTTTTTTGAAGTAATTGCTTTAAAACGAACCCAGCTATGCAGCATCATTGGCTTAAAATGCTTCCATTATTTTTGTTGTCCCGTTGTAAATCAGAGTATGATTGTGTCTGGTTGTTTGATCATTACTTTGTTGTATTTGTTGCACTTTTTTTATAATCATTATTTTAATCACATAGTTATGTCTGATTTCTTGGACCGTGTTTAAATCTGGTCTTAAAACTTGAAAAAAAATGGAAAAAAAGATGACAATTTGTTGATTTAACAATCATGCTAGTCTGCTTTTATGGACATAATAATGAAATCTAGTCCATATAAAAGTTGATAGATAAGGCAGTGGTCTCTAAGATCTTTGACTGCAATCGCATCTGTTATGTTTTATGCATAGTACATTCAAGCATTTGTTGTATGTAATATATACATGTATCCCCCATTTTTGTATTACATTCTAAAATGTGCAATAGGCTTTAGCTTTGAGGTGCTTTTCAATACTTTTAATTGTGTTCTATATTTTGCAGCATTTTCCATTTTTATTAACATTACATTGTAAACTAAACTGTGCACTTACCTGCAAACTTCTATCCTTTAACTGCCACTGTCTGCAGTTAAGCAACATCTCATCAATGACAATCCCTTCTTATCAATCCTGAAAGGGGAAAGGGTAAAATGATTTAAGCGTGTGTGCGTGCACGCTTGTCTCCCTCGTTGGAGATGCACAACAAAAGGACAGTTGGAAAAAAACTGCAAGCTTTAAAGGATGGAGGAATTCTGTTACAGTCTCAATCAAGCTCTATCTCAGTCTGATCTCTGGAATAATGTTCTCCCTTATTGACAGACGCTGAAGTACAAACATCACTCATTTGTTTTAAAAAGACATGGACTAGGTTTCTGCAGGTGTGGATCTACATGAGCATGTCTGCGTTATTAGTCTGACGTGTCACTCTGTGCATACGGATCTGTGCGAGAGCACTAGATCGGCCGTGACCTGTAACTTCCTACTACCGCAGAGGACTCGTATGAGAAACCGGACATGTGGCTTAGGTTAGTTGTTGCTCTCTGCATTCCAGTCACAAACAGCACCATGGACACCAAGTATGTACTTCAAATGTAATTTATATCTAATGTTACATTACATCGACCTGGAGCGAAATGTGTACATTGTTGTTTGTATTACAGCTACATAAGTTCATTTTCAACCTCTGCTTATGAAAGCAGTACTGAAATGACATGGTCAATTGTGGTCAAATCTCTCAGATGTCAGAGTAATCTTGAATTGGTGGTTAGCTTTCATTTCATTATGCATACAATCATACAGTCAGAGGGAGACTGGGTCTAGAT
>JAOVVF010000047.1:18047509-18062010 GCA_028565595.1 Duopalatinus emarginatus
GGGGGGGGGGGGAGAGGGAGAGGGAGAGAGAGGGAGAGAGAGAGAGAGTGAGAGTGAGAGTGAGAGTGAGAGAGAGAGAGAGAGGGGTGGATGATTTCTGGGACAGGCAGAGCTGAAGGGGGAGGAAGAAACCAAGAGAGGGTGTGGAATGTGGGAATGGTAGAAATGGAGAGAGGAGAGGAACTCAGTGAAGGGAGGGAGCTGAGGAAGCGAGGCAATCACAGAGCATGAGCTGAGGACTGCACAGAGCAGAGGGGGTGGAAGCACAGAAACTGTAGGAAGACGAGAAAGTCCTGCTCTTAAGATGACCGGAAGTCGTCTCTCCAAAAAGGTGACGTTCTTCTTTTTTGCCATCTGATTCAGATGTGGTCACTGAAGTCCGGCATGTACACGTGTTAGATGTGACGTGTGAATTTGTCCAGTTTGTCTCTATATGTCTGAATATAGCCAGGAGCTCTGTGGCTCAGCAAATCAGATCCCAGTATCAGAAGTCTGCCAGGGAGACGACGTTACATAACTCTGGGATCTGCAGAGAAAACACAACACTGTGCTGCAATGATAGCCTGCAGTCTGTGTGTCTATGCAGATTTAGTGTGCTGTCACATGCACCTCTGTTAGCATGTGCTTATTATACAGTGATAAACATTTGTGTGTGGAGTGGAGTGTTTTTCACAGTCATCAAGGATTCCTTTATTATTTCCTCACTACACACACACACACACACACGCGCGCGCGCGCACACACACACACACACACACACACACACACACATACACATACACATACACATACACACATACACATGACCAGTGCAGTCTCCTACACCTGAGTAGTAGGAGACTGCAGTCTCAGAACGCATAAATGTGCTTTCACACGTTATTCCGCTTTCTGTTTACACACTTCATCATCGCTCTGCTCTGGATGTTTGTTTTACAGGCTCCCATCCCAAAGAGCATCCTGATCCCCATTCCCATCTCCAAGTCCTCTGTCTCGCGCTTCCGCAACAGCGTTGAGGGCCTCAACCAGGAGATCGAGCGCATAATTATCCGAGACTCAGGAGACAAAGACGAACAGTTTATTGTGAGTAGCAGTCGCTGTTGTGTCGTTAAACAAATTTTTGCCTGACACTGGGAGCTCTTGGGCTTCCAGCATGGATTTTATATGGCTTTGACTTAGTCGCACTGTACAGGTACAGATCAGGTACTCTTAGGACAAAACATGCAGATTACATGGTCAACTCAGCTCACCCATGATGTTTAAACTGTATGCCGCTTGAGTTGCATAAGCACCTTTATTTTGGCTAGGGCTGGAGCTGAATTCTGGGCTAGAAGTTTTCGAGCAAAACACCTAAAATCAGTGATCCATTCCATGGCAATATGTTAAGTTTTGCCCATTAGCAACATTATCTGAGTTATCATTATCTGAGGCCCTTGTACCACCTATAACTGCAGCACCACTGCTCGACTGAGCCTGCTAACATCATCGTGTGTATCGTTCCCCTTTCCGCAGCCTCAGGATGCCCCTGACGGGCACCGCGCGCCTCCTCCACTGTGCCAGCGCAGCGCCAGCTCCCGCAGCATCGACACACAGACGCCCTCAGGCATCACTGTGGCCAGCAGCCATAGCAACAGCAGCAGCCGATCCCAGTCTGTCTCACCAGCTTTTCTGAGCGTGCCCAATGAACCCTGCAGTGACAGTCCCTCTCCCAATGAGGAAACACTCAGCGATTGTCGTGATAAAGGTACACACACACACACACACACACACACGCACACACATGTCATATCCTCCCTTACACACCCTGTATACTCTGTGTTTACTAGTGGCAGGTTCCCACTATAGTATTAATTTTAGGTAGTGGAGTTATATAAAAACAGGAAATCAGGCTTAATTTTAGTTCTTTAATTACAGGAACTACTTTCTTCCTTTAGGATAGGTAGAGATCTAACCCTCCTGACCTGCCATTTGTAATACATTTAGCTAAAACAAACAAGTGATTTCTCCAGCTTGTTTTATACCAGAGCACAACCAGAAACAAGAAATGTTTGACCTCCTTTTGTTTTTACACAAGTGGTGGGTCAGAGAGTGTTTTAGACATGCACCCAATGACTTGCTGCTTAGAACAACAGCAACAAAAAAAAAAAAAAAAAAAAAGACTTAACCCAGCAGACTGGAGCTAGCTAATCTATAATAAGAGCTGGTGTTAAAAGCTAGAATGAAGTGTTTTTGTTTGCTTTCACTGTTTGCAGAAATGCCATCTTTTATATGCAGTTCATGTGCTATGCATCATGACAGAAATGCAAATAAGGAACATGTTCAGTAACTATTTGTTTTTTCGTTGTTTTTCAGTGTCTCGTCTCACTGGTTTTAACACGCTTAAGGCTAAGCAGGCATCCACTGGGAAACTAACCGTAATATGTACTCTGCCAACAGATTTGACTCCTGGATCTCCCCTGCCCAAGTACGCATCTTCTCCCAAGCCTAACAACAGCTACATGTTCAAACGTGAGCCTCCTGAGGGCTGCGAGCGTGTCAAGGTCTTCACAGAGGAAACACAGTCAGTACTCCTCCTGATACCTTCTTTACTGTCTCTCTCTCTCTCTCTCTCTCTCTCTCTCTCTCTCTCTCTCTTCCTCTCTCTCTCTCTCGTCCTTACTCTCTTTTTCTCTTTCCCACGTTTGTTTTTTGTTCTTTGTGCATCTGTTGGTCCTTGAAGTGATGACTCTGTATAGCTTTGATAGTGTCCTCAAAGCTGACTCTGTGTTTTTGACTGATTCTCACCGTCCTCTCTGCTTGTGCCTCTCAGGGCCAAACCTCCGCGTGAGATCCCGCAGTTCCTGTGCCCAGACAGAAACAAGGTCAACTTCATCCCCAACAGCGGCTCGGCGTTCTGCCTGGTCAGCATTCTCAAACCGCACAGTCTGATGAGTGTCCCCGCTGAGGCTGAACAGAGAGTGTCCCGTGGCACCAGCATGCTCTCCCAGTAGCCTTCCTCGTCTTCTTCCTCTATCTCCTCCTCATCCTGCCTCGCACCACACGTAGGAGACACAGAGACCTTGATATGCAATCAATCAAACAATCAAGTTACCTGGCAATCCTGACCCCCCCCTCCTCAACTCCCCCAACCCCAAACTAAGCACAGCACATGTTATAAATCAAACTTAAAAAAAAAAAGAAGTCAAACAACAAAAGAAAAGAAAAAGTAGGGCTCTATTTTGGTAACACTGCTTATATTTGATAAGATAATGACATTTGCTATTTGCTATGCAGCTTTTTAGGTCAGTACTTGTACTACTTAAGGACCAGGAGGACATGTTTTGTGAGGGTTTGTGATAAGCATAGATATATTTTTATTGTTCCTCTACCTTTGATAGATACGAGTGAGTGGAGACGTGTGGATGAAAATATTTTGTATCTCTTATAGGACACACACGCAAATAAAGTATCCACTCATCGTTCTTCCTTCTTCACTCTGAGCGTGAGGCTTGAGAGACTGAGAAAATGTATTGTTTTCTAATAGCTTGCGGTGTATCTCTTTTAGAGAACTGGATCTTTCATAGGGTTAGAACAGTGCATCATTGAATACAAATGATATCTGAATATTTTGGATGATCAGACAAGACCGAGAGACCCGGTATGTAGACGCCGGGTTGATGAAGGCCTCTGTCTTAGTGAGTGTTTTTTGGCCTGTGCCCCTCTGTCTGTTTGGACCATGAGGCAGACAGCAGGAGAGACCAATATCAGACAGGATGAACTCCGCTGCCCCTTTACCCCCAGCTCCCTCCCCCCTTCCCAGTGGTCTGTGAGAGGATCGGAAAGTGCGGACAAGATAAGAGAAGATCGAGTACGCTCTGTGCTCCGTGTGTGACTCTTTCTGACTCAAGACTGGCAGACAGCCGCACGAGAGCTCACGTGGCCGTAGAGCGCGTTTCAAACAAATTTGGGTCCAAACGCTGAACTTCAAACACATCAGGGAACAAAGAGTGTGTGAGAGAGAGAGAGAGAGAGCGAGAGAAAAGAAGAGAGATGCAGTGCTGAGAACATGATGAATTAAGTGTGTTCGTGTGCATGCGAGCGAGTTTGTGTACTCTCTTCTCGCACTCACTGACCGATAAGACTGAGACTGTTGAACCGAAGGCGCTGTGACACTGAGAGAGAGAAATCTGGAATACGAAGTTGAAACGGACGGATATGTAACGTCACAGGATTTTGCTTTAGACTGTATATTTGACGAACAGTTGGAATATGATTGAACTGCGTAGGACTTTGACCGTCAAATCACAATTAGTTATAATAATTCAGTCCAAAAGACTTTTCGTTCAGAAACCCTGCATACTTCACGTGGCCCATATTAACCTAACAGGTGCACTATCATGTCATACATTGTCTTTATAAAGGTATCAGTCATACCTTAAGCGCACAATTCATACTTCTGCATGCAGACTTTCAGCTTTTAGTTTTCATCTTTCTCAGATATAATAAAAAAAACCCAAACAAACAGACAAATCCGAAACGTGTAAAATTGTGACCGTTCCCCATCACTGGCAGCTTTTTGGCCACGTCTCTTTCCCTCAGTGTCACAGAGCCGACTGTAATAATAAGTACTGCTTGCCAAGTGTCTGTCATTCATGTTCTCATGTATTCTGTAGACATTTCACTTTCTTTTGTGTTTAACGTTAACAACGTCATCAACTATTGGCTGAAAGGCAATAAGAGCAGGCTGTTATGATCACTCTGTTATCCTGTCCAAAGAAAATGGCTGCTGTTGAAGCCAGGAGGAAAGAGTGAGGCGGTATAAAACAATTCAGACACACTGTTTACTGTATCTGCAGTATCAGTAAAAAAAAAAGCATCATCAGGCTCATACATGTGTAAAGTTCTAATAAAGACCAAAGGCCGTGGAGTGCCTGCTTCAGTACATCACACTAGTGGCTTGGTTTCTGACCTTCACACGTTCCCTTGTTTATTGAGTAGGCCTGGGTTTGGGCTCAAGCTTTTGGGTGGAGCCCCGACACACTTCTGTAGTATTGGGGTCCGTTTTTTTTGTTTTTGTTTTGTTTTCTGTTCACGACTGTTATTAAGGTATTATTTTGTGCTTTAAATAAAAAAAAAAACAATGAACTTGAAAAAAAAAATAAAAGTCGCACTTTTTGCCAGTGTTGCAGTTCAATTAGGCCCCATGTGGCTCATAGCTTTGAACACCTACCATTTCTAACTCTTACAAGGTCTTAATCATCTGAAATCAGCTGATGGTTATCGCTGTAGGTCTGTACTCAGGAATGTACGAACGTTAAGCTCTTCCCCACAACTACAAAATATTAACAGTTCTCTGGTTTGAAACATGGATGATGTATCTGCTTAGTATATGTGCCTATATTTAAGTAGAGTATGCTCAGTGTAGAGACAATGTTAATGCATTTTTATAAGAATGGTGGCCTTCGTTTTCTCTTTCTGATTAGTGGATTTGTTAGTTTGAAAGAATGTGGAGAATGAGAGTGTCCTACGTGGGTTGGATTACATTTCCACGCTTATACACACTTGGAGAAACTAGACAAGATGATCAGATTAGACTCGTGTTTTAGTGAGTTCTCTTCATGTTGCACATTTAGGTCTGCTCAGACACAGCTTAAACACTGTTGTGTAGGCCTCTAATCTCTTACTCTGTAGGAGATATCTGTCTGTTCTGTTCTTTTCGTGCTTTGTTTTATTCCCATACAGTTCATGTACTCCATAATGTTCCTCTGGCTGTATGTAACTGAAAAAATAAAGTTGCAGCTGCTCCAAATATAAAGCATGAGGTGTTGGTGTTTTTTGTTTTTTTGTTTTTTTCTTTCCCGTTGTTGTTCGTGTCCAGCTGGGTGGAGATCAGTGTATTTTCCAATGACCTGAAAGTAAGCTTGGCTTTATTAAATGATCTGAATCATGATTGCATGTCAGAAGTGCTAATCCGAAAGTCCAAAGACATTCCAAGAATGCTGAACAGGATCATTAGAGCTGTGGTTCTGACCCTGAAATGAGCAGAGATCTCAAGTCGTGTAAGGCTGTTTCTTTTGGCACCGGGGTTCATAAAGACAAACATAACACTTCCAGCATGTTTTCAGAAGAACTCACACATGCCACCTAGTGGAACAACACAACAGCTCTCGTGTCATGAGGTTCAGTTTGATAAAGAAATCCCTGAATGGCAAATAAATATGATCTTCAAAAGTGTCCATGACATCATGAAAATCAGAGTTGACTTTTTCATCAACATGTTGGTCAGTTTTCACAATGTTGTTTGACTTGCTGTTGTTGGAGGCACCAGAGGGAACTTATCACTACTTAGTGATCGCTTTAGTCCTTTAGTCTATCCATCTCCTTAACCTACACTCAACTCGACAGCTTCCTGATTTAACTCTCTACAGCTGCATTGTACAGCTGCATTGTATTCTGAAGTTTGGACTCCACTGTTCGCTGTCCCAAGTTTTGTTGACCCTAAACATCACTGTAAAGCACTGCAAAATGGGGAGTTTGTAAAGAAGCTCTTACTCAGGTTGTTTTCAGATGAACCAGAACGCTATACCTTATATCGATTTCGTTTACTTTAGCATAGTGTACACTTATGTGCCGGAAAAACTGGTACACTGGTAATTTTATAGAGTTTAGCTGTTTAGCTGGCATTATGTGGGACCCCTGGTACATCTACAAGTGTCTCTGAAAGGTGAACACTATGTATAAGTTACACCTGTTCGTGTCCTGTATTCATTCTGCTGGGTTTGGCCTCTTCCAACATGACAATTCCTACACCTTGTGGATCGTTCTGCAGGAAGTGTGGTGTTCATAGCCTTCAGAATGTTTCTACAAGCTTGTGGAGTCTGTGCCCAGTCTGGAGACCTACTAAGTGTTAGACTGGTGTACCAGTTTTTTCTGCCACTTCAGTGTATATACATAACAGCATGTCTTTGGGAAGTAGAAGGATACTAGAAAACCTGGAAGAAACCTATATGAATACAGGAAGAAATGTGAAACTCCACACTATTTTAAACAACAAAAAATGAAATAAAACTAAAACCAAACACTTTCATACTAGAATAAGGGCGTATAATACCAAAAAAATATGTTTCCTTGTAACTTTAATGTTCACCTGCCTTTACGTCTCTTTAGCATTACCCTGTCATGGTAGATTTTTGTAATATTTTGACAACAGTGTTACAGAGTTCATACCACTGAAAGCCCTGGGTCCACGCTGTTGTTGCAGCGTGCACTTCTGCAAGTGGAGTGTTCGTGCATTTGGGTGAAAGGTGTTTGAAATTGTGCAGTCATGCACGCCGTGCATCGGCCAACCAACCCCCAATTTTTTGTGTATGTCGAGACATAATTGTTCGCACAGAGGGCAGTGCAGAGACCTTATCCAAACAGGGACTTTTTCTCCCCCCATGTGACTCTGTAGTCTCATGCTGCCACCCGCAGAAAGCCTTTATCTTATGAGGGCCATTAACCACAGGAACAAGCAGCATGATTCCTGCATATCACAGATCATTATCACGTTATCACTACAGCTAACACAACCTGAATCACCCTGAGAATCACTATAACACTATTTAGTACGGATGCTTATACATAAGGCTTATACAGCAACATCAAAAAACTCAATAAGGAGTGAGGTGGGGGATGGGATGGATTTATCCAGAGTCCATTCATGCACATGTCCCAGGCTCGGCCGCTCTGGTGTGCCTATAAGAAACAAGCAGTGAGGAGAGAAAATAGGCTGAGACCAGGCAATTTAGGACCAGGTCACATAATTGGACATGGCATGTGATTAGCACAGCAAAGGGGCTTAAGTGAATAGACCAGGATCTCTCTCATTTTTCATAGGTTCAAACTTGCATAAGAATCATATAGTTCATATACCTGCAAAACATTTCCACTGATGACTTTACAAATTCATATACACACTCTCTCTCTCTCACCCACAGTCCTCATGTCTGTCTCTCACTCCTGCTTTAAGGTTAAAAACAGACTCTGATCATTTTTCCTTCAGAGGTATTGGATGCGGATGTGTGAGACTGCTCGTCTCTGTGTCCCGGCTCTCTGTTCTTTCTCTGATCTCCGAGCCCATGACCCGTTAGGAGACAGGCTTCACGTCCAGCATGGGATTACAAGACCAGATTCCTCACTTTTTCCCTTCGCCCAGAGCATGCAAACCCTTTGTTACAGGCTAAGCTCAGACGCTGTGCTGTTAGTTTAGACCTGACAAAGGATCAGCTGGTTCAACACAGTCCTCGATACCAAGCCCACTTCTTCAGGTCCAGTGCCTTCACCAGTCTTTTCCTGTTTTCAGTTAGTGGAATGCTGAGACAGGTTTTCTGCCCAGAGGCAGACAGATGGTTTAGTACTCATGACCAATCGCTGTGAAAAGCATGTGAATTCCACACACCAACTACGAATTAAACCTTCCAAGCTATATAGTCAGAGAATAAAATGATCAATTATGATATTCCATGAGTCAGACCTTATTAAGTTATTTTGACCTAATATTCAAAAGAAGATCAGCACTCCTGAATTGCCAGCTAGGTTTGTGGTTTTCCTGAGGAATGTGCTAATTTCCTTACTGTCTTTTATAAGGAGGTATAATTGAAAGGAAGTATAACTACATATTAAACTGAATCACAGAAAACATCCCTTCATCTCCAGATTTTAAGCATCTCATCTTTTTTATTAGCTTCACTGACGTCCAGGTCTTAGAGACATGTCGTACCAAAGAACAGGACAGAAATGTGCCCAAGTGTCCCTTGCTGTGAAGTCCTGCTGATCCAGCTTCTCCTACCAGGTGGCTGCTGTTACCGTTTTTAGCCGTGCAAAGTACAATTGTTAATTCAGGCACTGAAGTGCCAGAAAAACTTGAACAGACGAGCCTATGGAATATACATAGCAGCACCCCCTGTACATGTCATCGGTTGGTCTGCCAGTGTGTATATAAAGCGGCAGACATCTATGGAAGCTTCATCATGGTCAAGTCAAGTAGTTTTTTATTGTCATTTCAGCCATATGCAGTGTTGTACAGTACATAGTGAAACGAAATGACGTTCCTTCAGGACCAAGGTGCTACATAGAACAGTAAACTACACAATACAATGTAAAGTGCACGAGTGCTGAAGCATGTGCAATGACGCAAGACGATTAACAATAAATACACAATACAATATACAATAAATACACTAGACATTAACACTAAATATAGGGAGGGGATAGTACAGATAGCCCACTGGTAGTGGGAGCAGTAAGGTGCAGTTATGTCACACAAAGACACATTCTGTCTTTAGCAGCAGTATTGTCCATTTTTGGTAGAAATGAGAGCATTGAACGCTTTTCTTTGTGTAGACAGATTGTATTGTTTTGTGTCTTTAAGATTGTGTGTGTGTGTGTGTGTGTGTGCGTGTTTAGTCCAGTCACTGAAATGTTTGCAGTTTATCAGACCAGACTCTGGTTGTTCAGAAGTCTGATAGCTTGCAGTATGGGGTTTGATTAGCTGGCATTTACTGGGACCCCTGGTTCGTCTACAAATGTCTCTCAATATCAAGGAACAGGATAGAAATGTGCCCAAGAGTCCCTTGCTGTATAGTCTACTCTTACCAGCTGGAGTTAAAGCAAAAGTACAGGGGGTGGATACAGTTCAGTATATTTTATGCTGGATGAATGTCATAAATGTGTTGTTTTGTGTTGTACAGTATTGTGTAGGTTCAGGAGTTAGAGGTAGGGGGAGTTAGATCAGATCCTGTTCCATGCAATGGGTTCTTGGTTCTGCAGTGAGGTGAGTGTGTGACATCAGAGCAGGACAATTTGGACAGAAACACAAAACCCTTGAAAGTGGAAACAAACCAGTAAGGTCACATCATCATTAGATTTGGTTCCTCCGCAAGGAGGGTGTAATACTTACTAAATAATTATACACACTTCCAACTAAAACACACAGATCATCTGAAACATCTGTTTCATAGTCCTGATCCTGGAAGCCTGTAGAGTCTAAACGAGCAGTCTGGACAGAAATGTTCTTCCCATGAATCCCAAGTGTACTCATCCAAGAGAGATCTGGTGTCCACATTTTGCTTCTTTGGTTTTGTACTGGTGGATCAAGGCTAAGGTCATTAACAAATAGCTATCAGCTTGTCTTATATGTACATCACCATATATGAACCTGAAATGTAATCATTTGTACATGCACACTTGTATGAAATAGAGGAATAACATTCCAGCTGAAAAAGTCCACTATTGGAGTGATTACAAAATCTGGACCAAAGTCCAGAGGAAGAAACTTAGTTGATTACTTTACTATTTTTAGCCATGCATATTACATTTGTCCATTTGTCTAGACAAGCCTGTGCCAAGTATATAGTAACGCCTCTATGCACATAACTGGTTAGTACACCAGTGTGTATATAAAGAGGCAGACATCTATGGAAGCTTAATAATGGTATGGGGTTTGTTTAGCTGTCATTCCATAGGAAGTCTGGTATGTCTACAAATCTGTGCCACCTTTTAAGTTTTGGCCTCTTTCAACATGACAATGCTCTGCCACACACGTCTAGAGATGCCATATTATGGTTAGGTAACACTCATCTGGGGTGCCATTCCACCAGATCTCCAAATTGTGGACTGTTCTGTAGGAAGAATGCTGTTCATTGCCTACAGAAGCTTGTGGAGTCCATGCCTTGTTGTACTCCTGTAGGGGACCCATTAAGTATTAGACTGGTATTTTCTGGCACTTCAGTGTATATCTTTCAGCGCATCATACTTGAGTTTGATTAATATTATTGAATCTCTCAACATGTTTAGAGGCAAAGACAAACTGGGAGTTGTAAACCTGGCCTGCTTGTTAGCATCATTAGCCTGTACACTAAATATATTATGACTGACTACAAGTGGGGAAACTTTTCCTCTTTTGCCTGACCTACGCCTGGTTTAAACTCAGGAAGGCTTGTTAATTAGCTGCAGAGTTGAAACAGGTGCATTAAAGAAGCAATAATGGTAAAAACCTGCTGCAGCATGATTAGGACACACTGGAGTAGACTGTTGTTTAAACAGGATGAAATCATTTCTGGAACTTTAAAAAATGTCCATTTCCCAGTCATTTGTGTCTGTTTGATGTTTTACTGAGCATGTTGCGCTCAGCTGACAGAAAACCAATTGTCTTCCATCCAACCAGCATGGAAGAACACAAGAGGTAATAGTGTTTCACCATCAAAATATTCACAAATGCTTTTCTTACCATCTGGACTGTTTATTTGGCCTCATATGTGGAACCATTTTCACTGGCCCACCTACAGAGATCTTCTACATCATACTTGTAGTCTCGAATTAAAGGGGGCATTAGCAATGTTGGGAAGTGTTTTTAGACCTGTATTAATCATACCATTTTAAGAATGCCTCGGGAACAGATCTGATTTGTAATACTGACATGCAGTGGATCTGGATAGTCTCTTCCCTTCATGCTACTTTTTAAAAATTTCCAGCCCAGAAATAAGCAATTAGCCCTGACATAGTGAAAACAGAGTTACTGAGCCTCACCCTCTTACCAACAAAAGACAATTCATAAGGCATATGTATTTTTCTGCAACCAAACACTGGTGGCAGGATGTGATTAGAAGGCAATAGGCAATGCTGTTTTTAGGGCAATATTGTAATTGCACATCTTTTACAGCAGAGGGCAGTAACACTAAGAACTGCACTGAAAATGAGGATAGAAAATTGAAAATTGTGCTTTTTAAATATCATCAAAAGCTAAGCCTATATATCGGCAGGCTTGTGGTTCCTTACTGGTGTGTGTGTGTGTGTGTGTGATTAATAATTAATTAATATGTATGATTACTTAGTGATCATCTGCAGCAACCCTTCATGTATCTCCACTTCATGTACCCCCACCATGCTATCAGGCCCAAGTCATCCAGTATTGTTTTGTGGAGCATTCTGGAGAGTTTTTAAAAATGGGCCCAACTAGGCATTTATGGGATGTCTGAGCCTAATTGAGTATTTATGGGTTATGATAAAGAGGTCCACTATATAAAACATAACTGCATAACTCTAATTTGTAATATACTGGAGTACATCTATCTTTTCCAGAACTGTTTACCTGTTGATGCATTCGGATAGGTAAAAACACTGGGCAGTGGAGTCTGTAGATGTGTATACAAACAGGTACAAAATTAGCATGTTGCAGTCTAGATGAGTTTAGGACATGGTGTTGTTATCCTTGTCATTATAAAGCTGCTCTTATTTAAAGCCACTGTGATTTGCTGATCTTGCCTGCTTTTGCCAAAAGGGCTTTTATACACTACATTCAAACACTCACAGCCAGACACTGACAGACTTGTAAGTGTTGTTTCTGTCTAGCTCACTACGCTGTGTATATTCTAGACCTACCAGTTTGGAGAACACATTTTTGTAAAGATACCAAATTAGTCCCGAATCTGTCAAGTCAAGTCATTACACCTCGAGCATTAAAGCCAGTTTGGCAGTTTTCAAGGCTTTTAAAGCTCTCAGGTTTGTCTCGCTCTAAAAAGCCACACTGATGTTTACTGAACTTTTCCTGTTCTGGACACATTCTTTTCCACTGCATTCTTCAAGTGGTTGTGTTAAATAACCTCTCATTAGCAGCAGAGGCTGAAGTTTTTATAAGCAACTTACAAATGAGCAGAGACCTGTTTCCAAACCCAATTGTAGTAGCTTGGATCTAACTTCTATCCAACAACTATCCAGTCAGTAGTCCAAAGCATTATGCACTACGCCACATGTAAAATTGATAGTCCTCCTCTTTACTGATTGGCTCATAAAGCCAGACCATGCTTAGTTGTGGAGACATTTTTCTCCTGGAGCATCTATTTTAGTGACAGATGTCAGGATGTGAAAACGGTGTAGCTACAGCCTTCTTTAAAATGACTCCAGTACATTCAAATATATTGAGGGAGCCTTCATTTCGGGCTAACTTGGATTATGGAGTGTGTCTGATGTGGAGCAGAAGACTGGCAACTTGTACCATGGTTACTATAATGCAGAGGCAAAGCTGGATGCTGTTTTGTTCCTGCATATGTAGCTGACTCACAGTATGCTTGGCATCCGCCAGTCGCTCTCACCAGCCGAACCTGCCACCCGTCTTATATGGCTGTTTCAGTGGATTATGATGGTATTCCCTAATAAATATGTGTTTCTAAATATACAGTATAGCCTCATGAGTGATATTTACTGAAAGTGGACATGATGGAACAGATGAAAGACTTCAACTTGAAGAGGAATTTTCAGGATACCTGCAGTGTGCTGATAAAATAGTGATAAATCCTGACAATGTGTGTTGATCTTGGACAAAAACTTTTGCTGTGTAAAAGTAAAAAAGCTTGGTTGTGAGACTTGTGATGTTCTTCACTGAATTAAGTATTAATGAGCTAATTCATGCAATGCCTAAACATAACCCCAGCCCTAACCTTAACCTCAGTCATGTACAGACAACCTTTTGGCTCTTTTACATTTTTATTTTAAATAAAAATAGCAACAACAGGAACAGTGTCCTCATGGGGACCAGCCAAATGTCCCTAGAAGGTGAATATGATCAGATATTCCTGTCCTTGTGGGGAATTTTTTTTGTCCCAACCAAGATACAAAAGCATGCACACAAACACACACACACAGAGGATGTTACACGTGTCAAGCTGCAGAGCTTCAGTAATCATGTGTGGGGCTGAAAATCTCTTTTTCCTGGAGACCTTTATTTGAAACATGCCACAGTAGCTTATGTAATAGTTTAAAGATGAGCAAATTCATTGAATGCTGATTTCAGACCTGACATGAAGCTCAGTCTCAGATATGATTAACAGTTTAGATATAGCTTTGTTGTGGTTATTAACTTTCTTTATAAGCTTGTGCATTTTTATAAAACATAGGGCTGCTCGGTGGCAATTAGTGTGTGTGTGTCAGGGATCTGGGCTTGTGGGTTTGAGCCTCACTCTGGTCTGTGTGTAAGGAGTTTGGTGTGTTTTCCATGTGTCTGTGTGGGTTTTCTGTGGGTTCTCAGGTTTCCTCCCACCTTGCATAAAGACACACATGGTAAGTGAAAGGGATCTATCTGTCTACTTTGCTTGCACACAGAGTTGTTGCAGCAGGCACATATCCAGCAGATGGCGGTCTCACACAGTGGTGTGAGCAGCAGCACCGTCCTGAAAGCTTGTGTAGGGCAGCCGTAGGCTTGTGGTTAAGGAACCAGCCTTGCTTTGAGCCCACAAAATTTAAAAGAAGTGGCCTAGAGCAAGGCACCTAACTGCTCCCCGGGTGCTTCTCACTGCCCCTATTGTGTGTTTCACTGTGTGGAGGTTGATTCCACTTTACAGTCATCAACAGATCCCTTTTACTCACACTTCTTGTTACCACCAGCTTGTGCGAGTTCCTGTGAGGAACATCCTCCATATACAGGGGTTGGACAATGAAACTGAAACACCTGGTTTTAGACCACAATAATTTATTAGTATGGTGTAGGGCCT
>JAOVVF010000047.1:18082566-18097541 GCA_028565595.1 Duopalatinus emarginatus
TATTATTATTATTATTATTATTATTATTATTTATAATCTTTGGATTTATAATCTAAAATGTTTTTGTACTGACTCAAGAATGCAGAATTCATAAAATAAATGTCAACAACAAAATTTATACTAAACACTATATAGGGTGCCTAAGACTTTTGCACAGTACTGTAGATATATGGAAAGTGAAACTCCACACAGCAGCCAGTAAACCAAGATCAGGCCTGAACAACTATATCAGATATCCAAAAATCTCTGATGCCAGACTGAGTTAGTGCTGTGGGAATTGGTGCGATTTCTCATGTTGAGAAGGTGTTTTAGCCATCACATATATACTTAATGTTGAGTTGTTGTGTGAGCTTGAATTACATACAAGGCTTAGATCATCAGAAAAATCACAGCCGTCAGTTGCATTAGTTGCATTAGTTGTGTCTGTCAGGTGGTGTTCTTACCTCTGCTGTAGGGCTGACTTTCTGTACAGTTGTTTGTCTTTTCTATTCTTGACTCAGGTACACAAGCCTGGGAAGAAATCAAGAGATTAGACTGGATACAATTGTGTAAGACCAGACCAGACCGGGTAGTGTGGTCGGAGAAACATATACAGGTGAAATGAGCCGTGAGGCTTAAGGTGTTTTTATGTTTTTTTTTTCTATCTTAAAAAAATGCCTTTGTGTTCATTTACAAAAAAAAAAAAAAAAAAAACAGCTCACTGGAGGCTCAAACCAATGCTAGCTGGTATAATCGAAATAATTAGCCCAGGTTGCTATGTAGATTTATAACTAGTAGAAATAACGACTGTTTTGAGGTTGGTAATGAGAAGGTTATTTCCTCTTTAATGCTGAAAATAAATAAAGTAGCCAGGTGCAAGATCATGTGACTTGACTGTAAGTAAGATGTTACTGTAAGATGTTGGGGACTATCACGTCACATACCAGCGTCCTAACGATTTGTCCTACCTTATCAACTGTCCTATTGTAGAACTTTGTAAACAAACAATAAACATGCAAACAAAAAAAAAAAATTCCACCACACATATTGTATGTATCTATTTTGTCTACTTTATTATTGTGACCTTATCAAAAAATGCCACCAGTAAGGAAGATGGCATGGTATACTGATAGCGTCGACTGTCCTGTTAGAAATGCTTCAGCATGAAACTACAGGTAGAATACTTTTGATAGGCCTGAAAATGCTTCCACCATTGAGGTACATTATATAGCCAAACGTGTGGACACCTGATTATCAGCCCTATATGTACTTTTTAAATATCCCATTCCAATTTATTTCCCCTTTTGCTGTTTTAATAACCTCCACTCTTCTGGGAAGGTTTTTACTGGAGTTTGTAGGGTGTCTGCTGCAAATTTCTCATTGGCCCACTAGTAGTGATATTAATTAAAAAGGTCTGGGGTGCACATGAAGCGTTCCAGTTTATCCCAAAGGTGTTCAGTAAATTTGAGATCCGGGCTCTGTGCAGGCCAACTCGATTTCTTTCAATCCAACCTGCTCACAGTGTGTCTTCAGTTGGATTTCACTTTGTGCACAGGGGGACTGTCATGCTGAAAGAGGTTTGGCCCTCTTAGTTCCAGTAAAGGCAAAAGGTGGAATGTAACAGTACAGCCGTGGCCTAGTGGTTAGGGAACCGGTCTCGTGACTGGAAGGTCGCAGGTTCGATTACCCACATGACTGAGGTGCCCTTGAGCAAGGCACCTAACTCCCCTAACTGCTCCCCGGGTGCTGTGGTTTGGGGTTGCCACCCGCTCCGGGCAGGTGTGTTCACTGGTGTGTGTGTGTGTTTCACTGCATGGATGGGTTAAATGCGGAGGTCACATTCCTTCTGTGTGCAAACACACTAAGGCAAAATAGTTCACTTTCTTTCATCTTATATAATTGTGTGCTTCAAACTTTGTAGCAACAGTTTGGGAAAGGCCTACACATTGGCTTAAGGTCCAGGCATTCACAAATCTTTGGTCATACAGTGTATATAAAGATGTATGAATTTATGGACAGGCAATAGATGAGTGTGCATGCATGTTTTGTAGAACCAACTTCTTATCCCGGTTAACATGCAGCAACCTGACTGTTTAATCATACAAATAAAATAAATGCATTTCTAAAATGTACTTTGGAAGCTAAAGAAATAAATAACTGCTTGTGGTAGTGCTTTAAAAAAAAGATTAAAGAGTTAAGATGAAAAATGTGCTCGCTGTTAGGTTAAAACGCCTCACCTGGGTCTTCCTCCTAACTCTTCTCCCATCAGAACATTCATCCATCTCCTCCACTGTAAGACGATCAGCAGATCGAGGTATGTCCTTCAAAACCATAAACACACACATTCCCTGTGATGGCTAATCATGTCTGCATTATGAACTTCTATATCACCGTTACAACATTTAACCCATATCTCAGTGAAGCTGGCAGGTGTGCTTATTTTCTTTCAGCTACATGAAGGTCCATGGATCATATACTCTGTTTGGCAGCAGTACAATGGATTCTGTTAAGACATGATCCTTGGTTCATTTCAAGACCATATTTCATTAGTGTTCATTTCTCAGTGCACCTCCGGTCGCTTAACATGCTGAGACATCACGGTTGGAGTAAATCCACTGCGGGATGTGATGAACTGTGCAGGTGCAGAAGGGCTTTTAGTTCGGGCTCATACCTCTTGGTTTGTGCCGGGTTGTTTCTTGTTCCCTTGCTTGGTCTCCACCTCTTTGTCATTCAGTCCTCCTGTAAGAGGAACACAGACACAGGACTGAACTTCACTAGGAGACATTCCCTTTTTTGTTAACATTTATCAACCTAATCTTTACAAACGCACCCTGTAGTGTATCTCTGATCTGTAAAGGCATTTATGATCTATATCGGAGTCAACTGCTGCTGCTCGATTCCAGCATGTAAACTGTATACATTTATAATGTACATACAAAAATGCAGCCGTAATCTAACAGTGCAGGTCTTGGGGTGAAACACTCATGATTGAAAGTGTGTTTGAAAGAAGTGTTTTTTTTTTTTTTTTTTTTTACTTTCCTGAATGCTTTGTGGTATCCCTGTTCCATTAGATGGACATGTTTAACTCCTGTGGTTGCCATTAAAAACTGGTTCTATCTTAAAGGATGAGCTATAATTTGGCAGAAAATTGCACGAAGGCTATCTATAAACATGCATACTATATAAAAAGATTTATCTGTACAAGAAAAGTTATTCATGGTAACTGTCTAGATGCTACAGACGTTGTAAGTAGCACTGATTTTAGAAATGTCTTACTTAGGAATTTCTTTTCAACAATTGACAGGAAGTAAAAATCCTTCTGCACTGTACCAAAGGTAATTTAACACTAGCTGATATACCTGATATACCACTTGAAGTAAGAAGGTAATCGTTCTTATGCTTTGGGATTGAACAGAAGGTTTTTTTTTTTTATATAACAATGCCATGCTGTATCCAGTTGGCACAGGGAAAAAGAGACCCATATTGCTCTGCTGAAAGTGTATCTAACCTAAAATCTGACCTGTGTGACCGGTGAGGTTTCACTTTACAGAACCCAGAACACTGCACATTCCTGCAGCAGTGCTGATGGATGCAGACTCACTTTAGTGAGTCTCATGGGCTTTGAAATCTATTAGCCTATTAGAAACATTGATGCTTATGATAATGTTATGATGTTCGTTAGCAAGTCAGCCATGTAGCAGTAAAGCCTCGTTCCACAAGAGGGAGTGCTAAGATTAACCCTGTCCACATCATCAATGGCATGTATTTTATCTTTACCAAAGAGAGCAACTATATAACAACGGCTTAATTGTTTTTAAACCGTAAACCTTTGGTTTAGCATGAAAACCGCCCTTTACAGAACCATCTGTTCATCCATTGAATGTATCTAGACAAAAGGTGACACCTTCAGTAATCAAATTGACGTACTGCATGGGTAACACTGAGACCGTGCGTTTTTTTTTTTACTGTGTTTGTTCATTCACTCACACACACACATGCACAGACAGACACTCTTTAAAATGTCAGATGTTTATGTACTCTTTGTCTTGAGCCCTGGGAGACATGGTGAGCATGACCAGTGTTTGGCTACAGAATGGCGGTATTTGCTTTACGCCTGTGGGCAGTAGATCAGACCAAGCAGAGCACGGCAGACTGCACCTTACAGCCTGCACACACACAGACACACAGGGGCCAGCTCTCCTGCACCACCACACCAATGAGGCACCGTTTATTTTTCAACGAGTCTGTCTGTTTTAATGGGTTCCAGGACTGCTTTGAAGTCAGAGAGAAGGGGAAAAGGGTGTGTTAAGAAGATATACTGAAAGAGAAGGAGAAAAAGAGACAGGGGGACAAGTTCAGCCTTTCTCTGTTGCCGTTCCGGCTCGGTTGAGTGTAGCAGTCACCCCAGAAAACTGGGCTGTACCACGTCTGTCTCTCTCCATGCTTCACTCACCGCTCCAGCTTCTCTGATCCCACACACTTGCCCAATCAACTGTTCCCATTATTCATCTGCCATGACTCAAATCCCCCATAATGGCAACAGAAGCATGGCTTTTTCTTTTTCATTTTCAGTCTCTCTGCTGTCTCGCTCTACTTCCATTCACTCACTCAAACACACGCTGCTTCTTTTTCCTTTTGCACTCCTAAGATTTTCCTTTTTCACCTCTCACTTTTTACTTTCTCTCTCTGTCTAGCCTTTTCTAATTTTCCATTTCTCCGCTGTCTTGCTCTACTTCATCCATTCACACATTCATTCACTTAATCACTCTGATTTCTTCTTCTTTAAGCTTTTAATATTCCTCTCTCTCTCTCTCTCTCTCTCTCTCTCTCTG
Organism: Duopalatinus emarginatus; assembly: GCA_028565595.1. Classification (NCBI taxonomy): domain Eukaryota; kingdom Metazoa; phylum Chordata; class Actinopteri; order Siluriformes; family Pimelodidae; genus Duopalatinus; species Duopalatinus emarginatus. The sequence goes on from JAOVVF010000047.1 coordinate 18,087,378, forward strand.
AACCCTTCCACCCTTTGCTGGACCTCTCAGTAAGCGTCCATGCAACATGGAATGTAGGCCACCACATATCGCTTTAACCTGAAGTGGCACTTTTATTTCACACCTTTCCTCCCGTATCAGACTCAAGCCAAAAAAGTATAGCTGATTATATGCTGTCGCTGTTAGCAGTGCAGGGTGATGTTAAATCTCACCAGTAAAAATTATGACATGGTTAATCATTTTAAAAAGTGTTGTCAGGGAACGCAACGTACAGTTACATTTGCTTTCTATATTAGGAAGACATATGTAGTGATGAAATTGAGGACTGCTATATGATTTCATTCTGAGACTATAAATATTACATATGACCTAGGAACACTAGACATTTGACAAGATATTTGTCATTTAGCACAGCCTGGGATTATTTTTTTTACTCTAATGCTACATGTCTGTGCGTTGGATTAGAGTTTTTTTTTATTTGTTTGTTGGTTTGTTTATTATTATTAATGCATATAAGGACAGGCCAAGAAGAAGTATTGCCCACTAGAGGCCAGTAGATGCTTTAAATGTGGTTTTATCTTGTGGTGCTGATTAAAAAATAAAAACCATGTAAAATGATCATGAATTAGGTAGTCAGAACTGATTTGAGTTGTTTATTTTAGTGATCGGTTATTCAGTTATTTTTCACCACACATCCTGCATCCAGCGTCTTGATCAGTCTTTAGAGTCTAAGTCGTCCATGATCATTTTAACCTCAAATATTTCTAATAGCAGACCAGACTACTCAATCAGCGTTCTTTTTTTTTCTTCTCGTTGAAATTCATTTGAACACATTTACTCTCATCAGTTCTCTCCTAGTAAGATATCCATAACATATGCCAACAGCTCTGGCATGCCATACGCCCCAGATCACAATGTGTCGACTCTGCTACACCACTGGCTATTTTTGGTTATGAACTTGTTAGCACGTTGTCAGTGTCATGACAGCCAAGCGTAAAGTATCTTCTGGTAATTTTAAGGACGCACTTATTGGCTTTGGACCTACAGTTAATATCCGAAGCTGTCTACAGCAGTGGTCCTCGCTCCTGCAAATAATACTGTCTGAGGATCCGAATCCAGAGCTAATAGATCATATATAAATTCTAGGTTTACTTTTATCAAATACAAACTGAAAATTGTATTCAAGCCCATTTTTGGTCTATAAACAGGATTATTTCCCCCATACATGTCCACATAAGCGTTTGAGCTGGATGTTCTATATATATAGTTTATAGCTGGAAGGCTATGTAGCCTGTTTAGGGCATTTGCCTAAAGACGCTTTATTTAGACAGTGCCTTTTTCTCCAGAGGCCCAACTTTCAGGAGGAAAGGGGGAGAAGCGGTGAAGAGTACAGCATGGATAGGAAGAGTGGAGAGGGTGTTGGGGGTTGGGTTGGGTGAGATGGTAGGTTTGTTGGGGGTTTGGGGGGGGGGGGTCGTTTCTGACCAATGACAGGATAAAGGAAACAGAGCTCCAGAGGTCGGCTTGAGAAAACACAGCCTCTGTCAGTCACACAGACTCCTGAGTTGGGATTAAGCCCTGGCCTGGAAGGAGATCACGTTTCTCCGGCCGGGATACCTCACTGCTACAAACACTACCAGATGTGGAGCGTTCACTACTTTGGTGTGGGGGGAAGGGGACTGAATTTTTTGGTGTGGAGTATTCTTTAGTCAGACTACCTGTGTGTATTCATGTGGCAACAGAGTGTATGAATATAAGGAATACACAGATCAGTTATAACATTAAAAGTGAATACCTACAAAGGGGTGAGATATATTCAGCAACATGTGAACAGTCATTTCTCAAAGTTGATGTGTTGGAAGTGGTAAAAAATGGCTAAGTATAAAAATCTGACTTTGACAAGGGCCAAATTGTGATGTCTACAGCACCTCCAGGCCTTGGAAGGTGTTTACAGTATGCAACGGTTGGTACCTACCAAAAGTGGTCAATGGAAAGACAAAAAAAGTAAACCAGTAGCAGACTAATGAGTGCCCAAAACTCACTGATGGATCAGTTTGTGCCAGATGCCATAGACGTCCTTTAGAGGTCTTGTAGAGTCCATGCCTCAATATGCAGCTGTTAATGTTGTAACTGCTCTGTGCGGATTACCTACTATAAACATAACTACAGTATACGCCAAATTTCAATCTGCAATATAGTTGTATCTAGAGTTCCAGCGGAATTGACAGTCCAGTCCATTTACACTTTTACCAGAACTGTGGTATACTTTTTAGCAGCACCTATGTGTATTGTGGTATGAACATGATCTTTTAGTAAAGTGACATGTGAATGTTTTCATAGGCCAAACTAAACTCAAACGTCCTTCTAGATTTGTAAAAGTATCTTTGTTAGTGATTTTTCTTCATACTCAGTTATGTTATGTTGATATAGGCTGATCAATCACCGGTAACTTCATACACCAGTACCTTCATACCAAATCTGATTCGCACCCAGTGACACCCACAAATACTTACTAAAAGGCAAGGCTTGGACAGCTAAAAACAAAAAATGACAACTAAGCGGTGAAATAGTGTCTCCTCTGTGCTAGCTCTTCCAATAGTGCAGCTCAGCCTTGAAGCATGATGGCTACCATAGCCAAACAATAACTCACCCTCCTTTTATAGGATATCATTTCTTTTGATAAATAACTAATCATATTTAATTTTGTTGCAAGTCATTAAAATAAAAAAAATTGTGTGCATAATTAAATAAATATGCTTTGTAAACTAGAATGTTTAGAAATCAGTAAATAAAATTGCAGCAGCCCATCACAGAGTATTCAATTTGAATCTGATTAGTCAAGGTCCACATTAGTGAGTCTTCATATGTATAAATTTACACACAATTGCTCTTATAGGATATGACCCCTTTTTCACACAAACTGGATTCTCATGAATACAACATTAAATGCACCTGCGAACAGATAATGAATCAATTCATTCACGTCCAGCTTGATAAATGAGGCCCAGTGTCTAGGATTAGGATAATAGGGTTGTCTGTATGATACTGTTTGGACAGATACTGACCTGTTTGTTTAGCTTGCTCTTCTAGCTGGTCCATGTTGGTCCACGACTCTTCCAAAACACCTTCAGAACTCATAACCCTGAGAACTTAAATAAAAGATTAAGATTAAGATTAAGACATTTTCACAAAATACATTTTTATATCTTGTTTCCTTATGTGCTTGTCTTTCCTCACTGGCCTCACAGTCTGCATTTTTGCCCCTGTTTATTTGACTTCTTGACCTTCTCAGCATCACTGTCCTTGACCTAATGCTCCACTAAATGACTGTGACTGGGCTGTGCATTACATGTGTATAAACTCTTTAACACAGATTATAGAATAAAGGTGGCATTATGATATTTAAGATATGCTGTCTTTTATTTCAGAGCATCGGTGCTGACTTTTCTGTGGTCTGTGGGCAGAAGGTAAAAGGCAGTAAAACACATGATTACCATGTTCTCTCATTGCATCCTCCAGAGCTGGGTGGTCCTTCGTGTCAGTTAAAGGATCCCAGAAAGACAAGCATATGATTTCCCCAGCAGGACCCATTATTAAGGTGCCCAGGATGCCGTCTTTCTGACACTCTGAAAACACATGCAGTGGAGTGGGCAAGAGAATAAAGAACAATATCAAAGAAAAGGATTCTTTTTTTTTTAAGCAGCAATTCTGTCTGTGATTTCAGCTGTAATTTAAATACCATGTTTACATTAATGCATGTTGTTATTTCTATAGTAACAGCTTATTCACTGGGACTTGTATAGTTGATGTACCACATAATCTAAGCTTTATAATAAATAAATCAATAGATAAAAAAATCTTTTGGCAAATAAAACCATAAACATTTATATGACGAGGCTCTGTGTGAGGACATGTTTATAGTAGGAGTCTCAGTAGGATATCAGCACAAACTTCAGGTCAGAGAGGTTTCTGCCACATAACAGGCTATGTTTTTTAAGCTTGACTTCAAGTGAAGAAAGATGAGGAATCGACAGGTTAAAGGAATGACAGGTTATATTATTATTTATTATTATATATATTATTATATTATTATAATATTATATATTTGCTAACGCTGCACATTGAATTCGTCATGTTTAAAAAACACAAGATGTTAACTGATCTATTAAAACTTGCAATCATACAAACGTACCACCCTGCCATATACCTTGATGATTAACTTTTGGCTAAATACCATTTCAAGGTTTGAATAAACCACTTGTGAGATACCTCTCAGCTCCAGAGGAAGGCTGCCTCTGATAGTAGCAGGTGGAGGCTCTGACTGATCTGCAGGATCCTGCAGGTCTTGTCTGTAGAGTGCCATAGAGCACTGTTTTCCCAGACCTCTACGGCCTATAAATGCAGGCAGTGGACCCACGGCAGTCTGATGCTCTAAAGAACAAAGAAATCAGTAATGGATATTAAGTGTGTGTTTTGTAAATTTTGTACAAAGCTAACGCGACCTGTTCTTACTTGCCTAATAATTTTGATATTTCGATTGTCAGGTGTATTGTTAAATGAACTGGTACAATCTTAAATCCTAATCTAGGCTTGATTCATATACACTGTAATGTTTATAAAGGTAATCTTTCCCCAAATTGTCCTAGTAATTTACTTGCCATTTGATTCATATTTGGTATTTGTTGTATCAGTGTAAAAAATAATTTTAGAGAATATTTTAAAAATTATTGCCACTGGCTGTAGATGCTTTGGTTTGTTCAGTTGTATTTCACTCATATTTGGCTTGTGATTACTGGTTTGGGTTTTGACAGTAGGAGGAAATGCAGGTTGAGTCACTTGGCTTTTAATAAACCTTGGCTAATTGTTACAATATTTAATTAGAGTTGAATGCAAAGTGAAAAGGCTAAGAACATTGCTGCAAATAAATCCTCTGAACCTGGTAATGGTAAAGTAAGTTAGTTTAATGGAAGGCTTAACTTTGCATTATGTTTAGTGAATTTCATTTGGACTAGATTTAGTTTGATAGTCAGTGTTGGTGCCTGTTAACATCCCATATTAGAATGTGTTGTGCTGGCTGTGTATAAAAGTTTATTTTGGCGAAGGCGGTGTCTGTTACTGAAATCTGACATTCAGACATTCTGTTTCTGGGCAGTAACACATTAAAGACATGCCAGACTCTTATAATACTAAATGTTTTGAATTCAATGCCAAAATGAAAAGCAACTACACTTGTCTCTTACTGCTTAGCATCTATGTTTTATACATGGTTCGTTATAGCCACTACTGTTTTATCATATAGCAGCCTTTTTTCTGCTTTGAATCAGTTACTGTACATACTGTACACACTATATAACCCTTTGTACATGTTATTACTTTAATTTCTACCATCTACTTATGCACCTTCTTGCACCCGTCTTGCACTTTTGGTTAGATGCTAACTGCATTTCATTGGTTCTGTACGTGTCCTCTATGCAATGACAACAGTTTAATCTAATGTAATCTAATCTAATCTATATATTAAGGTTGAGGACCTTAACAATAATTCAAAGACCTCCGCCTTGGTATACTTTATGGTAATTTTTACATTCACATATGATTTTTCCTGTGAATGCCACCATAAGAAAACATAAACAATAGTAGAATGATGTAATATTTAGGCATAGTAATAATTTTCTTTCGTTCACCATCCATCTGTCCTCTGTTTCAAAGGAGCTGAAAAAATTACTCTTGATATTCGATTTATTTGTTCAGACTTTTGAGTTCTCAAATTCTCCTTTCCCCTTGTAAGTTGTTCTCTGTACCAATCTAATGCTCTCTAAATTTGAACACCATGTTTTAGCCTTGGTGGTTTGGCCCCAGAACCTCTCGAGTGTTGACCGAACATTACCTAGTCTGCTGTTATCATATCAGCCCCAGAGATCTCCCAACTGTCAGCATGGCTGTGATCCCCCCATGTCATACATCCTCTATTAACTGCAGCCAGGCCCAGGTAAAGATGTACATGGACAGACTGTGATCACTCCTCAGAGAGAGGTTGTGTGTTTAGTTTATTTCTGCTCTTATTATTGTATAGATTTATTCAAGAAGCCACTGGCTTATTTTTTTTATTCTGTGTGGAGGAGATGTTTTTGTGTGAACTTAAAGAGAGAGAAGAAGCTGTCAACACAAGACTTATTAGTCTTTCAGTCAAAAGAAATGGATGCATGTATATGTCACTATGTACATCTTTGCTTCACTTGTATTTGGATTTTTTTTTTTTTTCCAGAAATGGCACTTCTTCAGGGCATGACTTGCCAGTAAAAATACCCCCCCCCCCAATACTCTTTTTACAAGCAGTTCTTCATTGTGTGATTTCAGAAGGTTATATTTTGTTATATTTAAGCCAAGAGTGATGTTTAGTGTTTTGGCATGCGTGTAAAGCAAGGCCAAATCTATTTCTCTGCCAACATTCTTAAATTTATGTTTTGGTTGACCAATATGCAATACTTTCATCACACCACATGAAAACAAGATCTACGATGATGTGGGTTGACTTAAACTAATCAGAAATGTATAATTCCTTTTGTAATATGTTTGGATATTTAACAGTAAGTTGAGATAGCTGAAACACACCCATCCTGATTGTGCAAATCAAAACAGCATTTCTTTTCTTTTCTTAGTCCAGCTCTTACATAATATCATTAATATAATACAATATCAGACAAGTAAAAAAAAAAGGGAGAGTATAGTCAGAGTTCATTGTTTTGATTTCTCTGAATACCTTTGTCCTCTTCAGGTTCAAACCAAACAGAGTTGTCTTGTGCTGCTTTTAGCCTGCACCCATGTTCAATGGGCCTGTTCTTTTCTTTCCTGATCGACTCGTCTTTCTGTTCCACATCACTACACAGGACATCCTCAATTTCTTCCTTTTCCTCAGGAAGGCCACAAAGGCCATCTGACAAAGATGGAGAGAAACTTCTTAAGGCAAAGTAAGTCTAAGTCCTGACACTAAGACAAAAGGATTGAGGACTTAATGTGGGGACAGGAAGGGGAAGCTGTACAAGTCCTGTAGCAACTTCAAATAACAAACACCTTGGGAATTAGGTTAAGTGAGATATATTCCAACACAGACTAACAAATATTGTGCAGTACAGTAGGATCCCTGTTGATTTGGTATTAAATATGAGTCAGCAGTAGTTATCCATGCAGCCTCTGGGTCTTACCTTGTTCCACTGGTAAAGGGAGCAACATATGTACTTTCTTAAGTACAGTTCTCTCTGGAGGTTTGTGAGCAGCAGTCTCAGTTCTAACCTCAGGCTGATGTATATCTGGCAGTCGTGGTACTGGCTCCTTGTGGTTTTCTTGAGTCGTGCTCTTAGCTTTAAGCTTTAAGACATCTTGTAGTCAAGCAAAGTTCACTTTGGTAGACATAATATACATTCATTAAAAGAAAAATGACTGGGCTTATTTATACAGATGGGCAAAAGGAACTAAAAGTAAAAACAACAACAACAACAAAATGTCTTAGCAAGGATTTGGGCCACCACAAGCCACCAACAGCTTCAGTTCTCCTTGGCACGGAGTTTGCAAGTCTCTGGAGCTGTACTGGAGGGCAGAATGCCATTCTTTAAATGTGATTCTGGCTCTGTTAAGCGGTAAAGGACATTTAACCGGCATGGTTGTCCATTTAGAAAAAGAAGTCACCAAGTCAATGAAAAATTTCTAATCATGAGCTTTATATGATGAGGAGAATGAGTAAGAAGCCTTCATTTGTCACATATACATTACAGCAACATGAAATTTCTTCACACATCCCAGTTTGTTAGGAACTTTGAGTCAGAACACAGGTTAACAAAGATGGTTAATAGCCCAACAATAAGCTTGAACCATTGACCTGCTGATCAGTAACCGTTGAGCGACTACTACCCTGAGTGGTATCTTTCAGGATACCCCCCACCCACATGGTGAAGTAATGATAGCAATAATATTCTGTAGTCTTTGCCATCAATAGATCTCAACCCAGTGGAACAGCTATGGGAGATTTTGGAACAGATTTTGCGGGGTATCTGAGGGATATTCTATGTTCAAAATATACATAAAAAAAAAAAAATTAAATGTGTTGGTAAGGTATTGGCCGTGTACAATCCACCAGAACAGGCCTCTGGAATTAAACTGGATTGATGAACATTGTTCCTCCTAAACGTTTTCAATCAGTTGGTGTTTTCATGATGATGGAGGAGCATACGGCTGCCCCATGTAAAGGCCATAGCATATGATTTTACCGTAATGTTTATGTTCAATAAACCATTTAATGAGCTTTCGTACCCTGTGGATGTGGGCAGAGTCATCCGGAAAGTGGAAAGTCTGGACAAAAATGTAATTATACTATAAAAGTGATCAGTCAGAAGAATGTAGTATTGAGTTGCAGCGACCTTTCATTCTAACAGGACCAGCAGAGACAAACCATACCAGCTAAATTTAAACATTCATTAAAGCGTAACAGAGCCAAAGTCTGTGTATATATAAAATATGTGAAATCTGTAGTCATTCTGTAATCACACTCCAAAGAGCACCTAATTATTGTTACAGCACCTATATATGAAATATATGTTTCACCTCCTACAGCCTCAGAAGCAAATGCTTGCATTTCTGATGAAGGGCTGATTTTCTGAAACGTGTCTCTGGAATCTTTGCTCAGTTTTGCTGTATATGTATTTGTGTGTTTTTGTTCTACCAAAATGTATCGACTGTTATTAGATTTATTTGCAGAATCACAGTACTAAAGTAGGTGTTTCCATCATACGATCACTAAAAAGTGATGAACCTTTATTTGAGCTGAAAATGATCTGTGCTATTTATTATTTTGAGTCAGTTATGATTACTATATACACACTTGGAGTGCCTCAGGTTGTATCCTGTAGTATTTATTTTTGGTGTCTCTACACTAAGTGGTGTTTACTGTGTCATTGGCGTTTGTTCTCTATTTGAGAGGTCCATTGACTATTCAATTGTCGGACAAAGTATACAATACAAAAATTCTATTTCACAAGGGAAAGAACAAAAGACACCAGCCTGAGACATTTTTGTGCTGGGAATGTTAACTTACCCCATAGTCCTTGCTGTCTGCATCTGCAGGGAGCGCTTGCTTAATGGGAGGTAGATGAATGTCACTCCGTTTCACTAAAACAGACATAGAGCACTGGGTTATCTACTGATATGCAGCCAACAGAAGAAAATTATTGAAAGAAGGTTAATGAAGTAGGCTTTAAATTATTTGTCTATTGTTGTTGTTTTTTTTGACAGAGTTGATGGTGCTCACCGGATCTTGGATGCCAGCCCCCCTCTGCTTGTCTTCTGTCACTGGAGACTTTTGAAAGGTGACTGCAACCCAAAGAGACGTTCGTATAAGCCGGTCTTCGAGTGTGTCCACCTTCCTCACCACCGGCCTCTGTTGCGCTCTGTTTCCATTGACCGTTAAAGTCCTTTTGGTATCCAGTTAAATGCTCTGCAACCTGGTGAGTTTGTGTCAAAATAACGGAGATAAAAGCTATTGAGGAAAAGGTTAGGTTCTTTCAAGTAATGGTCAAATTGTGTCCAAAGAAAAACTTAACTGTTTGAGTCTGATTATTTGAAACTTTTCAAATAGATTGCCATAAATGTCGTTTCCTTTCATTCTGTTTATTCTGTTTAGTCTACTTTATTTCCACATTAAAAAGCCAAAATGTCGCATCACATGAGAGAGTGGCAAAGAAAGCAGATACCAAAGACACTTAAGGTCAAATGATATGGTTATAAACTGACCTTTTCAAGGTTTCTCATCGAATAATGCTGAAGTATTGACAGTTGTGTATCAAAAATTGTAATTCAATAAATAATGAACCACAGGAAACTGGGGTCATGTTGACATATCAGGTTATTAGGAATATAAGGTTGTTAAATGTTATAAGGAAATGAAGGTAGACATTTACACAGTGGGTAGCATTTTAGTCACCACAGCTAAAAAAAAAAAACAAAAACAAAAAAAAAACGCACACACAAAAAAGTCCCATTATTTAGATATTTGGGATATTTTCGACCAGAAGTACTTCCATGACATACTTCCATAACATTTTAAAAAAACTTCTAATTATTTACTTTTTAGAAGATTATTAATTAGAAGTATTAATTCATGCTGAAACATTGTTTTTCTGGGTAGCTGTTGGTTGC
>JAOVVF010000047.1:18104265-18132512 GCA_028565595.1 Duopalatinus emarginatus
TATATATGAAGAGTCTGATGACTATAGTTGTGTTCTTCTGTATTCACACTTTACCTGCTTTTTACAATACTCTAAAGCGGCTTCAGTCAGATCTCGAAGCGAGTAGAATGCAAACTCCTCTTCTTCTCTAGAAGCCCTAAAAACCCGCTGCTTCCTGTTGACCTTCTCAGGTTGGGAGGATGACAAAGCAAAATCTTCTGAGTATAGAAGAAGTGGCCCTTTTCTAGTGCTGTAGGTTTTAGGAGGTGTGGGCTCCACTCCGCTAAGCAGCCGTCCACTGCTGGATAAGCGAAGCAGGGGAGCCTGAGATTTCCAGATGAAGTAGTCCTGGTTGAGAGTAGATTATGTAGGAGACAAACATTTAATTTAATTCAATCAGTGATATGTGAAAGAGTGACTACATTTGCTATCATACAGGCAAACCTAAACCTATTCAAATATTCTGATTGCATACTGCTGTATTCTTCCACCTTTACTGTTGTACTGTTTTTGCATCGAACACAAAAATATACACAGACTATATTGTGGAGCAACAGAAATGTACTCCAGGTCCAATTATCATGTCTCCAATCAACTCCAGACCTCCAATTAGCTCTCCTGTGTATAAAGTAATGATACAACAAATCACAGCCAGCCAAAAACAACTGAGTATCCAATTGTCCAGTTTACTTTTGAATGCCTGAAATACCATAGACATAAAAATGGGTGTTCATTTAGTATAGATGTAAATACGGTGTTCACTTTCAAACTGTGCAAATGTACATACTGAGCCAGTTGTGTTTAGATACCTGTATACTAGCCTGGTTAAAAATAGAAAAAAAAAAAAAGAAAAGACATGCATGCCATGTACAGCAGTATACACTCTAAACACTGCATGATGCTCTAATTAGAGTCTAAGTACAACATATAAATTAATTACACCCAGTGTGTTTTGGCAAATACCTCCGGTTCGAAACAGACTTCCAGTCTTCCATATTGTCTTTTGCCATCTGTCCGGACCACATGACTATATCCTCGACTCAGGAGTGATAAGACAAGCTCTTTCATGTTGAAGCTGATGGTGATTTTCTCAGCGTCCTTTCAAAAAGAAATCTAGAGTTCATAACCTAACAGTAGAGACTGAAGTGTTGTTTTTTTTACTGTGCCTGTATTTTGAAATCAAAATAAGGGGAATAAAACATACATTTCACTCACCTAGTCCTGTGTTGTTTCACCTGAGTTTATGTTGCTGCACTCTTCTCCTGAGCGACTGTCTCTTTAGCATTCTGGGAATATATTCGCAAGCCTGTTCAGTATCAGTGAATGGGAATCGCTGCTTTCACACAGCAGCACAGTCATGTCTGACTTCATTTGATTGCCTCTGTTTGCTGTTGCTAGGCTCTCTAAAGCTCCTTAAGACAAGACTGTTTTCGTGTTGCCTTGGAACCAAGAGATTACCTCCTGGTTTAGGCTGCTATTTTAGGTGACCCTGGTCGTACCCATCCTGAATTTCAAACAAAAGAGACGAAAATGCCTGCTAACTTAGAATAATGGCCCGTCCTTTATTCGGAGGGCTGGATTTCCCACAACTCCACTTTACTTCCTGTCAGATGGTCCAGATGGGGTACCCCCTAATTAGCGGTTTTGATTGGTGTAGTTTTGTCACTTTTTAGTTTCTTCCTCCACATGCTTGAACCTCCCTCTGACAGTTAGTGTAATATATCTCCATAAAAGCAGAGAGGAGGTAGAGACAAGGTCCATGAGCCATTTATTTAAGAGAGAAGTGTGCCAGAAGAACTTCATCGGAATACTTTCCATATAATGAACTCTACTTGTTTAGTGGTGTCGTTTAGATGTGAATAAAACTGAATCATTGATCTGTATTCGGGTTAATCAGTAATTTTTTTGTTGTTATATCGCTGAAAAATCTGGTTGCCAGACCGTTTCATGATGTTACTGGATTATGTACATGATTTAACACCTATTTTGAACACAACTCGTCCGAGTGAACTTTCAACACTTTTCAGGACAGTTAAAACTCATAACCTTATGATTAACTGTTGATTAATATAAGTTCTACAAGATTATTTCTCACCACTGTATTAAAATTGTGATTTCATGACAAGATGTTGGGAATACGATCAGGAATCTCACAGTGTACTGTGGACAGAGAAAATCTCCTCCCTGCTGAGGATGCCTGCGAGCCACAACATTCGTATTAGCTTTTGCATTTCCTCATGCTGTGTATAACCATAATAAATTATTTTATAGCTATATGAGCTCATATGTTTTAAAAAAAAAACTAAGCAGGAGTATTTCCAAGCTTGCTGAGATGATTAGCGGATGTTATTTATGGAGTCTGTCCTTGAAGATCAGCAAAATGTTGGCAGATGGTCCCACAATGTAACTGTTCGAAACAAGTATGTACAATGGAGAATGTATAACTAGTTTGAAAGCACAGTCATGATGCTGTTTGCTGTTTGGCTCTTTGATTGCGTGCCACTATATATAGATTGCTGCTGGAGTCATTAACACTGGTAAAGACTTTTCTCGGATTAATGAATTTTAGGTACTGTGCGTAAAATCTGGCATAATGTTTACCATGATTTTTACAGTGCATATAACCTATTAATCCAACTCATCTGTTTCTAGACACACCCGATGGTGGTCTAATAAATAAATAAATGTCATGTCAAGTAATACACACCTGATGCATGTTTCATTATGGAGATATATAAAAGTAGTAATGGCCTGTTTCTTCTCAGTAGTTTTGGTAGCCAGATACTTTTTTTAGTCTATGAAAATGTCATGCTTTATAAGTAGAGCATAAACAATTATTCATTATATTTAGGGAATAATGGACTGCCATCTCATTCTGTGTGTGTGTGTGTGTTTTAATTTGTAGTATTTTGTATTATATAGACCTAAACAATTCCTTAACTTTATTAAAGCTGTAGATGTCACTGTTGATGTTTATTGTCTTAAGCCAATTAGACTACAATAACTAATTAGTATAATTAGAAACTATATGAGCTATATTTTAATAAGTCATGTAGTTCCTCAGCGTAATCATGTCATTAAATAAAACAGTAATCATTTCAGAGATTACCTGACTGTACCTATCCCTGGACCCCATTTTGAGAAGCCCAGGTTCAGGAGGCAATAAAGAAGGCTTCTTTAACACTATCCACCAATTGGGGGCGCTATGTCACTGGGGTACACGTTCTCTAACTAATATTACAAGCATTTGGACCCGTTACTCTGATAGGAGGTTGAAGATAATGAGGAGATTTAGCAGTTTTTCCAGCTAAATTAACTCTGACTTTTATAATGCGATTTAATAGTGAATTGTTCATTTGTTAATAATGTATATAAGAGTAACTTGTAGACATGTTTAATCAAGTTGTAGCCTTTTACTAACCAGGTAATGAACTAGTTCATTTATTACAGTCCTGAAAATGAAATATTAGTTAAAAAGGTGCTTGTTAATAATAATAATAATAATAATAATAATAATAATAATAATAATAATGATTAATAGTAATGTTTTCTAGGTTCATGACGTTTTTTTCTCTTAACAAATTATTAAAAACTAAATACAGTAAATAATAATAAAGTTATGAAGCAGATAATTAAAAATCTAATTGTTTTATTCAGTGAAACTGTACATATACAAACGTCCTCTTACCAATTTTCTGTTTTTAAAAAAATCAAGTAAAAAACAACAAGATTATCTTCATAAATACATATATTCTTTAAGAAAGGGTGATTATTTACAGGTTTACGCAGATTTAAAACGAGCTTGCATAATTTCCCGGCTGGACACATGCATGTAGCCTCGAACCCCGAACCCAACGCGCTTTTATGCCACATGGACCATGCATGATTGTCAGCGGGTGGCTCTGAAAGTCATACAAGTCCACAGAAGACGACAGAGGATACATCTGTAAAGCAAAACACGGTCAATATTTGTGGGTAAAAAAAAAATCAATCACAATTCCACAGTAATGAGCTCTACATGTACTATGCCGATTACAGCGCGTGAAATGTAGGCCTTAAAATGTGCAGAGATCACATGTGTAAAATATACTGTTACAGAGTCAAAACATGTCTTTCACATGGGGGAAAAAACACAGGCGGGGGAGCCAGAAGTTTAGGGGGAGAAACATGTTGGCACATTGTTTTAGTGTCCATTGAATAAAGACATAGTGAAAGTGATGTGATGTGTGTAAAGTTCAGCCTGTGTTTAACCGCATAACGCGTCAAATGTCTCAGATATTTAAAATGAAAATTAAAAAAGTGTCGTCCAGGGTCGGCAAACTGATTTTCTCCACATTTCAGTCTTGTGTCTCACTCTCAGGATCGTGTCCCGTTCTCATACGGTCGTCTCGCCCTGGTTACTGTTACTGAGTCTTTTGTAAAACCTGCGCCACGACTGCAGCGTTTTCCCGGACCAGATCCAGAATCCGGACGTGATCCCCACGATCATGGTCATCAGGTACTTGATCATAAACACGGTAAAGTCGGGCGACATGGGTGCGAAGTTGCCGGCCGGGCACGGCACAGCGAAGCGCTTGCACGTCTGCATGTGCCACGTCTTCTCCCAGTGCTCACGGAAAGCCTGCTCGTAGAAGTAGCAGGCGATCACGATGGTCGCAGGCACGGTGTACAGCACACTGAACACCCCGATGCGCACCATGAGCTTCTCCAGCTTCTCCGTTTTCGTGCCGTCGTGCTTCATGATGGTGCGGATGCGGAAAAGCGACACGAATCCCGCTAGAAGGAAGGACGTGCCGATGAAGAGGTACACGAAGAGCGGCGCCAGGACAAAGCCCCGCAGAGATGCCACGCTGTATATACCCACATAGCACACGCCCGTTAGCAAATCTCCGTCCACCTGACCCATGGCGAGAATAGTGATGGTCTTGACCGCAGGAACGGCCCAAGCTGCCAGATGGAAGTACTGCGAGTTGGCCTCGATGGCCTCGTGGCCCCACTTCATGCCGGCTGAGAGGAACCACGTGAGGGACAGGATGACCCACCAGATGGAGCTCGCCATGCCGAAGAAGTAGAGGATCATGAAGAGGATGGTGCATCCTTCCTTCTTTGTACCCTGTGCCACCGTCTTGTAACCATCCTCGTTAAATTTGTCGATGCAAACTACCTTGTCCTCAAGGAAGAAGCCCGCTGCGTAGGCAACAGCCACCATGAAATAGCAGCCGGACAGGAAGATGATGGGTCTCTCCGGATAGCGGAATCGCCTCATGTCCACTAAATAGGTGAGCACAGTGAAGAGGGTACTCACGCAGCAAAGAATGGACCATATGCCCACCCAGAGGCGTCCGAACTTCACCTCTTCTTCACGGAAGTACATGAGGCCGTTGGGCTTGGTGGGCTCACACGGCGCCCCGCAGTCCTTCTCGCCCATGAAGTAGTAATTAAGGTAGGAGGGCACTTTGAGCTGAAGCGGGCAAGTGAACTGCTGTGGGTTTCTACCTGTATTGGGTGGCAGTGTGATCAAGTCGGGCACGTACGGTGTCGGGTCAGACGTCGGACTTCCGGCCTCTGACGTGTTCTGGCCCACGCAGATCTCACCCGCGCCGTGTACCGGGAAGTTCTCGCAGCGCAAGCGCTCGGGCCACTGAAAGCCGAACTTGTTCATGAGCGCCTCACAGCCCTGTCTGGCCCGCTCGCATAGAGAGCGACACGGCGGGATGGCCTGCTCCAAGACCGTGCACACGGGCGCGTACATGGAGCACAGGAAGAACTTGAGGTCAGCTGAGCACTGCACTTTTACCAGCGGGTAGAACTGGTGCACCTCGAGTCCGGCGTCCTCTTGGTTGGTGTGACCCAGAAGGTTGGGCATGATGGTCTGGTTGTAGGCAATGTCCGTGCACAGAGGGATAGAAATGGGCTGGCAGAATCCGTGCTCCGGGATCGAGATGCCTTTCTCACCGTGGTACTGACCGCTGCTCGGGGTGAAGCACAAAAGGCACAAAGTCGCGAGGAAAAAGCCCACACGTCCCGCACGCCGTGGCATTGTGGCGAGAGCCGTCGTTATCGGACAATCAGAAGAAAGTTAAAGAAAAATGCTTTTGTCTTTTATTTCTAAGTGTGGTCAAAAAAACCCTATAAAAACACCAGGTCTGTTTAGTCCACCACCAAATTTCACCCAGTTACACAGGGGAAATCCTTTCCAGCTGTTGCTCTTAGCTCGCGTCTGGTTCTTCTTCAACACCAACTCACTTTAGAAGTATCCACCCGAGCATGTTAACACCACCAGCACCAACACGCACATAAAAACCCTTACACAGTCCAGAGAAAAAATAAACAGCAGTCGGATCGTGGAGTGTGTGTGTTGTCCTTTAAAAGTCGGTGAAAAACTCTTGCAGTCACCGAGGTGTTCTTCAGTCCATTATAAAACACTTAATTCAGAAAATCCTCTGTTTACTGTCCATGGCTTCCTCAGTGTCCTTCAGTGCGCATCTCACACTCAGGGGATGTTCTGAACTGCGCCTGGCAACTTTTCCTCCGGGTTAGAGCTGTGTGTCTGTAGTATAGCGTCTGTGTGTTGTCCGTCTCGGTGTGGTTGTAAAACCTCTCTCTCTCTCTCTCTCTCCCCCCACTCCTTCTCTCTCTCTCTCTCTCTCTCTCTCTCTCTCTCTCTCTCTCGTTCTCTGCACGGTTTGAGCGCGGGCACGCAGCGCACACAGTAATGTGTGTCGTCTGTTTCCAGGCGCCCTTCATTCAGACCCTCCGCTCGTCACGACGGGGCGCCTTGAAACCACAGTCTGTCGGACCAATCCCAGGTTTTGTTTTCCTTCGCCTCTTGCTCATGATTGGTCAATAAGAGTAATTGCTGAGGTCCAGTAGAAACTTTCCCCCTTCTACTTTTGTTAAAATTAAAAAAAAAAAAAAAATGTCGGCTATAATCAACATAATCCTATCTATGAGTATTTGATAAGAACCAAATGCTCCTGATTTTAAGGCAGACACGTGTTTATCTGATACCTTTGTTATGTTTTTGTTATCTTCTGAAGCACTGACTAGTTATCAAATGGTTAATCACCTTTAAATGGGATTATGATGGCCTAATTAAATTATACCATGATAAGAAAAACATTTCATGAAGTACTGTTAAATTATTAAAAGCACAAAAGTTTTGAATATCTGATTTTCAGTTTCTCTCTTCATACCATTTTTATTATCGTTTCAACAAATATTATTGAATCATCAATAGTAGCGCATACCTCTTACTTCAACCAAATTCAGCTAATGTTAGTTAAAAGTGAGAGAGATTACCCTAAACAGCTGATTTGTAAAGGTGAAGGTGATAGTTTCAGCATTACAGTACAAAGACACACCCATTCACACACAACGATTTGTATCACTCTTGGTGGATTGTGTGGGATTTGTTAATTAAATGGTTGGTTCTTTTCATTTGAATAAGTTTCATATCAGTTCAAATTGGTAGCAAGAATCCAGAAAACACAACCAGATCTTTAACACCGAAAAGCTTTCAGTGACAAAATTGTATCTTGACATAAACTGGTATCAGTATAAAGTTGCCACACCCCACTTTTTTTTCTCTCGTTTATTCAGCGTGAAATAGTCAAAGGAAACATCTTGATCACAAATGTCACTGACGTCCAACACCAGTCCTGCTATTACCTAAAGTGTTCACAGCTCAACCTGCTTATCAGCGGATCAATTATTAATTGCTGATACCAGATGGCCTGAGTTATTGGCTTGTTATTTAATAACTTATTCTTGATCATGAATAAAAAATTCCCTGCTCTCCGCTAGAGCAATTTTTAAAAATAGATCTGAGCTAGAGAGCAGAGTGTGAGGTTCCTCAGTATGTAAATGTGGGGGCTGAGGGAGATAAGCTGCTCCATGGACTTCAACATCAATCACAGAGAAGCCAAAGCTGCTGCCTTGCCTCACAACCGAGCCGCCTGCCATTCTCATTCCCATTCTCTCACCATATTATTTCTGCCCTGTGTCTGAGGCTTGTCCTACTCTTTGTCATTACATTTCAGATGCACTGCATAATATCGTATATTTCAAACATATTGTTTCAGAATATTTTCATGTATGAATTTTCTTACCTGCATAAGGATGTTTTACCCTAGGAAAAAAAATTCTTTCCTCATATTAGTGCATCTGTGATTTTTGTGCATGCTGTGTCTGTCCAAAATAAAGAACTTTATATAGCATAAACAGTGTTTAAGTTGCATAGGCTGGCACATATTGCTATAGTCCCTGTTTCAACCCAACACTTACAGAGTCAGTAAATGAACTAATGAAGCAAATGTGTGCCGGCTGAGTGTTATCAGATTCACAGTGCCGCAGATGATTAGGCCAGTTGGGGTAGTGAAGGCGAGTTGTATTTGAGCTCATTAATGTTATGTACTCTCCCACTGGACCTTATTAGCTTTCACACTTGGCTTCACCTCATATCTTCACCATTCCTTTACTGAAACGAGAGAGAGAAACAAAGAGGCAGCAAAATAGAAAAGAAATGTGGTAGAATGAAAACCAAGATCACAAATGTTTGGGAAAGAACAACACCTTTGGCCATGGACTAACACAACCTCTAGTTTATTCGTTTATTTTCAGCACCTTTAAATCATTTGGTTGGTGTGATGGGCTTCTGGCATAATTATACTTGGCTGTTAATCTCCTGCAGAAATTCAGCAGAGTTGAAAATTGGCATGTGCAGTGTCAATATCTGTCCTGGTGCCAAAAATTCATAGCGCCAGTTAGGACTGTGTTCCACTGCTTTCATTAATAAAGGGATGGATTACTTCGAAAATGGCCATGATGTGACATAGCCACTCTATATCTTGGCCAGCATGGCAGCTGCGGATGAATTTATAGGGCAACATGTTATTATATATTTATGATTGTACTACTTTTGAATATTTAATTTATAGCCATATATCTGTAGTAGCCTCAAGGAAAACGTGCAAAAAATGCTTTAACTTTAGGCTGGAGTTCATAAAGTCTGGTAATGTGATGAAATCATTCCTTTCATTTGGTTTAGGGCCAGTGTACTAATTAAACTGCTGTTTTTTCACTGATAGTCAATGATGTATTCTTTATAAAAGGTCACTACTTGTTGTGTGGCAAGCCCTTTCTGATTTCCCCAGAGTCCAACTCAGACAAGCCTACCAGTAATCTCAGGACCCCTGGGACTTCGCCGACTGCCAGCCAGTGAAATAAAAATGAGCATGAGATTAAATAGAAATGTATTTATTTCTGATAGTATTTCTGTGATGATCCAGCCAGAGCATGAACTAAGAATATTTGAGCATTAAATGACCAAGATAGCTTGAGGGTATTTTATGGAATAATCCGTCCCTCTGGTTAAATGTTTAAGATTAGAGAGGATGTGCAGAGTTTACTTTGCAGCTTTTGCATGTATTTGTATTTTTAGAGGCCCTTTTGCAAATGCATTGATGTCTGATCCATCAAAGTCTCCTGGAAAAGCCAAGTCATAGCCATATCTCCCCTCAGGTAATTTCCCTCATTTTGGACATGAGGAAATCTCATTATACCATTCAGCATTCACTTTCCCCGTAATGTTTTTATCATACACATTCCTCACATACAGATCTCTGTCTCTTTGTGTGTTGGACATGTTTGATGTAGAGGCTGTCAGGACAGCTTTTACCAGGGAATGGAGATAAGCAGCAGTAATTGCTCTGGAGCTGTAGTCAGCAGATGATTATTTTTCTTTCAGTACTCCTTTTATTTGTTCCGACTTTTCTTGTCACTTTCTTGTTGAATTACACTTTTATTCAAGTAAATTACTGCAACAGACTCTTTGTCGGTTTCAATGTTTCGCTCTCATCCTCCTCGTCTTTCATCCGCTCTCTTTCAGTAGCAGGTCTGTAAATTTGTGGGTGAAAGCCTGTTTTGCTTTGGTCAAAGCCCTTGGTTCGCCATAATCTGGCAAATGTGCGGGTGTACAGGAGACTGTGGTGCATAACTCATCACAGAATACACAAACAAGCCAAACGAGACTGTTTAAGTGCAGTCTGTGAGTGCTTCATGTCACATCTTCCTGGGCCAAGTGTATATCACTGTGGTCTACTACAAGCTACGCTAGTGTGTGCAGCTTTAGCTTGGCTGCTCTGTCAGGCTTTAGCTACATTTCCCCCGAGGTGAAGACATGCCTGCTGTTCCTCTTTTACCTAACGTCCAACAGGATGGGTGGTGCCAGAATATTGACCATGCTTTTAACGCATCACATTGGCAAGCAACGCTGGCTCTTATCTACACTCTAGGAGTGTAGAAGTGTGAAGATGCTTGCGACGGACTGATGAAGATAGGACACTTCTCTGTGAGAATCTGTGTGTGAGAGTGCGTGTTTGTGTTTGCATGTGTTAGTCGGTTTGTCTAGACTGACAGAAAACAGTGCAAGCTGTTGTTTCTCTTGCCTGATATCTACAACACATGATAAGAGTGCACTATGTTTTTGTCTTCTCTATCTACAGTATATCTGTATATATACGTGAGTCTGTCCATATTACCCCTCTTTTATCTACCTTTTTCAGTATGTCCTTTCTGTGCATTTGCATATGTCCTATACTGTATATTTGTCTGTGTGTATAAAACATTCTGTATATACTCCTTTGTGCATATCCTATCTTTATACTAGTCTCTGACTACATAACTTGCTATACATATGCACTCTGTTTGCATTTGTGTGAACAGTATAAGCAACCATGGAATGGTGAGAGGCTACTAGGAGGACTGAGGGAATGAGAGAGAGAGAGAAAGAGAGAGAGGAAATGCAGGTTCCTCAGGACTCTGTGGAAGTGCTCAGGGTCAGCTTTCAGGTGACACATTACTGAGAATCCTAACGGACAACAGGTTAATATGTGATCATGAAGAATGACCCTTCATGAGACCCTTACCATTGTGTTTTGTGCTTTCTGTTTTAAGACGAAAGGAAAGTATCAATTCTGTAGCACAAGCTTACATGTATGATACACAATTGAGTTTTTGGCCTGGAGGGGGCACCTTAATAAGGGTTAGAAAAAATTAGATATCAAATAATCCAAAGCAAATCAATAGGATTGCATTTTTAATGAAAACCTATGGTTTACACAGTCTATATTAAGTCTTGGATTTATATAGCGAAGGCATACAGAAGATGCCTCCATGCTCATTTTCTATTACTGGAAATACATCCAATTAGCTGCTTTTACATTTTTATTGTAAATTAAATGTCCCAGTTTCAGTTTTAAATGCACCAGGTTGAAAATGTTAATTCTTTCCTCAACTGAAAAGACATTTCACATTTTAAAACATTTTTATTTACACACTATTGTTGATCTTCTCATATCAACATCATCTCATGCATTTATGACCCGATTCATGAGTTTATTTATGTTTGTGGATGTGTGAAAGTGCCCTGTTTTTGTTAAATGTCAGGGTAAATGTCATGAAACACAGTCAGGCTGTCAGAACACATGACAATGTCAGAACCAGAAACTTTTCTGACTATACTAAAACCATAATAACATGTTCATCAACATTTTTGTTTTAAAAACTGAAAGGGTCCAAAGCTTTCCTGTTGGTTATCGGGGGTTAGGGTTATGTTTAGACATAGCATTTATTAGCTGTATTACTAACGCTGTCAGTGAAAGGTCCTGACAAAGACAGTAAGACAAATGTGTGTGTGTGTGTATGACAGGAGCACAGAGCCAGACCTGTTATTAATTATAGCTGTAAAAGTCTCTAAACCGGTGAAGTGTTTCCTCCTCATGCCTGCAGCGTGTGTGTGTGTGTGTGTTGGGGGGGGGGGGGGGGGGGGCAGGAACTTTGTTCAGGATGAAGCAGCATCAATGTAAACAGCTGTACTACACCCTCTACTACAGGCTGTATGTAGTGTCATGTTTGGTTCTTGTTATAATTCAGTTTTGGCATTTTTATTCTTCGTTTTCATCTCTGATGCATTTTTGCCTGCATGCAGTTTTAGATCCACTTTCAGTTTATTTAGGAGCTTCCACTGAATGGAAGATGTTACCACAACATTTGTCAAACTCAAGTGGCCAACTGTCAAAGACCATGCATCATTTTGATAATCCTCTAATTCAACCGAGGCCCTTTTCCACAGTGGAAGAAGCCCTTATAGTGTAAACACACTATACAGTTAACTTAAACACAGCCGTCCGCCAGCATGTTTTTAGGTGAAATAGTTTAGAGAAATGTAGGATCATCAAAGTCCGGATTTTACGAAACTGTGCACATGCGTTCTCCTTCACCCCCACACACTCACTCACACACCTACGCTGCATAACCTAGTTTGGATTTAATTAAAACAGCTTTCTATAATGTAGTAAAATCAACTGATTATGAGGTGTCAGAAATGAAGAAGTTTCATAATTAGTCAAAAGGTTTCATTTCCATAATAGTTTGTCTTCATCTTGCTTTATGATTAAACATTACAGCTCAGCCCACGGTAACGTCCTTGATATTTCTGCTGACTAAACAAGCGAATGAGGGCATGAATGAATAAGGTGGCTGTTTCAACCAGGCCTGCTTTCTCCTGACGGCTGCTGTGAAGGTGGCAGCGATGAAGTGCACTCGAGCTGGGTAGGAATGTTGGGCAGAGTGCCGTACTCCTGGCCAGCTGGCTCCAATCCGTCAGCGCTTTACAGAGCTGCTACAGTACAAGCTAGTGGTACATTACCTACACCAACCTGGAAAAAAAAAACATGGCGCCCCAAAAAGGGGAGGGGGACAAGCGATGAAAGAATGATTTATGCAGCACAAATACGCTGCATGTACGCTCCGCTGGCAAATGAGCAGGAAGGCTGTTCTGGCTGTGCGGCCTGGTGCTGGGGTGCCGGTGCAGAGGGCAAGAGGCAGGGGATGTTTAACAGGCTTGTGTAAACTAACAGGGGTGGGGCCGGCCATCTTGTGTTTATCACTGGAGAGAAAAAAACAGGGTCGAGGGCCCCCTCTGGGAGCTCTGCACTGTTTGAAAGTGACATTCTGATGTAAGATTAATAAACACAGTGACCCTTCAGACGACAGGAAGACATACACACACATACTGCATTAGGAGCAGAAAACCTTCTGTTTACTGTCTGAGTGTGTGTGGACAAGCACATCCATGTGCATTAGCATTTGCTGGTGTTTTGTAGAACCTTTTCAATGTAAAGGTTACTCATATTGAGGCAGTGTTGTGATCTGATTTCCTGTAGGCATAATGGCTCTTTTACACCAAGTCATAACAGCGCTGGTTCATGAGCTGATACCTAATCTCAAATCATTCTGAGCTGTTTCACCACCAATAAGCAAAATCTCCAGATGGGAAATTGGATTAGGTCCAGCATTACAAACAGGTCCTATCTGAGGCTTTGGGATGGTGTCAAGTTCATCATGTTGAGAATAACACAGACAGGTCAGGTTCTTTTTATTGCTATATTAAAAATGCAAGAGGAAGTTATGGAAAACGACAGGAAATGACAGTGAACTAAAAAGAAGTTACATTACAGAAGTTAGAAACCTGCTGATGATTGTACAATTAATAGCGTCTCACAAGCCAGATCACTAGAGAGCCTGATCCGTTTCCTGAATAAATGCAGCCTCATTCATAGGCAGATGGCAGATGACCAACCACAGACATTCTGGTAGCCCACTGGCAAACATGCAAATTGCCCCATTTACTCATGACTGAAGTGCTTCAAAAACTTTTTAAAGTATGGCTTTCTAAAACCTTTAATCTAGACGCTCTGAAAGGGAAAAAACAACAACATTGTGTCGCTGTGTGTAAAAGTTTGTTGTCAATGTGAAAACTGGTAGAAGGAAGTGTGTACAGCATGAATGGAAGAGTCAGACTGCAACCTACACAATTCTGTGGCCAGAAAAGTGTGAAAAGATAATCATCCTGAGCAATAAGGATCTTGGAGACTGCGACTATTATTTTAAATAGTAATACATGTCTGACAGTCTGAAATACAAGAAGTTAAATCCACCACTTGTTGTTTTCTCTTATTTTTAATGAACTTTTGAATATATAATGGATTTCGAACCAGCGTAAATATGGTACAGTAGTCTAAAAGATTGACTTGTAACTAATAAAGTATGGAGCATTGGTAGAAAATGTGTACAGTGTTCTTTCCAAGCGGTTTTAGGATGAAACAATGAAGTTCCTATGCGAGAGTAATATGAGGTGAATGTTATCATTTCTTCCACTGCAATCCGGGTTGAATCCGAGTTCTCAAGGAGACAGCTGTACACAACCAGTGGAGACTATATTTATTTAATTCAGTTGAGTTTGGAACCCCTGCAGTATTTCAGTCATCATTTTTTCACTTAATCTTTCTGAACTCCCTGATCCCACTGAACTCGCAGTCATGGGAGAAGCTATAATTGTCTGTGAGGTGATGATCAGGTCTCATAAAAATAGATGTCCAGCATCTCTGTCCATATTCTCCAGTGCTGTGTGGTGCTGTTATTGATCTGGCTGGTATAACAGCCCCTCTTTTTTTGTGGCTGTGGGACGGTTAGCTCTCGGCACCTGAGGAAGAGCAGTCAACTGCTGCGAGGCAGGGTAGAATTTTAGCCTGACAGGAAATCAATGGGCTCAAACGTACACTCTTCTCACTCCTTCACTCTGCTGCTTTAGTAGACTATAGTCTTTTAAGGGGTAGGAATAGTGCTCAGAGCTGTGGGTTAATGCCCTGTGTGTGTTTGTGTATGGTTTTTTTTAAGAGGGCATTTACATAACCCACAGTAACAGGGCAAAGCTGGGTGCAGTATTGATCTCCATCTCGCAGTAGGCTTGCAGAGTTTGGAGCATTGCACTTGGGATATTAGCACATCCAGACAAAAGGCAGCAGCAAGGAAAGGGGGAGTCGGGATGAAAGCAGAGCAGGATTGTCTGGTGAGGTAGAAAACAGGGGGCACAATCACTCACGGTTGCATTCAGGTCTCACCACATGGCCTCTCCTTAACACCGCTTAAGCAGGATAGGTAAATGTTGTATGTCTCGTCTGTGTTAAAGTTTTTTTGCTCTGTGAACCTGTGTGTCAGTTCCTTATGCGTAACAGGTAGAAATTTTGTGTGTAAGCATAATGTGAGTGCATTGCGTGTGTGTGTGTGTGTGTGAGAGAGAGAGAGAAAGAGAGAGGGAGAAAGAGATTGCTCTCTTTGAGGAGGAGTGTAAGATATGCTCTCCTGCTTGGAGACATGCCTGTGTTAATCAATCTCTGAGGAGCCGGGCTGCTGCTGAAGCCCCTCTGGCTATACCGGGCTGGGAGAGACACATGCGTGCTCTGTGTGTGTGAGTGTATGAGCGAGAGTTTTTCCTTCAACGTGTCCTCAGGGCTGATTCTTCAACAGGTTATGATAATAGCTCAGGACTAAGATACAGGAAAACAAGTCATAATCCAGAGTAGCCTTAACTTACTACACCTATGTGCCCTTTACCTGACATTGACATTTGCTTTGAAATATAAAACCTGTAATAATATGTCTAAAATTAGACGAGCAGCCGTGGGCTATTGGTTAGGGAACCGGTCTCATTAAGGTCCCAGGTTCGATCCCCGCACTAATTTTTGATTGCCCAGCATACTGATAGCAACATTGTATTTATTTCTCAACAGTGCGTAAGGAGATGGCTCGGGTCTAGATTGGATAGTTTACACAGTGTTGAATTATATAATCATCAGAAACACTAGGAATTAAAAGGGTGTTTTTTTGTTAGCATTGGGTGAAGTCCAAGGCCTAGCGCCATGACTCCTGAAAACGTGGGTACGATGAAGGGATCAGGGGTTATGAGCTGACCTTGAATGAGAATTCTTTGAATTCTGACCTTGAATAAGAATTCCTGCCTTTTTAAAAGATAGAACTGTTTTATCATAATGTTCTACTGATTAATATTCATACTGTATCTTTTTCCATTTTACTCTCATCTGCCCTCTTTTAAAGTTAATGCTATTCATGGAGTCTTCTCACTCAAATAGTATGCACTCTATCATCGAGACCTTTGGGCTGAGAAAGTGTCTGCCTCTAGTTTATATGTTGTAAAGGTAAAAATAAGTTCTTGAGATCATAAGGCCTTTTGAAACATAAATTTAAAGAGGGGCAGCTGTAGGCTTACGAACGAGCCATGTGAATGAATGGTCACCGGTTAAATCCCTCATACTGACAATACATGACTAGGGTGCCCTCTCTGGGTGTTCAGGCAAGTACCTTCACTGCACTATGGTGTGTGTTCATTATTGTGTATGTTTCACTGCACATATGGATTAAATATGGAGGTTCACTTCCTCTGTGTGTACAAGCACAGTGGTCAGTGAGTGTTTCTCTTTCTTTCTTTCTTTCTTAATTTACACCATATTTCTGCATTTATAGCACAATAGCATTGTGTGTGTGTTTGGTGAAGTGGTACCTATATTATTTACAGTGTATTAAGTTAATAAAAGCAGTACCACAATATTGCATTATCATGTTATTTTTACGATAATCAACAAAGGTACAAACTAGGAACTTTGTGAAACAAACAAACAAAAAAACCCAGTTTAAGGCCTAATGGACTGGTAGCAGATAATAGACACTGACTCACACACCTTTGACCTCTCCAATGTAATGCATGCTTGTGTGATAGTGAATGATTGTGACATTTTCCCCCATCTCTTCATGCAAATCACTGTGATCCCTGAAATCTGTGACTTGGCCAGTGTGTGTGTGTGTTTGTTTGTGTGTATCTCGTTCTTTTGGTCTACTCACACTCATGTAGTCTAGCACCACAGGCCTCCAGTTTCCATGACAACCGTCAAAGTTTTATTCTTTTACTATTTTTTTAAGAAAATAAATTATTTTATTTATTTGCCATCATCACTGACTTTCTCTTAATTTGTTACAATCTTACCTTTCTGTCTCAAATTTTACAAACTTTAGCTTGTCTTTAGTTCCTGTTAGACTTGTTTTGTCAAGAAATGAAGCTGACTATAGTGACCAAAATGGATGCACCAACATATAATTAATTGTAAACTATCAGATATATTCTACTGGTCGAAGTGAATACTTCTCTGCCTGGTGTTGTGTCTATGGTATGCAGTGATGTGCAGTGAAGTATGTTGATGGATAGCCATAATTGCACATTTCCATGCCTGCACAGTGCTCTGTTTTGTACTACTGTGGTGATTGCAGAAGTCTCCGGCCTGGCAGAACACTTCTGACAGCTTCCGTGCTGAAGGAGCACACTTCAGATGAAAGGGGGAAAGAAAAAAAAGAGAGAGAAAGAGGGAGAGAGAGAAGCAAGAGAGAGCGGCTGTTTTATCAATAAACTGACAGGGAGCCGAACCCCACTCCTGATAGGAGTCCGCCTATTGAGTTGGCCAAAGCACATTCCACAGATTCCGGGATTGATAGGAGGTGAGATATTGTAAATCTACTTTCTGGCAGTTAGAGGACGAAGAACAGGACTATCTTCCACTGGCCTTCTCCAATTTAAACTGTATCTCTGCAGCTCTGCAGACGTTCTGTCTCCTAGCCGTGTGCAATCTTCATCAAGAAGCCTTGCTTTTTATCAGGGCTGCATATTTCAGGGATTACAAATCACTGCTGATCGGGAAAGAAGAGACAGGATCAGAAAAGTTCAGATGTGCATAGTAACCGTTCAGATCTCTTTGCCAGTTTTCCTTTGCTCTGTTTATCGATCACTTCGCAGATCTTTTCAAGGTTACTCAGCTTGCTGATTCAGCAACTTACTTACTGGAAATTCTCCACCACAGAAGCCTTAGAACATATTCATACAAACCAGTCTGGTATAGTCATGAATTTGTTATGCATGTCATTGCCTTGGGAATATCAGGCTGTGGGATGTAACGCTTAACTAACACCTCCTATGACGCTAACATTTGACCTAGTTCTGTTTCAAAGTCTTTCTGCTTACCGCATTACTGACCTTTACTTTAAGCCAGCGCTTCTGGTTCAAAAAGCACATGTTTCTGTTTTTTTTCATCTTGCTTCGCTGTTCCTCTGTTCCTGATTTATGGATGTGCCTGTGTTAAGCATAGACACTGATCCATGCCTACTGAACTTATTTTACCAGTGTACAGAGATCTGATATCCTCCACTGTAGGAACGTTTAACAGTATGAATCCCACTGTATATTCAATTATTTGTGTGCTATACATTTATCCGTCATCTGCAGTCACTTTAGTTTTGTCAGGGTTGCAGTGGATCCAATCCAAGGCTCTCCAGGAACACAGTCTGTAGTGATAATATACCACTTACCAGCATTTTTTGGAGGTAGGAAGAAACCAGAGAAAGTACACATGCCCAAGGCGAGAACTTATATTTAGAGTATTAGAATATCATTGTCTGTCATTATATATGGTGCATATGTATATATTACTACTAAAATCTAAACCTTTTGTGTGTCAGTGTTTTTACATAGTATAGTTTTTTCCCTGTGGTTGTGCAATACATTGTTTGTGATATGTTGCATTTTTTTTTCTTCCCGCTGCTGTAAAGTTACAATTTCCATTACATTTATAGCATATTGTGGACTCCGCATGTGTAAGTTCACATATGCTTGTATACATGTGTGCATGTGGACAAAAGCTGATTTTGTATGCCTGAGGTTTCTCTTCCATCTTCTAAGCTAGAGTCAGACTGATGAGGTGCTGGATGAGCAGGATTTAGTGTTTATCTCTGTCTGGGACAGCCTGCTCTAACTTTACAAACTAAAAATGGAGTGGAGAGACTCTGGATCAAAGCAGTGTTAGACCTCCATGTGAATGATTTGTGGGTAAGCGAGGGATAAGAAGGGGGTTAATAACGGGGCACGGTAGACGGCAGCAACGGATTGACGCTTCAACTAGGCTGGAGATGCTGTCAGTTAGGTCTCAGTGGAAGAAATGGGCACAAGACTGATGAGTTGAGCTCGGGTTTTAGTTGCTCTGATGTGGTGAAAGTAAATGAGACTCTTGGTTTCCTTTAATGGGATTGAACCTAGCAACTATATCAAAAGCAAACTTTTTTTTTTCTTTGGACTCTTATTAATAAGGAGATCCCTTCAACCCATGATTCAGTGGCTGTCAAGACTCTTAGGTGGGAGCTTATTGTGATAATTAGAGTGATTGAAGGTTTAATGCAGCAAATGTCAATGCTGAGCTGCTACGTTTTTTAGTACGTTAATTTGCTGGAAAACCTGAGATGTTTGCCAGGTTTATTCCTGAGTAATTTATTTCGGAAAAACAGAGCCGTTTTATTATGAAGCTGTGAATCAAGTGACTCTTTGATGAAAAAAAGGTTTGGAAAGAAAAGCCGAATGGCCAGCACCCCAAGCCCCCTGGCTCAGCCCACTGGCCTGTATTGTACCGGGGCAGAAGGGTGGCTCTCCCCCTCTGACCCTCTGCAGCTCCTCGCACTAATAACTGCATTATACCCTTACACCGTGCAAATGGGCCCTTTTGTTGGCCTGTCTTGGAGCTTGGGGGTTATGGGTAGGGGGCGGGCGGGGGAATCTCGTAGAGGGCTGCCATGAGGATTTACTTTGTCATTTAAAGAAGGGAGAGAAACTCAAAACACAGGGCCCGAAAACAGGCACTCCTCAGGAAGGCCTAGAGAGAACCCTTTTTATACGTAGCATTGTTCAGCTGGCTTTGTGGCTGGAATATATTATCATCCAAAACTCAAGGATACGTGGCTCAGCTGTATGGGAGATGATACTTTAGAGGGAGAGAATGAGTACGGGCATGAAGGTCTATCAGGGAATCAGTGTGTCGCATAGCAAAATTGTGGGTCACATGACAAGCTGCAGGAAGTGTTTACCAAATTAAAATTTGTAGTCATTTACTGAAGCTGGTTATTATAACGTCAATTTAGGCTGAAAATGGAGTTTACTCTCAATCCTATTTTCTCTGTCTTTCATGTTGCTGCACTGTCTATATGATGCTGACCCTGTACTGAACCCATTCCCAGTTTCAGGTGAATTTATCAGGATTAGCCAGACATATGGTTCTGCAGATGATCCAGAGATTCATATACACGTCTAAAATGTCTACAATGAGCCAGGAATTGGATCATACAAACCCAAAAGTTCACCTATTTTACAAAGCAGCTCTGGATTTGATGGGCTTTGTAATGGTCAAAACAAACATGAATAAAATAAAGGATTGTTATAGTAGATGGCATTAAATTACTTTAACGTTAACATGGAAGATTAATTATACTGTATACATTAGTGTAAAATTCAACACTGATATAATAGTCACACAGTCTTGGAAACTTTATTAGCATTAGGATTGAAACCTGAATGTGTGTGTGTGTGTGTGTGTGTGTGTGTGTGTGCTGCACTGCTCAACTACGGAGCATGATGCAACGGTGTGAAAGCTGAAAAATGGAGGACTAAAGAATTTGTGTTTGTTTCTAAGATGAAATCGGTACCTCAATCAAACAAGTCTTATTTTTTTTTACTTCTTATGCACACTGTGTGTGTATGAATGTGTGTGTTTTTATCATCACTGATGAATGAAGTCCCTTTGAGTTTGCATCTTCTTCAGGAAAAAAAAGCAAGGAAGGAGAGTCTGCCTTGGAGGAGTGAGGAGGGACATGGTGATCAGAGGGAGAGAAAGATAAAGGGAATTAAGGGAGGAAGAGCGGGTGAAACAAAGGAAGAAAAGACAGATAAAGCTATCAGCTGGGATGAGCCCAGCAGGAGGGTGACCCTCCTTCCTCCTTCCTTTCATCTGCTGTCCATCCATATCTCTATTGCACTTTCCTATCACTCCATCTTATATCTTTTTTCTTCATCACGTCCTCTAACCCTCATGCCATACAAGCTCTCGTTCTCGGCGGTTTTGCGCAGGAACGGCTGATAGGATGGCAGCAGTGGCACGAACAGGCTTGACCTTGCCCTGCTGCGTGTGTGTAGATCATCATGCCACCAGGAGCTTCATTAACTGCAGGGTAAAGCTGGGCATGTGCTTTGATGAGGGCAAATTAGTGGGATGAAAGCTGTCTGGTAGATATATGAGCTGTCAGGAAATGAGATGTATTATGGCAGATAATAATAATAATAATAATAATAATAATAATACAAAACAAACAGTAAAACAATATGAAAGGAAAATCAAGGTGAATATGATACCGATTGGTGATTATTCTAACATAAAACACTAGTATTACAACCTGCAACTGCAAACCAAATAAATATAACATTTGGTACGACAATGCTTTTGTTTTATTTATTTATTTATTTTCTAGTTTATGAGGAGATTAGCTGGGAAGTTTTACTGAGCATCTTGCAGAATCTGCCACAGGTTTTCTAAAGGCTTTGACTGTTGCACTGGCATCTTTGTGTTACATGTAAAACCCAGGAGCCTTCATTATGTTTTTGTCTGAAAAGCTGTCTCTTATGTAATATGTTCTTTACTGACACTTTAAAAAAAAAAACACCTTTTTTTACTTACATTTTTTCTGTTAGTATTATTTGGAAGATATAAAAGGTATAAGACAGAGATGTCTGTACCAAAACGTAATAAAAACAAAAACAATACGATGCCCAAATTTTCACACAGTACTCTCTCTCTCTCTCTCTCTCTCTCTCTCTCTCTCTCTCTGTGTGTGTGTGTGTGTGTGTATGTCTGTATATGTACTTCTGTTGTATTCTAAACTGTGGGATTTCTGTGTTCCACAGTGTGTTGCATGGCATCCCAGATGTGTTTGATAACATTGAGATCTGGTCTCTTAAGTGGGAATGGCAAAACCTTAATGACCTTAACCTTAAAAACAGTGTTGCTTAGTGTTCCTCTAACCATAATTTCGAGTCTCTACACATGTGTGACGGCGCATTGTCCTGTTAGTAGGGGCCAAACCAATCAGAATGTGCCAGGGGTCCTAGTGGCATCTAAACAAATCCCATACCATTATGGAGCCACCACTAATCTGGACCGTTTTTTTTACGGTCTGTACCAGGCTGTATCTGGCATTTTGATGTATAACATAATATAACATATATAATTAGCTAGCCACAGGTTTGAATGAAAAGAAAAGTTTTTTTTATAAAGAGAACACAGTGCACAGATCCGTACACATTTTGCTACAATTGTAGTCAAGACCATGTGTGCTTATTTCTTATGCTTTATTTCACTGCAGCACAAGATAAGACAGTGAAGGTGAAAATTCATTCATATGTCCTTATGTATGAGATCAATCATACTGTTAATAGAATCAGACTCAGATTTTTATTGGTCTACTTATCAAACTGCTTCATAATTTCGCTAATGTGTTCTTTGTATCCTTTTGTCTTAAATCCTTAAATATATGCAATATTGTGATTAAAGGCTGGCAGGCGTATGCCTTAGTCTCTAATCTCTTAATGACGGTGGAGACAGTGGTGTGTAATGGCTTTACGAGCTCTATAATGGTGCCTGAAATAGCTGCTGTCTGTGGCGAGCGCTGACTAAAATCTTTACCCTCCATTACCTCCAACTTCCAACATGTCAACCAAAAAGCTAGAGTAGCCCTGTGTTTCCCAGAAATTGTTGCCTTGTGCTTCCTGCATGTACTCAGGAAAAATTCCCTCAAGTCTTTTCTCTATAGCTTTGAGAGAGAGAGAGAGAGAGAGAGAGAGAGAGAGAAAGAAATGAAGGAGAGCACTTTTGAATGTGTGTGCTGTTGGTGGTATGTTAAAGAGTATAGCGGTATTTACATCCCATTACCACATCATTCAGAGCCATTACCATGACAAGCCAGGCTGCAGGGCCCCAGGCTATGCTGGGAGAGAGGGAACAATAGTCCTCCTTCTGCATGTCCAGAGAGAGAGTAGGGGGAGATGGAGAGGTGAAGATAAAGGCGGCGGTGGAAAGAAATGTTTGGGAGGGGTAAGAAATGAAACTAGAATAAAACTCCCCTTAAAGAAGGGCAATTGGAAACACAGGATGTTGAGCTTTTACCCCTGTTGGGTATCCTGATGACAGATTGTTACTGAGAATAAGAAATAACAAACTGAACATGATGAAAACCTCAGTCTCAACTTTTGAATTTACTTTACTTTACTTTACTATATATGAGGTGCAGTCCCTCCCTGTCGTTTATTAGAATTAGCCTTGACTGTATTTTTTTCCGCATAATAGATAAATGTCTGTGATGAAATATCAATCACAGAAGGTTTGTCTACATTTAGGCTACATCCAATTCTACAAAACGAAAAATGACTAATAGGTTAAAGTATTTCATGCTTGCCTCCGATTCCTATTGTCACTGAGAGGGGAGTGAGTTTGGATCATGTTCAGAGCTCTTGCCAGCTTGAGAAAGGCTGAAAAGCTGAAGAAAACTGATATCACCCCCACTTAGGGACCAGCCTCCCTTTTTTTTGCCTCCCTTCTTAATTTGTTTGATGGAAAAGCAGAAGAGCCCCCCTCCTCCTTTGTCCAGCACCTCTCTTTCACTGCTCTGTCTTCCTCTTTCTTTCCTTGCCTACAGAGCACTAATGCATTCATTCCCCTGGCCGTCCCACCTTTCGTGAGAAAAGCACAGTCCAGCACAAAACCACAACTGTTCCCAAATTCATGCATATTAATCAGTCAACACCCCTTTCCATTAAAACTCAGAGACTGCTACTAAATTGGTAACTGGCGGACAATCCTCCCGACTTCCCCACCCCACTTTATCTCTCTCTCTCTTTCTCTCTCTCTCTCTCTCTCTCTCTCTCTGTGTCTCATTCTCATGCTCTCTTTCTCTCTCTCTTTCGTGCTATCTCTCTCTGTGTTGCTCTCGGAACAGACCATACAGACCCTGTCATCAAGCTATGCTCAGTGTCTTGACCCTGGGCGATCGCAGAGGTCAGAGGTCATGGAACAGGAACCTTACCTCAATTGTGCTATGTTTCTTTGAAAAAAAAATCTCTCTCTGTCTCTCTCTCTCTCTCAAAAACAATAATACTCTTAGTCAAGCACCCCCTCAAAGTGTCCTACAACCTAAAGCTTTTAGGTTCAATATAAACACTTATACTTACTTATCAGAATAATGTAACATTTGATTATAATTCAGTTCTTTTATTACAAACAATATATACTCAATACTGTCCTGAGGCACTCTGTAGCTTTCATCTAACTGACCATCAGGTTGTTAATATGACCCCTGTAGCATTAGACAGCTCTCTCATTGCGTACAGACCTTATCTGCAGACCACCCTTCTGTGGTGACCGCCTGTCTGAGACGCAAGAATATGGTCCCCTTTAGACACTGCTGTGCTTTATGTTCTGCTAAGGCTGGTCCCGGACACACACATGCACTCCAGGATCAAATAACAGGCTCTGAATGCAGTCATGCATGAGACTGCATTTTTATTGGCTAAGCCATGATTTGGGAAAGTTTTCAGATGTGCAGGTGATGAAAGACACAATTACACACACTTCCAGTCTGTGCTTTATAAGGGACACATTTATGCTGGGTTGGACAGAAGAGGCATAGCTTTCACTGAAACTTTCAATTGTGGCACAACCTATGGCACAAGAACGCTTCAATAATTATTATTGTATACGACCCTTATTAATATTACTTGTAGCAATACTTAACTTTATTAATATATATTTAATATAATACATTAATATATATAAAAATATATATATATATATATATTCACCTTTGTCATTGCTCAATTTTGCATGTAATTTCCCACCTTGTGAGCTAGGCCTGTGTTTGTGGTGCCTTGTCGGTGAAAATTACGCATGTAATATACAAGGCATATTGAGCTTTGTGCTAAATTCTCAGTACTTAGTTAAAGCATATATAACCCCAAGAAATACCCAAATTTCCTTGCATGTTAATCAGGAGGTCTCTCTCTGTAATGGCCTTAGAGGTAGAATATGTTTGTAAAATGTTTCTGTCCCTTGTTAATTATAATATGGGTTGTTATTATTAGGTATTACCTAATATATCATCAGTATAATAAAATGTTCCTACTGGACTGGTGTACAGTTAAAACTAAAACAATGATAAATAAAGAAAATGCTTTTTTTTTTTTTACTCGATACACTACTGGGATAAGGGCAGACATAAAGTCCCACATTGACTAAAATGTTTTAATCAGATGCATTTTCAGTTTACTAAACCATAGTTCCTTGATGTCCGGGAAGCTGTTATGCAGCCTTCAGTCGTTCTGACTGACAGGGCTGTTACTATTTGATGACGTCATTCCCCAGGCCACCCTCTCTTGTCAGAGTGGTTGAAATCTCCCACAGATTTGGATGCTTGTCTCTCATCTCAGGACTACAGAGCTTTCAGTTTATCCAGTCACCTCTCTGGCTGAGTGTGTTAGCCTCTGCGGTGCTAGCATGTGGAGGAGGCTGAGTAAAGAATACGGGAACCACTGAGCAAAATACAGGACAGGCTACTTCTGACTAGATTGCTTTGAAAAGCACCCGAAGTCGAAGTTATGACTGTCTTATTTTAGCTGGCTGATGAGGAGTGTATGGACACACATTTAGCTCTACATGGAGAACAAATGTTTGTAGGAACACATCATATTCGACATTGTGTAGACTTGTGTTTAAAACAGTTAAGGATAGGTGTAGGTATGTTTACAGTAACACAGACCTCAGTGGAAATACCCCATAAGATTGTACCTCAAGACATTGTCTGTGTGAGTACACAGGAGGGCATCAGTGGAACTGAAGCTGTTCTGGAGAGATGGAAAGTATGCGAAGGTGCATCTAAATATGTCTTTGAGACCGTGCGAAGATGTGTTTACTCAAGGAAGCAATACTTTTCATTCAGGACACCACTTCTGTTTTTTGTTTCCACTCTGACTCCTGCAATGCTTGTTCTTTCACTCCAGCTGCCGGGATATGGGACTGGCTAGAGTGAAGGAGAAAGAGAATAAAAAAGGGTTGCAAGAGAAAGAGAAGTGATTTGTGGAGAGAGAGAGAGAGAGAGAGAGAGAGAGAGAGAGAGAGAGAGAGAGAGAGGTCGAAGTGGTGCTGCTTTGAAGTTGAATGAATTAGTGTGTGTGTGTGTGTGTGTGTGTGTGTGTGTGTGTGAGAGAGAGAGAGAGAGAGAGAGAGAGAGAATGTTTGTGTGTAAATCCCAAAAGCTAAGGAGGGGGGAAGTTTAGTTCTTTGAAAGAGGGAACAGAAGCAAAGAGTGAAAGAGAAAGTGAAGGCTATGGCCAAGGGACTCATGGACAGAGAGAGTAAGAGGTTTGAAGGCATCTCACTGGAGCTGACAAAAATCCTGTATCATTCCCCATATTACTGCTGCACCTCTAATGTTTTCATCTCCTCATCACTCCCTGTGCTCCTCTCTTCCTGCTACTATCTTTGACCTTCCCTGAACTAATGGTATGTGATTTACAGCCCAGGTCCATTTAACTAGAATGAAACCAATGTCAGACTGAGCTATGTGCTTTAAATTCTCTTTTTGTCCCCTCTTTTCCCCCTGTTTCTTCCTTTTAATTTTCCTCCCACACATTCTTTTACGACCCCCACACTGTCCCTCCTCCTCTCCCTTCATCCCGCCTTCTCTCCCTCATGTTTTCACTCTCTCTCTTACATACAGCATTCCTATACCCCACAAAAGGCTAAGTGTATGTATGGAGGCCCTCTTCCCCCTGGCCACATGACTGCCTGATACTGAAAATAGGGCCCAGATCATGGGGCCGCCTTGTCTCTCTCGGTCCGGCTCCAACTTCTAGTCCTGCTGTCGGCACTGGGAAATTTGACCATATTTACCCTAAGAATAAATCACACCCAGTCAGAGTGTCAGCTTTGTACTTTATGAGGAAGTTCGCTGAAATAAGTGTGCATCATATTAAATCTATATTTGTCATCCAGACTGATTTAACAAGCCCCGGTTCGTGCGAGCGTGCATGAGAGAACTTACGGTCCTTGTCGGAGTCTTGCTCTTGGCACACACTGACAGAGAGGTTACTACAGTTTGTGGAGACATTAGCATTAGACCACATGATACTGGGCCATTGAAAATAACTGAGTGCATTCTAACTGCCCCTTCACCACCATACTGCACGCACACCCTGGAGAATGTCTACAGATCAACCTGCAGATAGATCTCACTCCAGACTGTATAAATATGTTTGTTTTAATCTGATATATTAGAGTCATTAATAGCCGTTTTTTTCCTTGCCTTCTAGGCAAGATTTATAGGATGGTGAATCTATAAATAATATAACAAAGAGAATGAATGTTGCACATGTACTTGACGCATGCCTTGAGTATTGATCATGTATCACCTTTTTTTTTTTTTTTTTTTTTTTTTGAGGATTGAGTGAGGAGGGGGTTGCGCCGCATGTGGGACTTGTTTCCTTCAGATTTATTACATGCAGACAAATGGTGTTTGTTTTTGCAGGGTCTGTTCCTGTGGCCTTGCTCCAGACTCCAGACTTTATGTACTCTCGTATAGAAACAAGGGTGTGGATCCATCTGTTAGACAGAACAAGTGGGATTAGGAAGTCCAGAACTTGCGTTTTCACTGGGAGTTTTTATTTTCAAGATATTTATAAATAAAGTTGGCTAGTGGATAATCCTATGGTGATGTTATAATACAAATAACAAGAATAATGTTGTTTCTAACATAACAATAATGTTTAATTGACCTAAATATAACATATTGTACATTTTGTAGTGTATGAAGAGAAAAAAAAATACACCTTTCTGGTGTAGCCTTATCACGACAGAATGTTAGATCCCACATGTCACTTCAAAAGGTGTGGAATTTGGGTGTGTGTGTGTGTCTTTTCCAGTGCCGTGATCTCTTGGGTGCTCAAACAGCTGCATAAACAGCACTAAATCCTGGGCAGCCTCTCGGCCCGGCTGGGGGTCACTGTAAGGTCCGTCTCTTCTTTCCTTTTCCCTTCCTCCACAACTGGTTCTTAGCTTGCTGTGTTTTTTAGTCACAATTTCTTTGTCTCTCCTGTGAATTTCTATAGGCTTT
This sequence comes from Duopalatinus emarginatus, assembly GCA_028565595.1. Lineage (NCBI taxonomy): Eukaryota > Metazoa > Chordata > Actinopteri > Siluriformes > Pimelodidae > Duopalatinus > Duopalatinus emarginatus. The sequence goes on from JAOVVF010000047.1 coordinate 18,132,178, forward strand.
ACACTGTAAGAATAGTAGAAGAAAGATTGATGATGAGAACAACCTGAACTGAATTAGAAATCAGTATAAAACCGTCTTATAGAAATAAAGTAAGAAAGAGTACAACCCTCACCTTGATTTTATCCCTTTTAATACACTTTATAATTGTTGTGAATGAAAGAATGAAATGAAAGTGAACTATTTTTGTCTTACTGTGTTTGCACACAGAAGGAATGTGACCTCCGCATTTAACCCATCAGTGCAGCGAAACACACACATCAGTGAACACTAGGGGGCAGTGAACACACTTGCCCAGAGCGGGGGGCAGCCCCAAACCACGGCGCCCGGGGAGCAGT